>BQKN01064158.1:426303-509427 GCA_022839385.1 Asparagus kiusianus
ACATGAATCAATCTAAAAAGCAACTCCTCCATCAAAGAACTTCACTTGTGATTCCCTGATTTACCAACAATAAACCTAGACTATCTGATCTGACATCTAATAAAAATCAATAAACATCAAATCACTTCCACATGAGTCGAGCACCTTGAAACTCACATGTCGCACATGAACCCCTCATGTGACTTCCTTCAATACTTCATCATGCCGTTTGCTGCTAGTTTGGTGCCTTAACTAAGCTGCCCTTTTTTGACCTAGAGCTGTTGAATTTTTTGACTTTTGGCATTTATCCCCCTTACCAATGTCCTAATCATTGTAGATTTTGATGTGTTGAACATTGTCTTTATTGTCTTCAACTATGCTTCTTCGCTACCAAATATATTTTCATGCCTCCTACGTGCTGCTAAACCTTTTGCCAACAACATTCATCAATTATTAACCCATCATTGTAGTGATAAACATGGGAACAAATCTATTGCTATTGGCTGCCTATGTGAGTTGTGTGCACCTTTGCCTTTGCTCGCCAACATTCATCTGCCAGATTCACCATCGTACCATGCTTCCTCGCATGCTTCAACACCTTTTCTGCGAGCCCCTGTGCAAATCTCTGATACACTGTTCACCCTATATGTCGCTGGTATCGTTTGTTGCTTCCTCCAGATCTCTTGCATGATCACCTATGTAATATCGAGAACCTCACAAACCCTAAACCCTTATTTTCATTGTCTCTTTCACTATTACTTGAAACCATAATTTTTCCTTAAATAAATTTGCTCATGATTTGCTCAAGAGAATCTTGATTTGTCTAACTATCAACTCTAATACCACTTGTTGGGAATTTGATCGACTTTAGATTCCGAACAAGGACTATGACTTTTAGAGTTTTATATAAAACCTTAACTTTATGGCATAATAATTAAGAACAAAAAACAATCAATGCAAACAAGAAGATTTTATGTGGTTCGGCAATGTACCTATGACCGTTGGAGAAGGGGGATTTCTTAATTACATGATAAAAAACATACATCAGCCATTTCCTCTTGTTATCACCTTTCAAGAGTAATCACGCCGACTTTTGTAAATCTTCACAAGAATAATAACCTTCCTCCTATAGAATCTCACAAGAGTAACTCATTTTCTTCTTCTTCTTTTTCCTCATCTTCTTGGCCATTTTCTTCTCATATTATAACGAACCTCTCAAGAGACATATATAGATTTCCTCCCTCCTATTTTGAGTTCATGTACGATTCCTTTCTTTGACTAATTCTGATTCCTAAAGGTTCTTTGACTAATTTTGATTCCTAAAGGATTCCTTTCTCATGATACTTTCTAGAATTATTCACATCTTAGTCTTATTCTAATTAGAATTTAATTTCAATTGTAATTTTCTTTTTCAGTCAAAGTCAAGCTTCTAATCCAAATCAAATTAGAATATAACTTGAATTGCTTCAATGCACATTGTATTCAACGTCACAGGCACTAGATTTCTCATCTTAGTTCTCTCTACTTCTCTCTTACAATATGCAACTCTCATTGGCTTTCCTATAGATTCATTTACAATGGACCCATAAAAGGTAAGTTAAAGAGCTTTCCCCACTCTTAAATTCATGTAGAATTCCTTCTTTGACTTGAGTTATAATTATAATTCTTTTCTATTTAAAAATTAATTCAAATTGTAATTGATTCTTTCCAAGTAAATTCAATCGCCAGCCCAAGTCTAATTAGGATTTCCTAAAATACAAGGCTATTCCCAGCAAAATTCAATTTTTTAATAGTGTTTGGTTTGTACAATAACGAAGTTGAAACTTATTTCTAAAAAAAATCTAAGAATTCTTATTTGTTTGTAAAGTAACTAGTGATAAAGTTGCAAAGAAAAGCATAGGTGCCACCAATGATTAATTTTATTTTTAAAATAGCATATTTTTAATTTCTATGATTAATTATGTAATAAAATAAATAAGTTAAAAAGACCAAAAAATAAATTTTTAATTTAAAAAAAATTAATATTTTTTTATTTTTTAAAATATCTTGGACCACATCTAATCCAAAAAAAGTCCCCATGCCCTTGTTTTTGCCCCGATTGCTGATGTCGACCAAAGCACTTCTTAACTGTCAAATAACAGTTCTTCAGTTAAAGTGTAATCTCCAAACAACTTTATTTGTGCGGGTTTGCTAGTAATTGGCGTTAGCAATAATGAAGAAGGATAGAGATGAGAGGAAAGGAGAGAAATAGCAAGAAAATGGGGTCCCACTCGTTCTCAACTTTCTCTTTCACTCTCCTCCTAAACCAGTACTTTAAGAGCAACAGTTAGCAAATTCCTACTTGCAGAAAGGCTTAAATATCTGATAAAAATTTATGGCTGCCATTATGTATAAAAGCCATGAGGATCCCAACTGATTGCTTCTAAACAAACATCCGCTAAGTATAGGATCCAAGTACAGGGAAAACGTGGCTTCATTCGATGACCATCATTCGAGCAATATGCCATCAACTAATCTGCAGTATAATGTTTGGGTGACAAAATCATAAAAGAACAACGAGGCTTTTCTTTGCATAGAGATTGCTTGCCTTAGATTATTTGGCAATATACTGTGCAAAACATAGTAATTAACAATCAGATAATGCCAACTATTAGGTTCGAAAGAGCCAGGTGTGTTATGAACCTCCTTGGACTCGAGAATTTATTTTGGAGAGCATAGTTGGCAGCTAACCACTATAATATGCTTGATCGACTTCGTAGTCGAGTCATGAGTAGCTGCGAGTGATGCTTAAGCATCAACATGAGTGTTCTCGAGGCGAGCTACATAAGTAATGTAGAAGCCTTCAAAAAATTGAGCCAACTTCATATCTGCTTCATGATAGGATATGAGGTCACTATGCCAAACCTTGTATCCTCCCTTTATCTAATTGACGATCAATTTAGAATCGCCATAAGCCTCAAGATATTCTACCCCCATGTCTTGAGCGAGTTGCAATCTAGCTATGAGGGCATTGTATTAGCCGCATTACTGGAGCATGGCTCTGTTAATGAATAATCCCAAGGAATGATATGATCGTGAGCATCATTGAGTACTATCCCCACTCTTGCAATGATTATCCCCATATGATTACGTCATGATGCGCCATCAAAGTAAAGCTACCACACTTGGTGGTTAGAAATGCCATTTGATTTCAACACCTCATCTAGAATGTGTATATAGAGCTTAAAAGATTCAGGTTTAGGATGATCTGCAAAGAAGTCAGCTATTGCTTGGCCCGCTTTTTATTGTATAAACATCATGTCATACCGAGAGAACAATATGGCTCGCTTAGAAAGCTTAAAATTTAGAGATCTAGGTTTGTCATGAGTATCCATGGAGGATTGACTCTTGAGATGACATGGATGGATTGGTCAGTTAAGTAGTATCACATCTTTTGGACTGCAAATACTAGAGCTAGGCAATCTTTTTCAACCAAATTGTAGCGATGTTCGGCGCCGATCATAGTCTGGCTAAGATTATATATAGCTTGTTCATGACTATCGTCATTTTTTTAGGTAAGAAGTGCTCCAAGAGAATAGTCTATAGCCTCGAACTTATATCAAGAATGGCTTCCCTGATACTGGTGCCACTAGGACATGTGGTTTTGTGAGATACACTTTGATCTCATCAAAAGTTTTTTGACAAGCATCGTCCATATGAACGAAAAGCCCTTCTTCATTAGCCTTTGAAAAAGTTGCCATTTTATGGATAGATTAGCTTTTGGGATTGAGTGGTTGAAAGATCTCCACATTATATTCCCCATAATTGTGAGCAAAGCTACTTTTCTCCTTTGCCCATGGACGTAGCTACAAGCCGAATTGCGTATATTCATGTGTATTTGTCTTCTTGATATTTTTTGTGCTTTCGTATGATTGATAGTAATATATTTTTGGGGATTTGTCATAAAAAATTAGTATCAGAGCCCTTAGCTATTGATCTAATAAGAAGATGATGGCAATCAATAAGGAGGGGGGTATTGAGAAGTTTGACGATAATATCACATTTAGCCTTTAGCAAGTTAGGATGATCGCCGTGTTGATACAGAGTGGATTGAAGAAGGCTCTGTTTAGGAAGTCGAAGAAACCAGCTACTATGATGGAGGAAGATTAGAATGAGTTGGAGCAGCGATCTAATTATGTTTGACAAATGAAGTTATGCAGAAAGTTCTCACGGAGAAGACAACTGTTGATCTATGGCCTAAATTAGAGGACTTTTATATGACAAAGTCACTCACTGATCGCCTCCTCTTAAAACAGTGTTTGTACACCCATCAAATCTCATATTACTGAATTCAATTCTATGACTATAAATTTGAGTAAGATTAATACTAAGATCGATGATGAAGATCAAGCCCTGTTGTTATTATGTTCTTTGCCGCATTCCTACAAGCACTTTAGGTATACTATAATTTACGGTCAAGATTCTATTGGCATCAAGGATGTAGAAAAAACTTATTGAATAAGTAGAAGATGAATAAGGGTTAACAATAAGCAAAAGTGGTGATAAAGATGATGCCTTATTTGTTTTAGGAAGATCAAAAGAAAGGGGCTTTGGCGACAGGTATAAGTTAAAGCACATGAATCTAACCTATGGATATTACAAGAAGAAAGGGCACATTAAGGCCAATTGTTATACATTGAAGAACAAGAAGAAATAAGAAGAGTATAAAGAGAAACCAAAGGAGGACTCCACTAAAGTTGGTATTGCTGAAGATATGATTTTGTTAGTTTCTAACAATAAAAATATGAGCAAGGATGATTGGATTTTGGATTCAGTTTGATCCTATCACATATGTCCTTATAGAGACTGGTTCAACACTTATGAAGCTATTAATAGTGAAATTGTTCTCATGTGGAATAA
This sequence comes from Asparagus kiusianus, assembly GCA_022839385.1. Lineage (NCBI taxonomy): Eukaryota > Viridiplantae > Streptophyta > Magnoliopsida > Asparagales > Asparagaceae > Asparagus > Asparagus kiusianus. Next base: position 431,182 of record BQKN01064158.1, read on the forward strand.
TGCCTCATGCAATACTATTAAGAAAGTGACAATTCAAATTAAGATCCATGACGGAGTCATCAGGACCTTGACTGATTTAGGCATGTTCCAGGTTTAAGGAAGAATCTCATCTCTTTGAGCACTTTGATAGTCTTCGATGAAGTGTTCAAGTGAAGATGGAGTCTTTAGGCTAACAAAAGCCTCTCTTAAGATTATGAAAGGAAAGAAGATTGGTAGTTTGTATGTTCTGTAGGGTTTTACCATCATTGGTTTGGCTATAGTTGTATCATAGATATCAGGAGCAGATACTACCAAATTATGGCATGAGACTTGTCATATGAGTAACGCGGTTTGGCCGAGTTGAGCAAGAATGGTCTTTTATGTGGACAGAGGATAGGAAACTTAGGGTTTTGTGAGCATTGCACCTTCAAGAAGCAGAAAAGAGTTAGCTTTAGTATGACAATGCATCATACAAAATGTATTTTGGTTTATATCCATTCAAATCTTTGGAGACCTTCACAAGTTGCCTCGAAGGATGGTTGTTCGAGATACTTATTGACCTTTATCGATGATTATTCTAGGAATGTTTGAGACTACTTTTGAGATTGAAAGATGATGTGTTTGTGACTTTGAAGCAATGAAAGTCTTTGATTGAGAAGTAGATTGGGAGGTTGATTAAAAGGTTTAGAAGATATAATGACTTTGAGTTTTATGGAGGAGAATTTAATGAATTCTGCAAGAAGGAGGGAACCATTAGATATTGCACAGTCCTTTGTACACCGCAACAGAATGAAGTGATAGAATATATAAACAGAAACCTTTTGAAGAAAGCTCATTGTATATTGTTTAATGTGGGTTTGTGTAAGGAATATTGAGTAGAAGCAGTAAATATAGCTTGCTACATGGTGAATTAGTCACCATCTACTTCAATCTATTCTAAAACTCCAGAGGATGTTAGGTCTGATAAGCCTGTAGATTATTCTAATCTTAAGATATTTAGTTACCCTACATATACAAATTTTAGTCAAGTGAAACTTAAGCCTCGAGCAAAGAAGTGCATACTCCTAGGTTACGCATTGGCTGTTAAGGTTTTTACGTTGTGGTGTCCTGATTTGAAGTCTCCTAAGATTATTATCAGCTATGATATTACTTTTAATTAGTCTGCTATGTTACATCAAAAATGCTCACTAGTTTCAATTGATAAAAATAATGCACGCACTACAAGATAGAAGGTGGAGTTAGAAATTCGTGATTTAGCTCTTCAGCAGGATAAGACTATGAGAGTTCAGCAACCAGATCCCATTCAATAGATGAAGCACCTAAGAAGCCACAGAAAGAGCAGGAATACACTATTGCTAGAGATCAGTCTAGACGAGATATTAGACCACTGCAAAGATATGGAGATACAATAGCTTATGCATTGTCAGTTGGCAATTTGTGCCAAAGCTGCTTCAGGAGATGACTTCGCTAAGTGTTATGGTCACCATGCGAACAATTCAATCAATTTGTTGATGAGGTTTCTTTCAATTGGCAAGATCAAGCTAGGCTTAAACTTGGTCGATGTATGTCGCACTTGATGCCTTGTGGAGCTATTAGAGAATGTGGAATTAGTTAGCTTTTTAGAATAAGGATTTTCTAATGTTTTTTGAGTCAAGGGGAATATTTGTTATGTGTGACTCAAATGTTGGACCTCTCTTTATTTTTCTTGGTACCTAGATCCAATAGCAAGCCTCATAGAATTTGAGTTGGTTTAGTTTGCAGTCCTATCTCCAATAGGTTGTTGGCTATTGGTTCTCAATATTTATTTGACTCTTTGCTGCTAGAGGTCTCTAACAAGGAGAAGTTTTGTTTAGTTGAGAATTCCTACTGGATGAGAATTATTTTGATAAAGCATTCGCATATTTAAGGTATCTCTTTACATGTGGAATTTTTTTCAAGTTATAAAAGGCTCTGTTGCCTTCCATGCAGTCATCATCAACCGAGAGCGCAGAGAAGGCCGAAGCCTTTTGTAGCACCCACAGAAAATTCTGTTAATTCTTTAGGATTTTTTGATCAACTCTTGGTTGGTGATTGAAGGCTCTCATTTGTTCTTTACTTGACAGAGACTACATTGAGAGTGCTTTTGGGGCGTAATTTGGAATTGATTGATTGAGAGATCTCCACATCGCATTCCTCATAATTATTAGTAAATACTAGTAAAAAAGAGCGCATTGACGATGGGAAAATCCGTCACCAATGCCCTAAAATCCATCACCAATACATATTGGTGACGGTATAGGATCCGTCACCAATAAATTTGTTGCCAATACGTTTTGGCGATGGAGGAACCCGTCGCAAGTACGCATTGGCGACAGGAGTTCATTGGCGGTGGGTTGCTCCCGTCGCCGAAGCCTATTGGTGACGCTCACAATTCCGTAGCCAATAGACTTTGGTGATGGGGGAAACCGGTCGCCAAAGCTTATTGGTGACGGGGCAATTCGTCGCCAATGTTTAAAACATTGGCGATGGGAAGCCCGTCGCTAATGAGTATTGGCGACGACTTGTCCGTCGCCAATGGTTTTAAACATTGGCGATGGATAGCCCCGTTGCCAATAAGCATTGGAGACGGGTTACATATGCACGTAAAAAGTTTATTTTCTGGTAGCCTCCCAAATGGGAATACACATATAGCTTGTATCCACATCAATCCAACGATAATATTTAACAATACATCATAAATTCAACCATGATATACAATCACATTCTGATACGAGTCGCCGTGCGAGCACCTTTGATCGTGAAATTATCAAAGGTGGGTTGAGAAAAAAATAATAGAAAACACAAGAACAATTCAGTTGGCGAAGGAAAATACTTTCTCTAGATTATGAGTATCAATTGTTTTACAAATATCTCTCATAATCTCTCTAGATCAAAGAACAATCCTCTCTAATCTCAAATCACATGAAATTATGCTTAGAAATCACAAAACAATAAGGTTTCTAATTATACAAACCCTAAACCAAAACCCGTCAGCAAACAGATTTCAGCCCAAACCCGTTATGAGTCGACTCATATAAGTTGACTTACGGGGTCATGAGTTGACTTATATGAGTCGACTCAACCCTACACAAAACGTGCACAACTCCATGAGTTGACTTATATAAGTCGACTCATATGAGTCGACTCAACAGAAACTTTTTGCTAACTGGAGTGCACTTTGTAAGTCGACTCATATGAGTCGACTTATGCTGAAAAATCCTGATTCTCAGTTTTACCGTCATGCTTCACGCTCCAACCAGTGTTCTGCCATCGCATCACACTTCTATTCTCAAGCTACCATGAGAATCAACTATTCTCAAACTCCCATGAGGATCACTAAGTTCTAAAGAGAAGATACACTCGTATCATGGTCCCCCCTTTAGGTACTTGAAGTCTCGTTCAAGTTAAACTTCAGCTGAGGAAACTCTTGAGCTCCTCCTTCTCTGTTGAACCATCTGGCTTTGCTAGGAACCTAGCCTTGACGTCCAATTAGAAATGACTCTTTCATCCCCCGTCTCGTCGTAGTCACCTTTCGTTCCAAAATACAATCCTCTTTTAATGGCTCTTCATGTAGTCTAATGCACAGCGAGACAAAGTTCTTGCTTGCATTCACTAGCCTCTTTGACCGGTTCACCGTCACCAAGTTCACCTCCTTCGGACGAGACGTCGAATGAAATATAAACTTCTCACCATCTTTTGTGAATGTGTACTTCTGAGCCCGCCTTCGTAGATTGCTATCTATCCCACAAATACGGATTGCCTAGTATAACCTGACAAATATCCAATGGAACTACATCGCACGTGACCTCGTCAATGTACGACTCGTGGAGCGCAAACCTGACTGTGCATTGATTAATCATACTTAGTCCCGTCTCCTTCTGAATCCACCGTAATGGATAGGGCTTTGGATGCTTGACCGTCTTCAGAACCATCTTCTGAACCAAGACCTCGGATATCAAATTCTTCTTGCTACCTGGATCAACTATGGCATCTACCAAAGTGGTCTTTACTTGCAACTTAAGCACAAAGAGCTGCTCCCTGGGTCTTTGTCTTCTATCGTGGCCTAGTTTCCCCGCCATAAGGTTGAGACTACTATTGGGCTCTGTCATTCCGGAAACTTCCTTCGGACCTTGTGCTATCACGTATGACTTTTTCTCCTCCTTCTTCTTTAACCCTCTTGGCTTGAGATGATGATATTTCTCCCAACACCGATCAGCTACGTGCCTCGTCTTCTCACAGTGACTACAAATCAGTTCTGCTTTCCCTGAATCACCCTTCTTCTTCTCCTCCTTAGATTAGGAACCACTAGACTCGCCTCCAGCTTTCTTTGCATCTCCCTTTGTCTCATTGACTTTCTTCTGCTTGCCCTAAATGGAAATAGCCTTCACAATCGCTTCTGCAATGGACTCGATATTGAATAGCTTCATCTCCTTTTGGATATATTCGTTCAGACCCGCTATATACTTCATGAAAATAGAGTACTCCTCTGTCGTGATGTTGAGAACCATCGCCTACTGTTGGAACTCTGTAATGTATTCTTGAATGGTCTGATTGAAGCTTTAGCGCAAGCCGAACCACATGTACCAACGCTCCTCAAGGAACCCCACTAGGTAGAATTGCTTCCTCAATAGCTCCTTGAACTTATTCCATTAAACCGACTTCTTTTCCTGCTTGCAGTAGGACTTCCACCATGTTAACGCGTGCCCGGACAGCTTCAATGTCGCGAAAATAATCTTCTCTTTAGACGAGTAGCCATAAAGAGTGAAATAGGTCTCTATACGATCGATCCAATCGTCAAGCCTCTCAACGTTGACACTCCCATCATAAACAGGAATCTCTATCTTGAAATTATTCTTCAGATTTTGGCAAGAACTCTTAACCCCTTGATGTGGAATAGCCTTAACGGACTCGACCTCCTCGTTGGAATCTGAATTCGCGCTCTCTCTATCGAATTCTTCAGGCCTCTTCTTTGTCTTCGAAGAAGATTCCCCTTTTTGTCCCCTACATGGATGAGACCGACGAGTTGAGTGAGAGTCGACCCGATAGTTTCAATTTGTTTCTCCAATGTATCAAGCCTCGCTGAATTATCCCCTTCAGTCATCTTCTTCTTCTTTGAATTCCGGACTCCTTCCAATGAAATAAGGATCTCGTCTAGCTTCTTGTATTGTGATCGAGTACGGATCATAATGCACAGGTTACCCCCTTCACAGGATCTGATTGCTCTGATACCAACTTGATACGAGTCGCCGTGAGAGCACCTTTGATCGCAGAATTATCAAAGGTGGGTTGAGAAGAAAACAATAGAAAATATAACAACAATTCTGTTGGCGAAGGAAAATACATTCTTTAGATTATGACTATCAATTGTTTTACAAATCTCTCTCACAATCTCTCTAGATCAGAGAATAATCCTCTCTAATCTCAAATCTTATGAAATTATACTTAGAAATCCCCAAAACAATAGAGTTTCTATTTATACAAACCCTAAACCAAAACCCGTCAGGAAACAGATTTTAGCCCAAACCCGTTATGAGTCGACTCATATGAGTCGACTTATGGGGTCATGAGTCAACTTATATGAGTCTACTCAACCCTACACAAAACGTGCACAACTCAATGAGTCGACTAAGCAAAAACTTTTTGCTAACTGGAGTGCACTTCGTAAGTCGACTCATATGGGTTGACTTATGCTAAAAATTCCTGATTCTTAGTTTTGTCGTCGTGCTTCACGCTCTAACCTGTGTTCCACCGTCGCATCACACTTCTATTCTCAAGCTACCATGAGAATCAATCATCCTCAAACTCCCATGAGGATCGCTAAGTTCCAAAGAGAAGATACACCCGTATCACATTCAAATGAATACTCATCCATCATCATCCACCAATCCACAATATCGAACAATACTCATCCAATAATCACAATCATAACACATCTCACATGCTCAAATAATATTCATTCATTAAGCAATAAAATCAAAAATATAATACATGCAGGTAAAATTCAAAAGTCATAACATGTCTTAACACAATCTAAAACTACATTAATATAAGAACAAGTTTTACTCACTCCTCGTCATCGTCGTTGTCGGTATCCCTAATTAGCGTCGTCTTCATTAGAACGTCGTATCGTACTGCTCTTCCCTATGGGAGTACCTCCTCTAACCTGAAAAGATTGCCACTCAACATAAGAGTATATATATTTCAAAAAAATCATAATAAATACATATATGTCATGTCATATATACCTATCCACCACCATGAACTCCATTCTCCGCAAATGCCAACTTAGTGATAGCTACGTATATCGACGCAGGAATACTCTCCTTCAAGGACGAACACTCAATGAGGCGCCACACAACATCCCAAGTCGATTGTGCACCCCCTAGCTCGCGCGTAATAAAGGAAAGAAATTGAAAAGCCATGGAGGTTTAAAAAATATCCAATAAATATTGTCCAATTTTACCCACGACGTACGATGTCTCACATGGTCACTTTAAGGTCATGGATGAGTCGCTATGCATAGTCCTGCTAGTGGTGAATGTCCTAAGTTTAGCACTTGATAAAGACACCCTTCCTTTCTTGATTGGTCTAGAACCATAAGCTCCATCAACAATTTCCCTCCATTGCTCTTTGGTCATGTGATTAAGATCCGTAGGAGTGTCCTCTATGCCCTGAGACTGGGACAAGAGAAAGTCTTGTAAAGCTTCAAGCGCCGCCTGAATAACATATAGCAATAAAAATAAATAAATTAGGAATTCTAATTAGAAATACTTGTTTGCAAATATGAAATTAAGCTTATACTTACATGCATATCCTTAATTTTTGTCATATTTTCCTCGTTATCTTAGCCCTCGGGTGGTGTATATGCTCTTCTAGCAAGAAGAGTTGGCGGCATAGTCCAGGTGTCCTGTGGATAATCAAATTTCAAGTTAATTAAAGTAATGTATGAAACTAGTAACATGAGTTGAGCTTTGATATTTTGATCTTACAAGATTTTCACACAAATATTTATGCTCGATCCGAGCATAGGGAGTAGCTCCAAGAAAGTGATCATATAGCTTTGCACCGTGATTATCCGATGCTATCACACATTTATCCTTCAAAATAAAGTAATATTTTAGTATATACGATGGTAATATAATGAATTAAAAATAACTCACCTTCTTCCCACCCTCCCACTCATTAATGAGAGTCATCCAACTATAAGGAGGAATCCTCTTATCAAGCTGATAAATCCACTTCCAATCAATGGTTTTTTCGTAAAGTATTTATTCTTGAGTTTACTCCTCCACCCACGAAGCATCTTTCTAGCTCTACTCATTACGTAATTCCAAGAGTCCGCGTTTTTCCTCAAGGCAATAGTGATCCTGCAAATAAGATGTGGAAAAAACATGCACTACTAAAAAATCAAATAAATATTTATTGAAAAAACAATATAATAAATAATTACCATGAGCCTCTCCCATATCTTCCTTATGCCATTCCATTGTTGTTCATCAAAATTATGAGCAATATTTATGTTGTATGGGTATCTGATTAAATAGCCAATAAAATTACTAAATCTAACGGCGTAATCTCCACTGAGAATGTTGACATCTACTCCAAAAGGGCCCGTTAACCTTGAGGAGGTACCTTGGTTTGTTGATCACTGCCATGCCTACAAGCCTTCTCATAGTCTTTATTCCCTACAAAGACAAAGAGTGAAATAATTTTTTATAAATTTCAATAATTAAATAACAACAAAATCTCAATAGTTTACATGATATTATTACCTATTTCCCTCAACTGATCTAACATCGCCTTTTCTAGTCTCTGCTTTATTATACAATTCTTCTTTTTAATATCATCTATCCTCCTTTTATTGTTCCTCTCACATTTCCTTTGCAATGTGATAGCGTTTTCTGGTAAGGGGATGCAATTTACTGCTTCGGTCTATGGACGAAGACATTCAATCTCCAACTGAGAAGATCTCGCCAAAGACTCGTGTTGGATCTCGTCATCACCGGATCCATCACGAGCATTGTATGCAATATAAAAAGTGAAATAAATATTTATACAGAACATAAAATATCCTTAGACTTTAAAATTAATACCTAGATCAAGCGATGAATCCCGATGATGAGGTGGGCTCATAGGAGATGCATGTGTATCTGTCCCCACAATATCTAAGAAAGTAATAAACACGATATGAATAAATAAGTTTCTTAATTAACATAATAAAATTAAATAAATTAATACCTTCAACGGGTGATGATCCATGTAGAGATAATGGACTACGAGAAGGTCGTGAGGACATTCCTTCATAAATAAATAAAATTGTAAATGCGAAGTATGCATATTTATATCACAAACACAATTTATTTGAACAAATTAATATTTATACCTGATGATGAACCTATTTGATCATGGGAAACTTCCCCTATGCTATTTTTCCTTTGGCTCATCTGCAACTTAAATTTTTATTCAATATATGGAAGCAAAATAAGTGAATGTTGAAAATTGCGTTGACAAAATAAAAAATATACATTAAAACTTAAAGTTAATACTTTAAATTTTACAAGTATTAAAATTTTGACATTCAATCTCTTACATTACAGATATCAAGCCGATTTTACGGAGTATACATATTAAAATTGACATATTAGGGTATGAGTAATTAGGAAAAACTTCTCCTTTAGGCTCATTTGGATCATCAGAACCCTCTATGTTTTCATCGAGAGAGAGTAGAACAAGAGTTCTCGGCTCCTTATACAATGCAACCCAAACCTTCGGCTACCTAGGATCTTTGATATAAAAGCACTGAGTAGCCTGCTTTGCAAACATGAACTTCCAATCGGGGTAAATCTCCTTGTCTAGATTTACAAGATTAATGTCATATGCATCTCTTGTTATATCAGCATGACACCATCAAACCTTAAACATCACATAACTACGTACGTCTTTTGTACCATACGCATAGAATATCTCCAAGATATCTTATAGTTGTCCATAATAAATTACATCACTAAGTATTGGATTCTGGTCTGTCGAGCTTGAATAACATTCTTGAGAGAAGACAACCATGACCCCACTATTTTGGGTAACGCTCTCCTCCTCAATCCCTATATTTTGAAATAAAAACCCATTTACACGATATACACTACATTGTTTAACTGTGTAGTGCGGCCTGTGTGTGTGAATTCCTATCTCTTTGATATTGGTAAACCAGCAAATATTTATCTTTCTACCTAATGTTTAACATAATAACAAACGATCGTTAAGAAGTTATTCTAAATTTTTTCCAAAGTTAATTAAAATAAAAATACACAAAACTTACTTCATCTGCAACCCATTCAGAAATTGTTTTTCATGTATTTTGACAATTTGATTCCGTGCTGAAGGCCTAGTTATTTCTAACTGTAACTCCTCCAAATGTTGACTGTTGATACGACACAAGAGATTAATAATTACATAAATTAAAAAATTATCACTTTTATTAATGTTAATATACTTACTTTCGATAATTTTCAAAGATTTCTAGATTGTGCAATACGAATACATGAGCCTGTTTCAAGTCTAATCTAGATTTGTCTTTGTTCATCTTGGTACTACCATGAAAAGAGCCATCTCTATTAGTAATTTGTGAATTATTATTTGCATCTCCACCTCGCATATATCGAGAGGAAAAAGACATGCATTCATTTGCAACGTAACGGTCAGCAATCGAACCCTCCGGATGAGCTCCATTGCGCATTATTCGCTTTAAGAAACCCAAATATCTAAAAAAAACAATAATAACTATTACTTATTAAGATAAAATAATTACCTGTTAGGTAAATTGACTTAATTGAATTTTAACTAACCTCTCCATGGGATACATCCAACGATAGTTAACTAGAGCTATGAGTAATACCCCATCTACAAGATGATGTGTAAGATGGATCATGATGGTAAAAATGAGGGAGGGAAGAATAACTCCATTTTGCAGAGGGTTTTATTCATTTCTCCTCTTAGTGCCTTAAATTTCGTAACATTGATAACTTTTGACCATAACTTTCTTAAAAATCTATAGAATTCAATTATAACCTTTGTTACTTCATCATCAACCATATTGTTACGAGGTGCCACATGAAGCAATTGGTGATGAAGGATGTGATAATCATGAGTCATAAGTCCCAAAGCTTTTCCCTCTTTCACCTGGACATTAATTGAAATATTAGAGCAGTAACTATCTGCCGACTTTATTGATTTGAGCACCTCACAGAATCTTTACATCTCAACCTTTTGTCATCATAATGCGAGATGAGGGAACCTCAAATTTGCCTTCAATGACTTCTCGTGCTTCAGATCATGTCAGATGTTCAATTCATTCAAGTCTCGCCAAGCCTGTAAATCGTCCTTTAATTTCTTACCATCCTGTAAGAGTGTGGACAACAGGTTGTCGCATATATTTTTTCAATATGCATTACGTCTAGGTTATGCCGAATTTTGAGCTTTTGCTAGTACGATAGCTAAAAAAATGTACTAAATATTGTCCATCCTTTTGGCAATTCTTCATCATGTGTCTCATTCAGAATGGACACTTTTCTCTTTCATTTTGGTGCCCTCTTCATAATGGAAATGTGTCTTGGAGCTAGAATATCCTCTCTTGTATATCAACTCTTATCAATCTTAATTTTAGGATATCCCTCAAATAATTCTACAATTTCATCTCCAGTCATTACATGAGGCTCTCCTCTTTTCTCTTCTTGGCCATCAAACTTTTTCGCCTACTTTTTACCTCTGTATTTATGTCCTTTACGTAACCATATTCTGTTAAACCAATAACACATCTTTCGATTGTGTTGTAAATGAAAGCCTTCAAAGTTTGGACCACATATAGGACAAGCAAATGTTCCTTTCATAGACCAACCAGAGAGATTAGCATATGCTGAAAAATCATTAATCATCCACATAAGAATAGCGCAAAGATTAAACGATTTATAGGAAATGCATCATATGCTTGGACTCCTTCATCCCAGAGAAGTTTTAACTCATCAATTAATGGCTCCATGAACACATCTATGTCATTATCGTGTAAGTGTTTGCCTGGTATCAGCATTGAAAGGATTATATACGGTTGCTTCATACAAAGTCCAGGTGGCAAATTATAAGGTATTAACACAATTGGCCAAGTAGACCAACCTGAACACATAATGACAAACGGGTTGAATCCATCGCTAGATAGACTGAGTCTAACATTCCTGCACTCTGTGGCAAACCGGGGAAAATATTGATCCACATGCTCCCATGCCTCTGCATCTGCCGGATGCCTGAGTTTACCATCAACTTCATGTCCTTCCGTATGCCACCGCATGTTTTTAGTTGTGTCTTTTGCGGGTGGATGCACGGGAGGCCATTGCGGAGGACGCGCGATCGGGGCAGGCGAGCCGGCGGGCGAGGGTGGGGGTGAGTGCGGCGAGCGAGCGGGTTTGGAGAATGAGGAGAAAGAGAGAGAGGATGAGAATGTAACATTGCAAATTTTTTCCTTTGGATGATCAGATACCGTTACCAATATCAATCCATAAATCAATAAATTCTTTCCTTCATTGTATCCTATATAATCCTCTAGTATGAGGATTTTAACTTAGCTAATTCTTATATTATGATCTAGTTAATTAAGTCATAGCATACATACAAACCTAGCATGTAAACCTAAACCAACCATGCTTTAAATTCTGATTAGAGAAAACCCAATTGTTAAATACCTATTTTGAAACTCCCTAATTAACATATTTATTTAATTTGGTCTGCCATGTTAGTGGGTGAATTTTGTATAAAAACCCCAAACTTTGGCCTAATTTAAAGATTTCTCTTCACATGGGCTTTATATACTAGTACACTCCACCTCTCCTTTTGTCATTTTCCAAAAAAAAATTCCAAACCTCATTCCCTTCCCTCTCCTCTGGCCAACTAAACCCCAGTCACCTCTCCTCTTATTAAAAAAAAAGAAAAAAATATATTTCATAGCTTCATCTCTCAAGCTCTAGAGATAAAACAAGAAGGAGAGGAGAAAGAAGATAGTTTGGGGATTTTGGAGGAGGAAGTGGAGCAAAGTCTCAAACCTAAGTATAATTTTTTTATAATTCTCTTCTTCATATTGTTATAAAGGATATATGACTGAAATTATAGGATTTAATTTGGTTTTTGGTCTTCCAATGTGAGTACATATAAGTATGAAATCATTCATATAACTCTCTATGAATGAGAAACAAATGGTCAAAGGAAACATACTCCAATTCTCAACAGATAGAAATAAATATCTCATCTCGAATTACATTCAAGTAGTCTGCTCTAATATAAGAGGGAAACAGCCAAATTAGTAGAAATATAACCATCATCCATATCGGGTGTGCCAAAATCTCAAAGAAGGTACCCTACTCGCGGGTAATCTGACATGGAAGCAAAACATACAACTGATCATATATCTATGTGTGCATCACCTTGTGCAATAGCGATACTCTTATAATACTCTTACTCAACCGTTCTACGGCAATATGTTTCATCTCCCTATTTCCGGATACGTGAAAGAACAAATACTAGTCATATGTACTTATCAATTTAACTTGTAATCAAAAGTGTGTTAATCCAACACGATCTAAGCATACGTGCACCTATCTCGGTATGCATGTCCATATCTGAAATTCACCATCATCCCAGGTGTTCAACCACTCCTAACATTGTAATCTATTAGTACAAAGTCAATAGAATTGCTCGAAAAACCAAACCAAAACCAATTAAACATGCACATGCAATCATCCGCTTGGTGGTTGACCGCACAAACACGACGGTCGACCGCGACGGGTTCCAGGGACTACCCAGGGCTCTGTCCTACACGCGGTCGACCGTCGCTAAGTCACGGTCGATTGTGAGATGATTTTCTAGATTTACATGTGTGTGTTCATGTCGTGATTTCTTGATACAAACATGTTTAGCATAACGTGAAACTTGCATGAAAGCCTGTCTACAGCAGGTATAAACTTCTGGAAAACAAAATCAACACACAAAGCATGATTTTATGCATTAAATTTATATTCAAAACCCTAAATCGTGCATAAAAACTCAAAACGAAGAACCAAACATCTTTCTTTAGATTAACAATGTTTTAAAATCATTTTTAGATCTTAAACACTTTTATAAATTTGTTCTCAACCTTTTTAGCATGGAAAGACCTAGTGTCTATACATATAATACAAAAGAATTGACTTTTATTTGTAAACTAATCATTTAGGCTCTACAAAACATGCTAAAAACTCTTTAAAAACATTTTAAAAACTGGGAGGGGGATTGACAGAGATGAAACTCGCCTGAGATTGTAGGGAAATATTTTAGATGCAAAGATGAAGGAGATCTCGACTCCAAAAGCCAAAAACCACAAAAAATCCCGCTCAAAAGTCTCCAAACTTCTCCAAGAATCAAATTAGGGTTTAGGGGTGTTTGGTGGTTGTTAGGGTTCTTAGAAATACTGAGAAAAATGTGAAAAATTGATATATAAACCAAGGGAAACGGATATGGGATTTAGAAAACCGAAACTAACTCAAAACAGAAGAGAAATCTTATGCAGGTCTCGCGGTCGACTGTGGCGGTCGATCGGGATGCGGTCGACCACGACGGTCGACCGGATTGGAGATTTCTAGTTTCTGATATGTTTGGCCATTGTGCATGTTTCGACTCTTTTCTCTCTCATGTATGAACTCGTTCATACTCAAAACACATGGTATCATACTCATATACCATTTAATGATATATCATACTAAATATCCATATATCATAATTAATCTCATATTAATTATATTATAAAAAAATTTTGGGGTTTTACATTTATGTAACATAATTATTCATGCAGAAATTCTAGCATGATACTCTCCTACTAAAAAGAACATAACTTTCTTTATACATATCCAAATATAGATAATTTTCCTATTTCAGAAACTACACTTCTGTAGCTTTCTTTTGAGATCTCTTTTGTTTAATTCTAAGATCAATTACTTGTTTGAAGCTATAGTTAAATGTAATGCATGTGTCTAAAATAGTTTGCCAAATTCATGTTCATTGTAGAGAACATAACTCTCAAAATGTGGATTGCATGCATAGAATTCTTTCTGTTCCCAGAACTAGACTCAATCATCTTTCTGTTGGCTCAAGTTTAAATTAATTTTAATAACATTTGATAAGTCTAAGCCTATTTTTAATAGATAGCATATGCACTTGCATTTCCAGTCTGCCCCCTGTGTTATTTTGCATGTGACATGCATTATAAAAATAAAAGTTTGATAAAACTTATGAGACATTGAATCTAATCTACCATATTACTTATATGCCAAATATGAGCTCATTTGTATAGTCATAAGTACCACAAATGAAATATTTATTTTAGATAGCAATCTCAATTTTTTTCTCTGCAGTTTTGATATGTGTAGTTTGCTGAGAACATAACTCTTACTATATACCATTCATTGATGTAAATTTTTTATATTCCAAAAGTAGACTCATATTAGAGTCATATGGAACTAGTTTCATATATTTTGGATATCGATCGCTCTATCATTCATCCATCCCAAACTACTACATGTACAATACTTTTGCTGTTGTGCATATTATAGATATTGGATGTAATCATCTAGAGTATAGCTTATACCATGATATAAGTTTTAAGTTAGAAAAATAATAAAAGATATAGTGTTTAGAATCTCACGTGGATATACATGTATGTGTATATAATATAGAGAATCTTGGATTCATTCGTTGGCCGAGAGGATCGTTGGCCGAGAGAATCTCAGTAGGTAACCTTTCATTATCTTCTCTTAAGTCTTTGAGAATTCGATTGATTACTTCTTGAAATTCCTGCGAGTTAGTTTCCTATGCTAAATTGTATATTTTATAATATTCCTATTTGATTCACTTCATGCATGGGTTATTTGTTGATTGCTTAATCATTGCTATCCTAATACTATTTATTTTGGTTTTATACCATTGATATTCCTTTAAATAATTATATTGTAGCATTTCGACTTGCTTCGATAATTCAATTATTGATAATGATATTATTGCTTTCTTTGTTGATGATTGATAGTTTATATTCATGGATTATGCCCTGTGTGAAGTTTCCCTGTGTGAAGTAAGCTTTACCGGTAGGTGGTAATAGTAATGGGTCCTGGTGGGGACAATACCCTGTGTGAGGATGATCGTCGATGGGTGTATAAAGGCATGCGCGGTACATTGATTATCCCATGATTGGAGAGTTTATAATCCTGAATATTAGACCTTGATTATTCATATTGACATGTTATTTTATTTCGATCAATGATCACGACATAAGTATGATAACTTAATGTTGAGATCCCTTCGTTCAAGATCAAATATCTATGACTATCCTTTTCATTCGTCCCCTTATGTTGTACCTGAGATTTTTATGGTTACCAATTGGGCCTTAGGCTCACCCTTATTGTTTCTATATCCATTCGCAAGTCATACAATCGAAAAGGATAAGGGGATTACAGACCCTGAATTTGAAGATTAGCTCCGGAGGAAAATCTTAGTAGGAGTTAATTTATATTCACTTTTGTAGTACTTTTGACTTATCAAACATGTACTAATGTTTGTGGCTATTATCATTAGTGTAATATTTTATTGTTCCCTTTAGTTTTCTTCTATTCTGGTATTCTATGGACTCTGCTGTCAACCTTGTGATCCTGAGTATTGCATATGTATATCCACTGCTTTATTTTCACCCATCAGTATATATATATATATATTAATTTTATATATATATATATATATTGAGATGTACGTATAGATTACGCAGGTCAACCCTTCCTATAGCAGACAGATCATGCTCAAATTTTTATGTACCTCTATGAGGGGCGTTACAGAGAATGAGAAATGGTTGGAGGTTAGGGTTTGGTTTGAGATAATGTTTGGGATATTTCAATTTTAGCCCCTCAAAACTTTAATATTTTCAAATTAGTCCCCTAAATCATAGAAATTACTATTGCAACTCTCAAATCTAAGTATTATTACCAATTTTCCTTTTACATCCTTGAGTTCAGAGTTAATGATTAGATTATTTCAATATCAGTCCCACAAATCTTCAATATTTCCAAATTAGTCCCTCAAATCTTCAATATTTGAAAATTACTCACACAAATCACGAAAATTTCTATTACATCCCTCAAATCATCATAATATTTACAATTAGGTCCCTTGATTAACACCGGTTAGATTTAAAGAAATATTCCTTTAAATCTAAATATTATTACCATTTTCCCTTGACTTTTAATTATAAAAATCTAACTCGTTTGGACCTAGTTGACCACTTAAAACGTGAAAACCCAAATCCATTAAAAATTTCTATTTTCTCCAACATATATAATCTTCGCTCTAACTCAATTTCGATGGATCTTTCTTCTCCTAACCTTATAAAAACTCCAACCGAACTTTGTCCAAACTATTTTCATCCATTTCTTTAATGATTAAATCTCATTTAGCTCCTCTCAAATTCATTAAAAATGTTTCCAGGCTTAAGTTCATCCATAAATGAAGCCAAGAGTAGTGGTGGTCATCGAATCTTCTAGCATAAAAAATAAAAAACTAAATTTTAAAATTAACATAGAATTCCTAATTAATTGAAAGGCGCTATGATAAGTTCTGGTATATCATTAACAAGATCAATAGGGTTACATGTTCATAACGAATATAACTGTATGGTCGAAAAATTGGGTTTTGATTGATCATTGATCTTCTTGTTTTAAGAAATCTGGGTTCGATCACTTGGTACGAAACCCTTATAATCACTCACACTCTCTCTCGATTACAGATGAAGATAAGATTAATTCAGCTTCTCCTTGTTTAACGTGGGTTCTTAGTGGCAAAAGGATACTTCCCTCGATGCTAGAGTCGAGATTGCCTCCCGTTGACGATCAGAACAAGATCACAAGAGCTTCTGACGTTGGCTGGATCATGAAAATATGAACGTCATCTCTCTTCATGCGATAGCCAGAGATCCCAAGGTCCAAGTGCCAAAAGTCCAAGCCTCAGTCCAGCCGCCCTCTTAATAGTTGCTCGAGGCTATTTATAAGAGTTTGAGCACGTAATCGACGTGCTACAATCATGGGGTCGTGGGCGTAACTAATGCGCTGAAATTGTGGAGTCGTGGCGTAACTGACTCCTTGAATCTAGCCCATGTGGCTGACTGGGTCTTCATGGCAGTTACAACCTGATTTAATTTGGGTGACGAACCTCACTACGTTGGTGAACCTCGTCCTTGATGTTGAGCCTCGCTGCGTGGCGAGTCTCGTGAGCTTCTTTAATAATGAGCTTCGTCTTCACAGACGAGCTTTAAGTCTGATGATGAGCCTTGTCTTTACTGACGAGCTTCACCTCCAATGATGAACATCGAACCTTATTTCCACTAACGAGGTTCGTCGGTAATTATGGACTTCGAACCTCGTTTCGAGCTTCGTCTTTTGATAGACTTCGAACCTCGTTTCCAATAACGAGCTTCGTCTTCCAGAGTAGCTTTGTCCACAGTGATGAACTTTAATGTCGAGCCTCACTATGTGGCGAACCTCATGTTTTCATGTCGAGCATCGCTGCATGGAGAACCTCGTAGGTGAAGCTGTCAGTCGGGCTTCAATCAGTTTAGGCAAAGTTTAGAACATGTTACGAAGAACAGGTCATAACCTTCAAACCGTAAGTCGGAATTGGATGAACTATATATGAAAATCACGTATTTTTTCGAGATGGGGCCAACCAAAGCCACCCAAGTTCGGTTTGTCACCGTCCGTTAGCCAAATTCCTCCCGGTCTGAGAGATATCAGCATTATTGTCAGTTTCGAGCTTCTTTGCTAGGAATTAAGGTAATTTTTATTATCTACAAAACTCCCTCCAAAGTTTTCATACCCAAATCTGGTTGCATAGGGTCTAAAATACTTTTGATCTTAAGGCCTGCAAAATAAGCATTATTCTGATGAAACAAGGAGCCATCCAGCGAACTTGTCCATTCTGGTAAAGTCGAGCTCTTCAGACGTAGCTAATGATCGTCATCTAGGATTTTTAGCAAACTCTCAACTATCAACGGACTTGATTTGTTTTTACCAACAGCCATTTGAGTTGGACTAGCCATGCTTTTTCCCTTAGCATGGTAATTTGTAGAGGAATTTCTCTTAGGCTCAATGCTAAGATTTTTCCTCTATCCTTAGCCCTTTTTAAGGCCTTAGATCAGATGCATGATAATAAACCTCAAGCTCATCACATGGTAGGCTTTTTGTAGGAAAACGAACATCATTTATAAAAATGACGATGGGATAATCATATCGTTCAGTGACTTAGGAGTATAACGACAATGAAGAAAACAAAGGCACATCACTTGGTAGGCCAATATTTGGAAACTGAACGTCATCAGGGGAAATGACGATATTAGGAAAATCATGTAGTTCAGCGACTTAGAAGTATAACGACTATGATGAAAACAAAGGAACATCATTTGGTAGGCCAATATTTGAAAAACAAATGTTATTAGGGACAATGACAATATTGGGAAGATTATATCGTTCAGTGACATAGGAGTATGACAACAATGATGAAAACAAAGGCACATCACTTGGTAAGCCAATGTTAAAAAATGTGTTAGACCCTAGAGGAGGGTGATTAGGGTCTTATGCTAATCTAATCCGATTTTATGCTAATTAAAATTATATTGATTAAGTTGTTCTTGTAAGAGATATATATGATAGATATGAGTAAGAAAGAAGAAAATAATTACAAGATAAAAATACTCTAAGCAAACTCAAACACACGATTTGATCATGGAGTTCGGTCAACCACTTGACCTACTCTCCGCTCCTCACCTCGAGGAGATCTCCACTATCACAACCCGGTTTAGAAGCCGAAACTTCTCTACACACTCGGTTTTCTAGTTAACTGACAACTCTACAAACACTCACAATGTACAAACACAAACTACAACCTCAAGTGTCGGTCCTCACGTATCGCCTCCCTCAAGTGCTCAGGATTACTACCTCTCACTAGGCTTTACAACCAACGCCACTCCTCTCGGTATCGACTACGTCCTCACCACACACTCCTCTCGGTGTAAATGTGTAATACAAAGTGATACTCACAATTATAGCTCAAATACAATAATTTGTTCTCTAACAATGATTGAGAACACAATGAAGCTCACTCTCATAATATCACACACCACTCCCCAACAATATATTATATGAAATATTATAAGCTCAACAAGAGTGTGTGTGATAAAGAAATTCTAACTCAAGTTAATATAGCAAAATATGAATATGAAATTTGACAATCAATAAGCCATATAAAAGAGTTTAGAAAACTTCTGTATAAACACAAAGAGCTCTAGAATAGATGATGAGGATGAATTCCTCAATTGAAAATGAAAGCTTCCTCTTTGAGTAAAACTTCTCTTTTAAAATAAAACTTGAAACAAGGCTTAAACACCTCTTAGACACTTGTAAAACTTGATTAAACAATATTCTTGGTCGGTTGGAATGTTAAATGCAGTAGGGTATTTATAACATCCCAAAACATCAGCTAAAACCTAATCAAAATGACCAAAAACCCATAAGAGAACACAGCTAGAAAATAGTTGTTACTATGCAACGGTTACTTCGGCGGTCGACCGCAGGGACACGTCTGGTCGACCGCGAGCTGATGAAAAACAGAGCTGAGTCTCTGGACCATCGGCGGTCAACCGCAGCGCCAATGCCGGTCGACCGAGAAGTCTTTGGACTTCATGCGGTCGACCGCAGTGCCAAGGCCGGTCGACCTCGAACTGATATTTTAGAAACTCAGGCTTAAAACTAAAATTCTGATTTTAGAAGTACTTTTAAAAATAGAAAATAAATTCGAAAAATTATGAAACTTTGTAAAAAGTTTATAAACATGTTAATGAACATGTTACAAAAAGTATTTTTGGATTTGCTCTTCTCATTTGTGAAAACCACTAAACTGCAAAACTACTAAAAAACATGTTTATGTAAGTTTTGTGATTTTGGATTTTTAACACAAAATAATTTTTGAAACATTATAGACTGTTTATGTGGACGTTTAGAAAAGATGTTAAAGATGTAAATAAAGTCCAAAACACTTTAACATAGGATATGCATAAAAGTCCTATGTTTTTGAAAAACTCATAAATATATATGTGTGAGTGTATGTTGAGCTTAAGGAATTGCACACAATACATAGAACCTATGCTACATGTACCAATACACTATCATGCGAAGCTTGAACTTGATAGATAACTAGATTTGCGCAAGCTTCAATATCAGTTTAGCTCTTGAACCTGTGTATATAAGACAACATGAAAACAAAAATGGTAAAACCATCGTTAGTCGTAAATTGTTTTTAAAACCATCATTGAAATAAGAGGGCCAACAAAACGAACGTCATTTGAGGAAATGACGATGTTAGGAAAATCATGTCGTTTAGTGACTTAGAAGTATGACGACGATGATGAAAACAAAAGCACATCACTTGGTAGGCCTATGTTGGAAAACAAACGCCATTTAAGAAAATGACGACGTTAGGAAAATCATGTCGTTCAATGACTTAGAAGTATAACGACTATAATGAAAACAAAGACACATCGCTTGGTAGGCCAATGTTTGGAAAACGAACGTCATTTAAGGAAATGGCGATGTTAGAAAAATCAAGTCATTCAGTGACTTAGAAGTATAACGACTATGATGAAAACAAAGGCACATCGCTTGGTAGGCTAATGTTTGGAAAACGAACGTCATTTAAGAAAATGACGATGTTAGGAAAATCATGTCGTTCAGTGACTTAGAAGAATAACGACAATGATGAAAATAAAGGCACGTCACTTGGTAGGCCAATGTTTGAAAATGAACATCATTTGGGGAAATGACAAAGTTAGGAAAATGAAAATAGCAACACATCATATAGTAGGTTACTATTGGAAAGATATTTTTTGAACGAAAGTTAATCATTGACTATCAGAGGTAATCATTAACGTGATAGTATTTTATGGTCCCGCCATCCTATTGAAGAAGATTGGTAGAGGAATTTTGAGAGAATCGACTATCAGAGGTAATCATTAACATGATAGTTTTATAGTCCCGCCATCCTATTGAAGAGGATTGGTGAGGGAATTTTAGAGGAAAGGATCAGATGCTTATGTCTGAATTCGATCTTCCCTTTGGAGCTGATTGATGACGAGCTTTAACTCATCATAGCTCTGTTAGAGAGAAGGCTCGGGGTAGTACATGGTTTTGTGGAGAAACCGAGACTACTCCCACTCCAGTGACAATCAAGATTGAAGGGTAACGACTCTTGCATCCAATATAGCTTGGATCTTATCCTTCAAGATGTAACATTTAAAAGTGGGATGATGAACCATCATGTGGTACACACAGTAGTTCGGATCATCCGTCCTCGACATCTCCTCAGGTCGTATTGACTCTGGGAGTTTGATCTTCCTTGTCTTGATTAAGGACACGAAGATTGGGAAGACTTGCTCATCTTGAAAGTCGTACTTCTATTAGAAGCGGCTATCCGAAGATTTGCCCTTCTGCTTTGAAGAAGATTTAGGGAAGGAGGTGGTTACCACCGTAAAAGCATACTTCCCTTCACGTGGCTCTTCAGCATCTAGCCTTTTGAGCATGTTTTCAACCTGTTCACCTTGACGAACAAGCTCTTTCCAAGTTCGAGTCTTCACCGCTCCAATCTTGGATAAAATATGGATCGAGAGATTATTACGACATATCTTGATCAATGTATTTTAAGAGATTTGATCACAGCAATGAAGCGACCGATTTCTAAATCTGTTGACAAAGTTGCCGACAGACTCTTTCTTCTTATGCTTTTCAGCTAGCAAGATGGCCATAAACACTTCTGTGTCATCGTCGAAGAATCTGGCTACGAAGAGCCTTTCCATATCAGCCCAAGATTTGATGGAGCCTGGTTCCAGCTTGCGAAACCATTCAAAAGCGACTACTTTGAGGATGCTTATGAACAGTCGAGTCATGATGGGATCATTCCCCACTATGTGTCCAGTTTGCGCCTGGAAGTAGTATATGTGCTGGGTAGGAGAGCCCTTGCCATCAAACTGCACAAGATTGAGTGGCTTGAATTTTGGGGATAGGGGATGTCGTCCTATTCAGTAGGGTATGGTCTAACCACCCCCAGTTTTCTAAAATTTCTCTGAAGCTTCAAAGCATCAAGCTGTTTCTGAAAGTCACCGGTGCCTTGATCCTGAGGCTTCGGCGGTAGATTTCTTCTTCTTCTTCTCCTTGAGGAGTTTGTCCACCATTTCTTCCAAGCGTTTGATGGTTTCTTGTTGTTGGAGGAGAGCGGCTTGCTGTTCTTCAAGCCTTCTTGCCAAGTCTTCTTCATTCCCGGCCATGTGAGCATTCACTTGCTCACTTAGATCGGTACTAGATAGTTGGGAAGTTGCAATGGTTGAGTTATCAGACTCCTCATCTGTGTCATCTGCTAGACATCGGTAATCTAGTAGAATCACCACACTAGTATGAGTACGAGTATGTCGATAAACACCTTGCCTCTCAATAAGCATTTCACCTAGTCCTGGAGAGTACTCAGGATCGGAGGATTTAGAAGAATCAGCTGAAGCTTTGCTCTTGCCTTTGCTAACCATGTTAACCGTGACTTGAGCATATTCATTCCTGGGAACTAGCTTCCTGGAATGAAAGTGCCTTCTTCGGGATGGCAAAATTATTGACGGTTCAGATAGCCGCTCAAAGACTAAAGGCTTGGGTGCCAATCCTCCACATTGACATTGGGAAAGAACCACAGAAATGAGCTTTCACAATTGTAGCGAGACTGTATTTGACTCATATTGCATTTGCAAACCAAATAATCATGGAGATCAGTACTAAGACCACCCCCAGTCAGCTCCGGCAACTTGGTAGTGCATGAGCAAGAATCTCTAAGTGTTAGAGATTGACGAGCCTGGGTGGTTGGGCGAACCTCATTTTCATACGAGGTTCATCAACCAGACGAACTTGGTTCTAGGTACGGATTTGTCATCTGGGTCGAACCTTGTCTTGGACCCTTGAATAATTCTCTGTAACAGTGTTGGTCCGAGGTTGAAGGCGAGATTTGTCTTTTTGACGAGGTTCACCATTTTGTTGAACCTGAGCCTCAGCTGGACACATTTGCACTGGTTGTTTTGGACAAGCCTCGTGTTGTAGACGAGGTTCGTCAGTCAAACACATCTGAATGCATTAGTGAGGCTTGTTGTTTCGACAAGCCTGACCAGCTCGAATAGCAGTGCGAGCTTGTAGTGGTTGCTTCAGACGAGCCTCGTGTTGAAGGCGAGGTTCGTCATTAGAGAGGGCCTGGACACCTGGGCAAGGTTTGTTCTCATGACGAGCTTGAATTTGGCTGTCTTCCCTAGCAGAGCAACCTTGTTGAGTTAGACGAACCTCATGTTGAAGTTCATCATTCAAACATAACTAGGTACAAGGGCGAGGTTCGTCATTTTGACGTCCCTCAGCTGACTGACCCTCAGTAGGCTTGCAGGCCTTAGACATGTTGTCTCGTGGCCGATGGTGAAAACCATCCGATGAGACCAGAGCTCAAGCCTTACGCGAGCTTGGTTCTGACGTCGACGCTGTCTTGCTCATTTTGAAAGAGAATTAACAACAAATTCTACAGCAACCAATTTCTGGCTAGGTTGTTCCGTAGAAGCAACCAAAGTTTGGCGAGGTTGCTTAACAACCCACCTCTTAGCCTTATGGCTAGTTTTCAAAGCCTTGTTATTCAGAGGCAAAGGTTTCTCCTCGAGACTGACTCGAGTTGAATTATCAGAAGCCACGTGGGCTGAAGTCTCATAAGAGACTCTACGACACATGGGTGCATTCGTGGGACTCGAAGTTCCAGAGGAGAGGAACTCCTCATACTTGGACTGGACGAACTTGATGATGAGAGTTTCGACCTCGGTTCTCACCGCGATCTGATCTGATTGTGCCACCACCATCTCATCGGAAAGAATGGCTTCTCCCACTGTGGTCGTCATCGTTTGCAGGGTCAAAAAAATTAGGTTTTGATTGATCTTCTTATTTTAAGAAAACTGGGTTCGATCACTTGGTACGAAACCTATACAATCACTCACACTCTCTCCCTATTACGGATGAAGAGAAGATTAATTCAGCTTCTCCTTGTTTAACATGGGTTCTTAGTGGTGAAAGGATGCTTCCCTCGATGCTTGAGTCGAGATTGCCTCCCGTTGACGATCAGAACAAGATCACAAGAGCTTCTAATGTTGGTTGGATCATGAGAATACGAACGTCGTCTCTCTTCATGCGATAGCCAGAGATCCCCAAGGTCCAAGTGCCAAAAGTCCAAGCCCTAGTCTAGCCACCCTCTTAATAGATGCTCGAGGCTATTTATAAGAGTTTGAGCACGTAACCGACGTGCTACAATCGTGGGGTCGTGGGCGTAACTGATGCGCTGAAATTGTGAAGTCGTGGCGTAACTGACTCCTTAAATCAAGCCCACGTGACTGACTAGGTCTTCGTGGCCGTTATAACCTGATTAAATATGAGTGACGAACCTCACTGCATTGGCGAACCTCGTCCTTGATGTCGAGCTTCGCTGCATGGAGAGTCTCGTGAGCTTCTTTAATAATGAGCTTCGTCTTCACTGGCGAGCTTTAAGTTTGATGATGAGCCTTGTCTTCACTGACGAGCTTCACCTCCAATGATGAACATCAAACCTTATTTCCACTAACGAGGTTTGTCTGTAATGATGGACTTCAAACCTCGTTTCGAGCTTCATCTTTTGATAGACTTTGAACCTCGTTTCTACTAACGAGCTTCGTCTTCCAGAGTAGCTTTGTCCACAGTGATGAACTTTAATGTTGAGCCTCGCTATGTGGAACCTTGTGTTTTGATATTGAGCCTCGCTGCATGGCGAACCTCGTAGGCGAAACTGTCAAGCGAGCTTCAATCAGTTCAGGCGAAGTTTAGAACATGCTGCGTAAAATAGGTCATAACTATCAAACCGTAAGTCGGAATTGGACGAATTATATATAAAAATCGCGTATTTTTTCAAGACGGGGCTAACCAAACCGACCAAAGTTTGGTTTGCCACCGTTCGTTTAGCCAAATTCCCTCCAGTTTGAGAGATATCAGCATTTTTGTCAGTTTCGAGCTTCTTTGCTAGGAATTAAGGCAATTTTTATTGTCTACAATAACTAAAAGTGATCTCCTCCTTGGTCTCTCACCATTTTCTCATCATTTTCATTTTTCTTATCATTTTCTCTAAACTAATCAAAGTCGGAACCTAAAAACTTACGAATACTTATCGAATATCAAAGTATATTTATTACGCTAAAGAATTTAATTTTCAAGTAGTATTAAAATTTATAAATAAAAAGTATTCATTTATATTATATGATGTGTATATATTTAAATCAAATTTTAATTAAAAAACAGATTTAAGATTATTTAAATCTTAAAATCGGTATATAAAATTAAAGTAGAAATGGTAAGTGGTTAAAAATATGATATCATATATGTAATAATACAAATAATAACATGTGATCAATTTTAAACGAATATTTAATAGACAAACGAATCAAATATACATCTGGCCAAATTCTAATCATTAGCAAACTCGAATATAAAAATATTTGTTTAGTGTTAAAAGAACTACCGAATCACATATGACTGAATAGTTATTCAAACAATTATCATACTATTTGTTAATTATTTGGTTCAACTCTACCCCTGATGTGTTAGCAATTTCCATAATTTGGTGGACTACTTTTGAAATATTGAAGATTTGAGGGACTAATATTAAAATAACCCTTAATTTTTTTGGGGGGCTGTTAGACCCTAGAGGGGGGTGATTAGGGTCTTATACTAATCTAATCCGACTTATGCCAATTTAAAACTTACTAATGCAATATCCTAGCAAGAATGATATATTACAAATATATGTGCAAGGATATACAAGTATCACAAGTGTAAACATACTAAACTAGATAGTGGACAATATAAACAATGAGCAATGAAATCACAAAAATAAGCTTATATGAACACAAAAATAAGTGCGCCAATGAAATCACAAATAAACGATATGTTCACGGAGTTCGCTCACCCACTTGACCTACTTCTCCGATCCTCACCTTGATGACATCCCCACTATCACAACCGGGTTTTCTACGCTTACCCGAATAACGTTTACACCTCACACTCGGTTTTCTAGTTCACCAAAAACTTTACAATCCACACTCTTGTAATCCTACTCTACACCCTCTAAGTGTTGGTTTCTAGCCCGTGTCTCCCTCAAGTGTTAGGAATTATAACCTACCTCTAGGCATTACCACCTACCCCATTCCTCTTGGGACGACCCCGTCACTCACCACACACTCCTCTCGGTGTATAAGTGTATTACAAAGTGATTTCACAATTAAGCTCGAATACAACAATGGTTGTTCTCTAATACAAGATAAGAACTAAGTTTAAGCTCACTCTTTAAATCACGCAATCCCACAACCCAATTATACTATGTATGAAATACTATAAGCTCAATAGGTTGTGTGTGACCAATGAGATATAATCAAAACTAAACTCAATGTAATTCTAGCTTAATAACAATGATAATCAAATATATAAAAGAGCTAGAAATAGAGTTTAGAAAAACTTCTCTAATGATGACAAGAGAGAGAGGGAGAAGAGTTGAAAGCCCAAACACAAATGATGATCTCCTCTAGCTCTTATGAAAATTTCTTCACAAACTTGTAAACAAACTTTAAACAAAACTTAAACCACTCATCATTAGAGGAGTTTTTCTAAACTCTATTTCTAGCTCTTTTATATGTTTGATTATCATTGTTATTAAGCTAGAATTACATTGGGTTTAGTTTTGATTATATCTCATTGTTCACACATAACCTATTGAGCTTATAGTATTTCATACATAGTATAATTGGGTTGTGGGATTGTGTGACTTAGAGAGTGAGCTTAAACTTAGTTTTCATCTTGTATTAGAGAATAACCATTGTTGTATTCGAGCTTAATTGTGAAATCACTTTGTAATACACTTGTACACCGAGAAGAGTGTGTAGTGAGAGACGGGGTCGTCTTAAGAGGAGTGGGGTCGGTAGTAATGCCTAGAGGTAGGTTGTAATTCCTAACACTTGAGAGAGATACGAGCTAGAGACCAACACTTAGAGGGTGTAGAGTGGGATTGCAAGAGTGTGGATTGTAAAGTTTTCGGTGAACTAGAAAACTGAGTGTGATGTGTAAACGTTATTCCGGTAAGCATAGAAAATCCAGTTATGATAGTGGAGATCTCCTCGAGGTGAGTAGTGGAGACGTAGGTCAAGTGGGTGAGCGAACTCCGTGAATATATCATTTGTTTGTGATTGCATTGGCGCACTTATTTTTTTGTTCATATCTTATATCGTCTTTGTGTATTGCTCATTGTTTATATTGCCCACTATTTAGTTTAGTTTGTTTACACTTGATACTTGTATATCCTTACACATATATTTGTAATATATCATTCTTGCTAGGATATTGCATTAATAGGTTTTAAATTAGCATAAGTCGGATTAGATTAGCATAAGACCCTAAACAACCCCCTAGGGTCTAACAATTGGTATTAGTGCTTGGTGCTCTTTGATTTAAGGTTTAATCGCCTTGAGTTAAAGATACAAGTTATCTTTTTGTGCTAATCTAATTTTGAGATTTTTTATATCTTGCTTGCACATTTTATAATTATGGACATGCATTGTGCACCTTGTTTAGGCTATGATCCTAATGTTGATCCTAAAATAGATAATTTCCCCTATGACCAATGATGCTCTAGATTTAATATATTTGTTAGATCTAGGCATTTCGATTTATGGGATATTATAAATGATGCTTATATTGTACCCACTTTGGAGAAATCAAAGTGGAGTGATAAAGATAAAATAATGTTTACAATGAACAAGATTTTGTTAGAATATTTGCTAAATACTTTTGATTCATCTATGTCTAACAAGTTTTTTCATTTTGATAGTGCTTACACCTTATGGAAATTTATTAAAGCATATCAAAAGGACTTGGAGGTGATCCGACAAGCTTTGGAGGCTTCCTCTTCAAGTTCCATAGGAGCACCATGCACACGGGCACTAAGCGCTTGCTCTAGTGAGGTTTGCGAGTTCGAATCCATTAATGACTTATTTAGTGATGAACTTGCTTGTGCTTTCGAAAAATTATTACATGCCTACAATAATTTGAATCATATCTTCTTAGATTTAAAAAACACGCATGAAGATTTAAAATCCGATCATGAGAAGTTAGCTTCCAAATTTGATATCATTTCTCAAGAAAATGTTGTTCTTAAAGAAAACAATGATATGCTAAATTTGGAAAATAATAATTTAAAATTGGATATTGCTAACTTGACTCATGACAAAAACAATGTCATGTTAGAAGTAGAAGCAAATAGAAATAATTTAAGTTCATTTATGAATAAATATGTTTTCTCTACTTCTATTGTCAATGCCTCTATGCCTTATGAGTTGAATAACATTAAGCATCGCATTTCATCTTTAGATTTAACTCTTAACACATGCATTGATAACTATAAGAAACTTATGGACAAGTGTGCTAAATCTAGTGCTACAACTTCCAAATCACCTACACACTATGCACACTTTTATAGAAAAGTTTACAAATGCTCAATTTGCGATCGTAAAGGCCACATTGCTAAATTTTGCTATGATACACAAAAATCTAAAAATGCAAATATCAATGCTTCTTGTGCATCTTATAAGGCTTCTTCATCATACACACATGTACTGCACACACTCATAAAGTTTATCATAAGCATGTTCATGTGTATAAATGTGATCTATGTGGTTGGTTTGGCCATTTGGCAAAATTTTGCTTTGATTTGAAAAAAAATCTCATTTGCCAAATGTTTTTAGTAGACCATATGTTTTTAAATGTGATGTTTGTGGTAGGTTTGGACATCTTGCTAAATTTTATTTTGATGTACAAAAAGTTCTTATTTTGCAAAATGCTCCAAAAGACCACCTTTGTTTAATGATGTTTCTCATTTGCAAAATGAATTTAAAAGAAAATCTTTACTTGCAAATGTCTCCCGTGCACAATTTAATGGTCTACATAAGCAAATGCTTCCTTTCCATTGTACTCATTGCAATCGGAAGAGTCATTTGAGTAATTTTTGTTATGATCGTCTCCGTGCACTAAATGTGCCCAAATGGGTTCATAACACAAGGGTTTTAAGCTTAAATAATAGGGGTCATGTCTCTAGTCTCTTAGGTGTTGGACCCTAGAGGGGGGTGATTAGGGTCTTGAGGCAATAATAGTGTAATAAAAATATGACAAGGAAAACACCACAAAATGAAACAACCAAAATAAAAAGAGATATAGTTAGAAATCGTTATCCAAGTGATGCGCGATGTGTTAACGAGGTTCGGTCCGCTGACCTACGTCACCGCTCCCCACTCTCGTGGAGAATCCACTACACAACCCGGTTTGAGAGCCGGAACTTCTTCTACACAACGATCTTTCACAAGATCTCACAACCACACAACTTGATCTCCACAAGATCAACCACACAACAGTAGTAAATGGTGTATAATCTCTCTCTAACCCTATGGCAAGGAGAAAGATCACACTTGAAGCTTGGGATGTGAAGTTGAAAACAGTGAAGAACAAGAATGAAATTTAGGGCTCCTTGAAAACAGTAAACAAAACACAAGGATTTGCAATGAGCTTGAGCACTCTGAAGAAGAGGGGTATGAGGGTTTAAATAGGAAAAAGAACAACTGCTAAAACCTATACCCAAAGCTCCCCAAATCCCGTAAAAATGATTTTCTAAAACTGTACCAGAAAAACCCGTTGGGCGATCGGCGGTCGACCGTGATTTTTTCGCGGTCGACCGCGAGGGATTTTCAAAGCTGAGGAAACTTTCAGAAAAGGCTACGGTCGACCGTGGCGGTTGACCATGGAAAATTATAGACTGACGGTCGACCGCCACAGTCGACCGCGAAAGTTCCTACTGACTTCTGAGGGAAAAACATAGGTGCGGTCGACCGTAGCGGTCGACCGCGAACTGACACATGACAGATACATGTTTTTAAACCTGTTTTGACTCTTTTAAAAATCTGTAAAAATACTCAATTGATTTCTAAAAATTATGTAACTTTGTAAATTGTTTTTAACACTAAAAACAAAATTTATAGAAAAAGAATTTTACGACTAGATCCTCATACTTGTGAAAAACAATATTTTGTCAAAACATTTAAAAAATATAAGTATGAAACGTGTGTGTGATATCCCAATAGCTTTAAATAAAATCTACAACTTCTTGCCTACAATCAAGCACTAGAGAGAGAAAAAACTAGCAAATATCCTCACATAGAATTACATTTCTTTGAGTCTTGATATTGCTTTAAGTTGATGAATCATTGACTTGTATATGTTGTTCTTGATTAACATTTGCTTCATCACGTTGTCTCCTCCTTTAGATATCTTCGTTGTAGCTCATATTCCATCCAATCCTCCATAAATGGTACTAACTAGCTTGATATATGTATTATCTACAATGATACTCAATAAGCAATTAGTACCGATAATGTTGGTTGTAAATCATCATCAAAACACAAAGGCTAACATTAGGTACCAAGAGTAATTGGGTACCAAAATTTGTTTGATCTTTAAGAACAAAACTTTTGATTTTTTTCATGTTCTTAAAGATGATTTTTAGTTTTTTTAAATCCATAGTTCGTAATTCTTGAAAATTTTGTTTTGATTTGTTCGTTTGAATTTATTATGAATCACTTCTATGATGATATTTATGTGTTTGTGCTTATGGATCATCTATTTGTGCTTTATAATGTATTCTTTATATGGTTTGATCAAAATTTTCAAAGAAAGTTTTTTTCATTGATTAAACATCATTTTTGGGTTTAAATCTTGATTTATGATTTTATTTGGGTAATTTGTTTTCATTTGAAAACTTTTTGCATGGTTCTCATGTTATCTTTCCTTTGATTTCATAACTCCATTTTTTACATAAATTTTATGTTTGTGCATTTGAGACACACTCTTTCATAATGATATTATCCATATGTGTTCTTATTATTTTTGTATATGAGTTATGTTTAGCATATTTTATATTTATGCTTGCTCACATGTTTGCCTTGCATTTTATTGCATATATTCTATATGGCATTTTGATATGGGGAGTAATCCCTATATCCTTTTGTGTGTTATACTCACCCATGCTTATTTGTAGGGGGAGCTTTCGCTCTCTTCATTCTTTTATTTTTCCTTTTTTGATGTTGTCAAAGGGGAAGAAATATTATGAGTATATCCTTTTTGTTTATATGCATGATAATTATAATTTGTATATTCATTTTCTTTCATACATATATCTCTTTTTGTAAATTGGTTGTCATTATCAAAAAGTGGGAGATTGTTGGGTCCTTTTATTTTGATGATGATTTATAAACAATTTACTTCTAATGTTGTTTGTCTAGTATTTGTATTTTGTATTTATTCTAGACAAACAATATGTTGGAGGTTGGATGGAATCAAGCATTCACGATCATATCGAATGGAGGTTGGTGGAAGTTATGGAGTGAAGCAATGCAATCCAAGTTAAAGATTCAAGATCAAGCTTCATCCGCACACCAAGACGATCTTTATTGAAGATTAATAACTTGGGTATAATGTTTTAGGTTTATACTTTGTGTATTAATGCTTAAAGCTCAAATATTATACACATACACGTTTTCGGTTTATCTCTTTTAAGTTAAATCATTTATTATTTGCAAAATAATATGTTTATGGATTAAAAACTTGTTTGCACTATTTTATATCTTTTCTCAAGTCTATTAATCTATTGGAAAGTATTTCAAAATTTGTTTGGATTAAATTTTATCAAATTCAAGTTTTAACGATTTCGTATTCTTGAATAGTTTAAAAAATAATTTATATTTTATAAATGGAAAATTTAATTTCAAAAATTCTTTTTTTAACATGTTATATTACATGTTTATAATCATATACCAAAATGTTATCATTTTTGGAGTTGATTTACTATACTGAATTGATTTTATAAAATCAAGTATTTTAGCAGTTTTTAGAATCTATAATATCTGTATTAAAATATTTATTTCTCACAATTTAGAAGTGATATTTCATAAATTATTTCTCTAAAATGTTTATATATAGGTTTAGAAACGTTCCTCAAAATTTTAATATTTTTGGTGTTGATTTAATATTTTTAATTGATTTTACAAAGCTAGATACGCAAATTTCCAGAATGCTGAATTTAGAGATATTTTGGTCTTTTTCAGCCTATAACGGCTAGTTTTGAGTATTCTCTGTTTTTGAGGATTTTTTATCATTTCTTTGGGTTCTTCTTGCCTTTGGGGTTTCCTATATATACCCCATCACACCTCATTCCTCTTTCCAGTCCAAGATAGTTTCAAAACAAGTTTTTAAGTGTGGTTTAAGTTTTGTTTAAAGTTTGTTTATAAGTTTGTGAAAATTTTTTTTACAAGAGCTAGAGGAGATCATCATTTGTGTTTTGGCTTTCAACTCTTCTCCCTCTCTCTCTTTTCATCATTAGAGAATTTTTTTCTAAACTCTATTTCTAGCTTTGATCATAGGGGAACGCAATGAATTTAAAATGTTATCATTAGAGTCTTATGCTAATTGTTAGACCCTAGAGGGGAGGTGATTAGGATCTTATGCTATGCTAATCTGATTTAATGACGATTAAAATTTTACTAATAAATATATCCTAGCAAAAGAGATATGAACAATATATGTGTAAGGATATACAAGTATCACAAGGGTAAACAAATTAAACTAGATAGTGGGCAATATAAACAATGAGCAATTGACAAAGGCAATATGAATAATAAGCACGAATGTAAAAGTATGTCAATGCAATCACAAACAAATGATATGATCATGGAGTTTGGTCAACCACTTGATCTACGTCTCCGCTCTTCACCTCGAGGAGATCTCCACTATCACAACCGGGTTTTCTATGCTCACCCGAATAACGTATACACCTCACAAAGTTTGTTCTCTACAATGGATGAGAACTATATGTAATCTCACTCTCTAAGTCACACAATCTCATAACCCCAATTATACTATGTATAAAAATACAATAAGCTCAATAGGTTGTGTGTGTACAAAGAGATACAATTAAAACTAAACTCAATGTAATTCTAGCTTAATAACAATGATAATCAAATATATAAAAGAGCTAGAAATAGAGTTTAGAAAAACTTCTCTAATGATGACAAGAGAGAGATGAAGAAGAGTTGAAAGCCCAAACACAAATGATGATCTCCTCTAGCTCTTGTGAAACTTTCTTCACAAACTTGTAAACAAACT
The DNA here is from genome assembly GCA_022839385.1 of Asparagus kiusianus. NCBI lineage: Eukaryota > Viridiplantae > Streptophyta > Magnoliopsida > Asparagales > Asparagaceae > Asparagus > Asparagus kiusianus. The sequence goes on from BQKN01064158.1 coordinate 464,601, forward strand.
TTAAACAAAATTTAAACCACACTTAAAAAGTTGTTTTGAAACTCTCTTGGATGGGTAAGAGGAATGAGGTGTGATGGGGTATATATAGGAAACCCCAAAGGCAAAAAGAACCCAAGAAAAATGACAAAAAGTCCTCAAAAACTAAGAATACTCAAAACTAGCCGTTACTAGCGGTTATAGGCTGAAAAGACCAAAATATCCCTAAATTCAGCATTCTGGAAATTTACGTATCTGGTTTTATAAAATCAATTAAAAATAGTAAATCAACTCCAAAAATATTGAACTTTTGAGGAACATTTCTAAACATATATATAAACATGAAAGAGAAAGAATTTATGAAATATCGCTTCCAAATTGTGAGAAATAAATATTTTAATACAGATATTCTAGATTCTAAAAACTGCTGAAACACTTGATTTTGTAAAATCAATTCAGTATAGTAAATCAACTCTAAAAATGATAACATTTTGGTATATGATTATAAACATGTAATAAAATATGTTACAAAAGAATTTTTGAAATTACATTTTCCATTTGTCAAGTATAAATTATTTTGTAAACTATTCAAGAATACGAAATCGTCAAAACTTGAATTTGATGAAATTTATTCCAAACAAGTTTTGAAATACTTTCTAATAGATTAATAGACTTGAGAAAAGTTATAAAATAGTGTAAACAAGTATTTAATCCATAAACACATTATTTTGCAAATAAAAAATGATTTAACTTAAAAGAGATAAACCGAAAACGTGTATGTGTATAATATTTGAGCTTTAAGCATTAATACACAAAGTATAAACCTAAAACATTATACCCAAGTTATTGATCTTCAATAAAGCTCGTCTTGGTGTGCGGATGAAGCTTGATCTTGAATCTTTAACTTGGATTATATTGTTTCACTCCACAATTTTTGCTAACCTCCATTGGATATGATCGTGAATGCTTGATTCCATCCAACCTCCAACATATTATTTGTATAGAATAAATACAAAACACACAAATACTAAACAAACAACATTAGAAGTAAATTATTTGTAAATCATCATCAAAACAAAAAGACCCAACGGGGGCCACTCATTGGTAACAGGATAATCAGTCACTAATGTGCATTGGCGACACCAATGTGCATTGGTGACGGAATAGAGCCAATGTGCATTGGCGACGGAATAGATACGTTGCCAATGCTCATTGGCGACAGTGGTGCACCTGTCACCAGTACTTATTGGCCAAGGGCGCTGGCTGTCGCCAATACTAATTAGCAACTGATGCAGGTCGTCACCAATGTTATCCCATCGCTCATGACCATGGGCGACGGGAAAACATTGGCGATGGCCTGCACCTGTCACCAATGCAAATATTGACAACACGGTATTGGCGACGGGGCTGTTCCCGTCGCCAATGTTCGTATTGGCGACGGATTTGATATCCGTTGCCAATACCCCATCGCCAATGCCCTCTTTTTTACTAGTGGAAATAACCATAACTTTTCTTTTACCAACCCTTAAGCAACAATCTCCTGATGGACCAACCAATACAAATGCATGAAACTAAACCTTCAACTTATAATATACGTCCATGCATGGAAGTATGATCAGTAACGTAAATCAGGGAGCCCATCATGAGCTCCTCCGTCTGGACCTCGACCTGCACAGCTGGTGGCCCATCCGCCTCCACTAAACCCTTCACTAACACTTAAATTTGATTTGTGAAGATTAGAAGAAGAGGAGGGGGATTATATAGGAGGTGAACTTAAACTGATGAGAATGAGGGGTTTTATGATTAATTAATTAGAGGCACGAAAATTTTCTTGTCACTGCTAGCGCTCTTATTGAGTAGGAATTGCCGCCGATCCGTGTTCATCTCACTATGCGTTTTTAGTAAATAATAAATGTGTTTGATATTATTGCATGCTAGCCAGAAATCAACTATCATAACGTGCTACAAAAATTAATAAATAAATTAATGAATTGAATATTTATTTAAAGGAGTCATAAAATTGCATATTTAATAAGTATATTTTAATTAAAAAAATAGATATATCTAACTATAGTATATAATAATTATACTATAAGCAGTTTATAAAATATTTCTAACTACTATAATAAAGAATGGTTATAGGTAGTGTAAAGCATTTTATTAATGTCATTTAATAAGATTGGAGATTATGGGAAGAATTTATAGTTTATGTGTTTTATATATTTATGTATGTATTTGATTTGATTTGAAAGGATATGGTTTATATGTATGCATGTATGTGTTTTATGTATACATATATAAGAGTAGAGGGCATTTTCGAAAGAAAATATTTTAACATCCAACACACTTTTATAATAGTGTATACACACACACACACAAGGTTTTATGCATGTGCAATGTACGCGGTTAAATATTAAAATTAAGTATTTTTTATTTATTTCCTTATCGAAATTTGTTCCTCAATTCAAATTTGATAGTTTTTGCTCACTTATATCTCTAAACATTAGCATTGTAATTATTTAATTTTCTTTGATGTTTGTTTGAATACGCTATACCCAATTTAAATTTTCATGTTATAATTAAATTGATAGGAAATAAATATAATCCAAAGCTAATTTGAATTTTCATGTTATTTGGACTATCATGAAACTAAGCTTGACCTAAGAAAATATAGTATTGTAAGAGTGAAAAACAATTAAAAATAGCTTTAAAGAAAGAAAGACGAATGATTAAAGCCAATACATCAATATGATTAATTAAAAGCGGGCCAAAATAACATAAAAGAGAATATGAAGTTTGTTCCTAATCATTGGTAGACTTTATAAAAAAATCATAAACTAAAAATTAATACTAACTCTACTATACTTTTATATGATAAAGGCATCCACATAAATATATAAAGTACAAAAAAAGTTCATGAAAAACTCTTCTAAAGATTTCTAATTAAATAAATTATTCTATAAAATATTCAAAAAATAGTCTTTCATTCCTTCTGTTTTATATTTTTTTTATTGAGTCGAGGTCAATCATTCTTCATCTTTATATTTTTCCTGGGTAATTGTAAAGCAATGCATTCATCGTTGATTGTGATATCATGCTAAAGTTGGATTTCTTATGCTATTATCTTTCCTTGGACTCGTTTGTCTTTTGTCTTCTCGTCTACCTTCTCAAAGATTTTGAATGTATTTTCGATGTTCAAGACAAACCTCTGGAAATACAGACTTTGATTTTTTTCTATTTCAACAAATGTTAATTTCATATATATGATTTTTTTGTGTTTCTAATTTATTACTAAAATAAGGTTAGAAATTACTTTTTTTTCTCTGTAATGAAAATTTCAGTTGTGTATCCAATAAGAGTTTCTGTTGCGTCAATAATTGCTTTGTCCATGTCATTTACCACAATGACTAGAAGTAAATACATATATTTCTCATTGTCAATTTGCCTTAGATTATAATGTCAATTTGAATTTGATATGTTTATTTACTGACGAAGGGATATTACTTAACCTTGGTACTACATCATGAGCGATTCTACAATATTTATCATTTAGACACTCATTAACATCAGCAGCCATCTTATTGTTTCAGCCTTTGTAAGCACAGAACCATAACTCAACTCTATTATAAATGGTAGTTGTCTTTGCTTTAAAGGTATAATAAGGTGTTGTATACTGGTAAATTGTTATTAGGTTTAATTGTGTGAATTTTAGGGTAGGAAGTAAGATCATAACTCTTCAAATGCTATGATGGTTACATATATTGGAAATTTGAATTTTTGTTGCATTTTTAAAGAGCCTTAATAGAGATAATTTTGTCTTACCAGCTTATTCAGAATGAGCGCTGCATATTAGCTTAAAATTTAATACTTTTTTTTTGTGTTATATGGATGTTTATTTGGTTTACTTACCATTCTCTTATTTTTTTTAGTAAGTTATATCTTTGAATTGATAAATATTGTTGATGTAATTTATGATGGCATGCATATCTCCTCTACAAATTTGAGACAGATTGAAGGTGAATTTTATATTTAGTGGCTTTTAATAAACATTTTACTAATGAAAATGTTACCTTCATATTTAGAGATCTTAAAATCTGATAGTGCTATTACATGTTTATTTTTTATCTTGTTTTCGAGAATTGATCCTTTGTTGGTAGTCATATCCCCAAATAAAGTTACATGCAGATTCATACCACTGTATAAAAAAAAAGAAAATGGTCAATTTTAATTTTTTTGCTTACGCTATTGGAAATAAGTATCATGTATATACTTTTTGTCCATTATAGTGATTTCTCTCTGTAGGCTATCTCAAAAGCAGTTAGCTAATCCCCACAACGTATTGATGATGAAAGTTACAAGCTGATGACTGTCACATCAACAGATGAAAGTTATAATCTGACGACTTTCAAGAAAACATACGAGAGATACAAATTGACGACTCTCATCTCAAAGAGCATAATTCAAGGATTACAAGATAACGATCTTTGCAACGCTCTAACAAAAGAGATTATAAGTTGATGATATTTTCAAAGCCAAAATGTGTAGCACACCTCCGCGTTAGAAATGCCAAACGCGAGAGTCACCCCAGTGTTCTAAGCTTCAAATGCGGAGGCGCGAGTTCGCCTCCATGTTTCATATGCTAAACGTGAAGTGTTGGCCCTCTTGTTTTGAGGATGGTCTTACAAACAATTTACGACTAACGTTTATTTTAGCATGTTGGTTTCATATACATAAGTCAGACAAATTAACTGATATTGAAGCTTGTGCAATTCAACTATTCATCAAGATCAATCTTCTCATGCCTATGTTTTTGGTAATAGGTTTGATATGTTGTGTGAATTCTATTAAGCTCAACACACACACACACACACACACACACATATAGAGAAATATGGGTATGCTTGGTACCAAGCACAAAAAGTTGTGCTTGGTAGTGAGGTGTCAAATCCCCCTCTACTCATTCAAATGTGGAAACAAATTCACATGGGTAGTGAGTGGATAGGGATGTGACACATCACTACCAAGCACAAAATTTGTGCTTGGTACCCATATTTCATCTTGGACTCACAAGGAAGAGGCAGCAAAGCGAATCGCTGCTTTGGAGGCCGTGTTGGCTCATAAAGAGGGCGTTTGGCGTCTGGAGATGGATGGGAAGAAGAGGCTCCTAAGAGGTCATCATCTCCAAAGCTCCAAATTAATAGGGACCATCGAGGAGCTGAGAAGATAGATGGCCCATCTGAAGGAAAAGCTCGAGTCCAAGAAATGTCGTAGGATGATGGCTAAGATGGATGCTCAATCCGGCCACCTTTCTCTCGAGAAATTGAGGAGGGATCTTGAAGAGCAGCAGTCGAGGCAACAGGCATCTGTGACGCTTGTCAAGGAATTGGAAGACAGAGTCACTCGTCTGGACTCAGAGTAGTATCGGAATAAGGTAGTCAAGGATTAGCATCATGACCCCTTGGGAAAGGTTGAGGTGGCTTTGGCATGTAAAGCTGGAGTCGACTACTTGGTTTCGCTGGTGCCTCCTAGTTCTCATCCTTCTCCTGATCGCTTCTATCCTGTCCACGTCTCCTGCTGTCTTAACCTTTTAAGAAAGGTGGAGAGAAGCGGAGGAGGGTTGGATTTAGCAGCGAGTGATGATGAGAAAGAGTTGAATGGTAGCATTACAGCTATCGAAACCCCTGGCGAGTCCTCCGCTTCTGCTGCTGATAGGAGACTACCAAGTCCTACCCTCGGATCCGGTTGAGAGTTTTAAGGACTTGTCTTCTTTTTTGTTTTTTTTACTCCCTTATTGTAAAGGAGCTTGTAATGAAGTTTTCCTTGAATGAAAGTTAATTTTGTCCTCATTTTATTGAGTTCTTCTTCATTTTTTGTCCCACTAACTTGGTAGTTTTGTGTTAGTTTGAGAACAAAATGTTGGCTGTGGCGAGTTAGTTGTGATACATCGACCCATATTGGGGACTTACGATAACTAATCACCTAATGCGTTATGCTGGCTGAGTGTTTAATTGACAAGAACTTGAAAAATGAATGCTCAAGTTTTTATGTCGATGAGCTATCAGCCGAGCATTCAGAATTCATACCTTAGGCCTATATAAAGTGACATGAAACCCTTTGTGGCAGAATGACAACTCGAAAGTTGGGTGCCTAGGTCTTCAATATCCCCGTATGGTCGAGTGACGATTGTGGGAGTCGACCATAAGGTTGGTGCCTTGGGTTTATTCCTAAAGAGGTACCAAGGGCTTGTTGACATACCAACCCTAAAGTTGGGTCGCCAAGGACTTATTTTGACGCCTGAGTTTTAAATAACCATGATGGTCGAGTACTAGAGGATTCGACCATATGTTATGCCTTTGGTTTATTCCTGAAGAGGTACCAAGGGCTTTAAATTCGACTGAGGAGTTGAACACCTATAACTCTCAAGAGTTGACTAGATCTTCGGGCCCTTGTGAGGGCTAAATGACAACCCGTGGGTTTGGTACCTAGTTTTACGTAGGTGCCTAGGTTCTTAATATCCTTGTATGGTCGAGTGACGATTGTGGGCGTCGACCATAGGGTAGATGCCTTGGGTTTATTCCTTAAGAGGTACCAATGGCTTGTTGACATACCAACCCTGAAGTTGGGTTGCCCAGGACTTATTTGAACGCCTAGGTTTTAAATAATCATGATGGTCGAGTACTAGAGGATTTGACCGTATGTTATGCATTGGGTTTATTCCTAAAGAGGTACAAAGGGCATCAAGACACTTTGTACTGAAGAATTGCTACAACATATTTGGGGATCTCTACCTCAAATTTCTATCTCTCTTGTTTATCAGAGAAGTTTTCTAAACTCCTTTCTTCTAGAAAATTATTATTATCATTTTTCTTATATTTTTTCTAGATTGATTTAAGTTTAACTTTGGTTTCATTATATTCATTGGTTACACACACACCCCTTGAGCTTAAGTATTTTCACATATAGTATATTTTGGGTTGTGGGTTTGTATCTTTGAGAGTGAGTTTACACTTAGTTCTCATCTTGTTAGAGAACAAAACACTTTGTACTTGTGCCTAATTGTTAAGATCATATTGTAATACACAAGGACACCGAGAGGAGTGGTTGGTGAGAGACGGGGTCAATTCTGAGAGAAGTGGCGTTGGTAGTAAAGCCTAGTGAGAGGTGGTAAATCCAAACACTTGAGAAATGTGACACGGGCTAGGCCAACACTTAGAGGGTGTATTGTGTTATTTCAATAGTGTGGTTGTAAACATTTTCGGTGAACGTTGAAAACCGGTTGAGATAGTGAAGATTCTCCTCGAGGGTGAGGAGCAGAGATGTAGGTTGAGGGTGACCAAACTCCTTGATCATTTGCTTGCGTTTTTGTTTGTTATTGGCGCATTTTCTCTTGTGTTCATCTTATATCGCCTATTGTGCTCATTGTTTACATTGTCTCATGTTTATATCACCCTTTGTTTAATTCTATATCCTTGCATATATCTTATTATATATCTCATTGCTAGGATATTAGTTAATAAGTTTTAATTTGGCATCAAAATCGAATTTGATTAGCAAATACCCTATTCACCCCCCTCTCGGGTAATTTCTTCGAAGGCTATCTTGCAGTGGATGAAGCTGCTAGTATAGAACTTCTTTAGTTGAACTTCATTTTTTATAACAGCAAACAGCTTGTGGATAAATGGAGATGAGTTAGAACTCTATTTTCCATCTCATCAGCCAAGGTTCCTCTGATTTCAAATCTTTATTGAGGCCTTGAAGGTGTATGGTTGGCATGTCGGCTTCTAGCAAAAGGAACTGCCCAGACGCCATGAATTATGTTGAATGGTGTTTTCCTGGTCGAGTTTGTGAGAGTTGGGGGTGCGACCAAAAGCTACTAGACACCTTTTGTGATGGAAATCCTCTTGGAGGGAGAATCCAACAGCCGATATTGTACTCCCTGGAAATGATAAACCATAGTAGTTTTCTTGAAGGAACTTGGGAGTACTAAGGGTTGGACCATGCTATGAATGATCAAGTCTCCCTTATAGGGATCATGGAGGTCACATGCTTCGACCAAAAAAGCTTAGGCGACTTGAGTGGTGTAGCCATCGGTTGAGGAACCGAAGTCGTTCTTCCTGAAAAGACAATTAGTTGGTAGGCCTAAAACTTTTCTCGCAATCTTATCCTCGGTTGGTGGGAGTTTTGCTTCAAAGAATCATCATCGTCCAAGGTGCCTATCACAGACTTAATCACTGCTCCTTGGCTCATATGAGCTATTGCAAGTAGGAGATTGAGCGATTTTGGATTTGATAAGAACCCATATTTAGGATGAGGTTCTTTTGATGATCCAACTTAGGGCTTCCCTACAGTTAAGGAACCAGAGTTATTCTGTGAAGGTAATTAGAAGCCGGGGTTTCTTTTTTAGGGACAACCATCCTTATGGTGTGTCTTCTTCTGGAGGGCTTTTTAGGGGTGTTGAAGATCGCTCTATCATCTAATAAATTGTATGCTTAGCAAACACCCCAGAAAGTCATTGAGGCCTTCGAGGACTACACCTAGGTTGGTTCCTCGTAGCCATAGATTAACCCCCCTTAGCTTGCATGATACAACTCCTGACTTAATTTAGCTTGGATAGTGCAACTCCAGTGTTGCTCTTTAGGGTGAATAGAATCGTACCCTTGTTCAAAACCTGGCGTGTTTTTCAAAAAAGAGAATACGCCCCACGATGGGCACCAAACTATTGATGCTCCATCTTGCGATCATACAGTCAGTTGGATCCAGGCTCGGACCGGTTCTGCTAAGGCCATCACTGGGATGAGGCAGAGGGTTTTGAGGAGAGATGGGTCCTATTCCTCTTCTGACTTTACGCCTGGTTCTTGAACTGGGGTAGCCAATCATACTACACAGACAAGAAGAAAACCCATAAAAGGGTGGGGACCAGTTCCCTCATGGTACCTCCGATGGTCAAGTCAGTGGGTGAGCTTGAGCGGAGCTTAAGGGAAGGTCAGAGAACTAGTGTCACTTGTGTGTTATTCTCTTAGTATTTTTAAGAGAAATGAGAGGAGCTCTTGCCAGCCAGCCTCTTTATGTGGGGAGTCTTTTTCTCAGAGAGAGAGTTTTCCCCTCTTCTCCCCATCAAGTCAGGGTTATACTTGTATATGAAGTGGCAAAGGGGGTAGGTTGGTCATTTCGGCTATGCCCTCAGGAGCCATGGCGAAGTGTGCTTATAGTTGAATCATCCCTCGCTTTACAAGTGTTGGCTGGTAACTAGAGGGGAAACCACTTCAGCATGAGGGAGAAACTGTTTCTATATTTTTTGGGAAGTGATTGAGGGCGTACAGAGCCTAGGTGACATGACAAGTCATGAGGACTGTCGAGTCAAGGTCATGATGAGACCTTTCAGCATGAATTGGCAAGCTGATACATATCTGGAAGAGGTCTGGGGTAGTTATTATCCTTCAGTTCAACCGAGAAGAACCGTCCTTCGAGTCGCCCTTGTAGGTCATCGAGTATACAATTGGGTAGACTCTTGACGAGTCATCTTCAATAGGAGGGTCGACTCTTCCCGCCTTTCGAGTCGACATGAGTGACATGGGTTCGATGAGTCGGTAGAGTCGAGCCCTTTGTTGGGCTTCGGCTGCCAAGTTGGTGGGGCTAATTTGATAGAGCTAAGACTGTATCACTTTGCAAATATCTGTATTTTGAGTGGCTGAACACCATAACACCCGATGAATAAGGCCATGTCACAAATTGGAGTCTGAGCTTGGTAGTGAAAGTTGTCGAACTCTATGAATGGAGGGAAAATATCCTCCTTGGCTTCATTCATGTAATGGGCGGTGGCAGCGTCGATACGTTTCTTAATGTCATCAAGAGAACTCGTACTAAGACGAGTCACTTCATTATTTTTTGATTTAGATTTTGAAAGAGATAGTCAACCCAAGACTCTTGCTTAACACCATCCCATCATATTCTAGTCAGTTGTGTGTGTATGTGAAAGTGGCACATTAATTCCCAGTAAGTTTCATAAATCCCAGGACTGGTCATCTTCAGGATAGTCAATTATTCGATTCTAGGGATGAATTCTTCATAGAATAGTTCCCCAAATGGCAACCCTGAGACCTCGAACATCTCATGTAGAGCAAAGCCTAACTCTATGACCAGCAAGAAGAAGGTACACGTCTCCGGATTGTATAACTCCAACATCGCGAAGAGGTTGTAGTGGCTTTGAATGATCCCGTATCAAGTAGTCAATATCGGGTTCCCAAGGCCAGATACCTCAAGTGGTCCCTTCAACTTCTCCGTAATGAAGTTGACCATGTGAGACCACCATCCCCCATCAGTGGAATGCACCCATCCTGGAACTCGAAAGTCCTGTGTAGGAAACTCTCCTTTTACCGCAATAAACTTTTTGATAAATATATTGGCCACACTGGTATATTCACAAGCTAGATACTCCTTCTTAACCAAACCGGGCTTTAAATTTGTCACCTGCTGGTTGTATCCTACAGGACGGACACCCTGATGGGTAAGGTGTACAATAGCTACCCCACTCTGTTCACAAATAACTTCCTAATCCATCAATCTTGGAATGGAAGCGCATTGGAAGTAGAAGATCGGGTACATCCGCTCCATATTCGGTAGAAAGATGAAGCGGTCACCTACTTTTCTTAGCCATTTGTAGTTTCCGTCATATGGGAGTTCTATATTGATGTTGACAGAATCTCCAAATAGAAATATCAGATTCCTTAAGATTTTTCGATCTATAGTCTCTAATTTAGTATCTGATACGATGACTCTAAGAGTCGATGGAATCACACGGGTTATGCTCTCCGTACGCTCCTTGTCTTGATCTTGAAAAACTGGGAGCTCCAAGTGTAGCCCGAAGGTAATATTCTTGTCGTCGCCTCCTTCATGACAAAAAAATAGTGGTAAAAGGACAGTGGCTCATTAGAATAGCACACTGTAAAGAAGAAGATAACATTTAGTATCTAAAAACAATGAGCTAAACAAGTCTAAAAGACTTAGCTAAAAATACGAGGGATCAACCTCGCGTTCCAAATTCAAAACCCTTGGGTCTCCCCCGCGATTCAAATTCAAAACGCGTGGGTCACCCCCGTGTTTCAAATTCAAAACATGAGGGTTAGCCCCATGTTCCAAATTCCAAAATGCGTGGGTCGCCCCAGTATTTCAAGTTTAGAACACAAGGATCACCCCCGCACACGAGCCTAACGTTGAAGTTAAAACTTGTGGAAACAAGTTATTACCACTAATAAGTGGGGCAGCAACGGCGAGGCAGCAGCGGCGGAGCCACAGGCGATCTCGGTTGGCGGCACGTTAGAAGAGGCTCTAGCGGCCCTACAGGATTTGGAAACAGCCTTTTTGGGAACCATTGAGTTCTCAACGGAGAATAGTAAGAGTTCGCTGGAGATGTGAACAAGAATTCTCATTTGAAAATTTAAATGAAGTTGAAAGAGTCGGTGGACTCTTGATTTGACCCTAGGGTCTATTTATAGACAGTTGAGCTGTCAAATCAATGCGAGATTCTAGGCAAGAATCCCTCCCAAAACGCGATCTTCGTGTTACAAATTAAGTCGGTTCGACTTCGACCAAAATGCGGAGCTCACCCTTGCATTCCAAAGGCACAACACGGAGCTCACCCCCACGTTCCAAAGCAAAAACACAGAGCTCACCCCCGCATTTCAAAATAAAAAAACACTGAGTTCACTCTTGCGTTCCAAAAAGTCAAATGTCAACCCTCACACGGGTCCTGCGTGACAAGTTTCTGCAACCAAGTTCATGATGCTATCGAAATCAACGTAGTGAATCACTTCATTATGATAAGGAAACTACATCTCCAAGATCAAAATCAATATCCAAAGTATTTCAAAAATCCGTTCTAGTCAACCGTGAACTTTCGAAAACTTTGGAGTGGGTTTTTGTAAAACCTTATGAATTTTTGAAAATATTATGATAAATAGTGATAAATGATTTTTAAAATGTTTGAGATCATTTATGGATGAATGATTATGTTAACAAATGATTTGAGATCAATTAAGTGTATGTATGAGAGTATACAAGTGTTAACCATACACAAAACAAGTAAAAACATGCACACATGCACAAAACCTGTAGGCTGAAAAAGCCTCGGGTCGGTCGACTGATGCTTGCCGATCAGTCGACCGATAGGCACCTATAAGTCGACCGATGGCAAGCCATCAGTCGACCAACGAGCAATTTCACAGTTTGGCTAGGTTTCTGTTTCGAGTCTTTTTGGATTTGTTTTGGGCTTAACCGTATATATATGAGTATATACACCCGAAAATTCTCTTTTACATTATATTTTTGAATCCTAGCAGCCACACTCTCCCCTCAAAACCCTAGATCATAATTTTGGTGATTTTGAAGAGCTTTGTGAAGCAAATACCGAGAAGAGGGTGAGATCGTCGGCGTTTGGCGAGGGAGAACCTATTTTCTTGTATATTTGAGGATTCTTGCATGTGTTGAGGCGAGTTTCATCTCCTCTAATCCCAACCCCATTTTTATTTGGTTTTTATTGAGAGTTATTTGGTTTTACTTGGCCTTAAAACCTAGTTTAAGTACAATGATCGTTCTTTTAAATTATTTGATACAAAGATTTGATCTTTCGGTAAGTTATAAATGAATTCTCTAATTTGGATTTAAGATCTGAAATAAATTTAACAAGAGTCTTGTTGATATTTAAATGGTTTTCATGATGTTTCTGACGAACATGAACATGTTAGGGTTTATATAATTCACATAAATATAATAATTGAGTTTCCTGTAGATAAATCAAACCTTAATTACATTAAACAAATTTAATTATATGTGTTCATGTAAAATTATCAATTCGAGGAGTTATAGATCAAAACCTGCACATTTGATCACCTTCACCCCATGTTCGGGTCAGTCGACCGAAACGGAGGAGTCGGTCTACCGATCCAGGGTGTGTTGCTTGTGCTTGTGGGTGCAAAACGCCGATCGGTCGACCGATGGCATACCTTGGTCGACTGATGTATTTTTGGTTTGAGGTTTGTGTTTACCATGTTTGTTTGGTCGCAACCACGAAATACAAGTTGCATGTAGATCCATGCACATGACCATGAGAGTGTACACGTACTTGTGATGAGCACGCACGAGCATTCAGAGGTGTGTAATATATATTTTGACTTGTCATGATAGATAGTGATACATGTTGCATTTCATGAATGAGTGGATGCTGAGTGGGGTTAGTTGGTAATCTCGTATTGAGATTGCGGCTAGATTACACTCATAGTGCGTCAGTTTTTACCCCGCAATGAGACCGCGACCAGACGATACTCTATGTTGCTTTACTATTTTCCGGAATAGGGTGATATGCCTATTTCTGCAGGGCGATTGAGTAAGGTTGTTGATGCCACATGATATTGTGAGCGCCTTACAAAAGTATCGTTGTTTCTAATAGAGGATTGGACAGATTTCATTTATGCTCCCATGTTAGTTACCCGAGAGTAGGGTATAATATTGAGTTTGTCCTATATGACATATTTCATATGAGCTTCATTTTACCGGATGTTTATTCTTATGACTGCGCCATTTATCCGAGGGTAGTGTGATTTGACATGACCTATATTAGATGAGGTTTGGAGTTGTATATCCTTTATTTATTGTTTTATTCATAGAATTTGGAATTGGTATTTAGCGATTCATAACTCGAGACATGGTATATATATGAGGGTTTCCTTGTTTGGATTATTCGTTCGACGTACTAATTCTCCTGTTGTGGATTTCTAAATATCAATCTCTACTTAGTCCAAGATAGATGTTTTATATATCTATATATGTACTAACTTGTATTTTTATATACTCCTAACCCCTTCCCCCTAGGGGTGGTGGAGATGTTCTCACTACCGATTTGACACTTGTTGTTTCTCCCCTTTTCAAGCAGCGAACCAGGCGTATGGAGAGTCGCAGGTTGATGGAATGTTAGCTTAGTTTCCATCATTATTTATATTAGTAGATATTTGGAGCTCCACAATAGTTTATTATTTGATTTCAGAAATTTAGATAGTATTTCAATTTGGAAAGGCTGAGTGCCTTAATACTAGTTCATTTGACTCTATTTATTGGGATACTTCACATTTGTTTCAGTTTATCAGTTGCATTTCATTTTATTCAATTGGAACATGATTATGATTATTTTGATGTCTCTCTCTTATATCATGTTCATTGTACTGTCATTTTTACCTTATCTGCGTTGTACCTATACTTGTTTATTAATTGATTTTACTAGAGAGATATTACTGTGATGGTGAAACGTGTTATTGTACAGTGTGTAGGCATGGCTGGTTTAACATTTTTAGGTTCACCTTGGACTGCAGCCATGTGTGAAACCATGGGCGTCACAGTTGATATCAGAGCTCTACTTCTTACATCCTTAGGATTATTCCTATGTCAAATTGTGGAGCTAGGATAGTGTTTCCTAGGATTCACGTATAGAGTCCGCTAGGAATTCCTAGATTGAGTGAGAACGTTATATATATAGCTCGAAAATTACAATTTTTTTATGATGACTATCTTACCTTGAGTATAAAGTATGCTATAAATGATATATGATACAATTTTTCTATTATTATATGTTATGTTATTTATGCTTGAGATCTCATTTTCTATGTCTAATAAGCTCTACTCCTAAACTTATAGATGTCAGGAAGAGGACGTGGTCATAGAGGAACCCGTGCTCAAGGAGCTGGGCAAGCTAATTCAGAGTCTGAGCCGTAGCAGGCTCCGCAGTACTTGATTGATCTCATAGCACCGCTTGCAGCTTGGTAAGCGGTGATTGAGGAGCATATGGAAAATCAGGTTTAGCCAGAGACACCCATTGAAGAGACAACACCAGAAGCCACACCACCACCACCAGCTATTGATAGGGTCGTGGAGCAGAAGGCTTGGCTCCGTTTGGTGGAGAGATACAATAAGATGAGGGCACCGGAGTTTTATCGCACATCGGATTCACTTGTGGTGCACAAGTGGAGGGAAGATGTCGGGAACATTTTGGATATGCTTAATGTGGACACCGTACAGAAGCAGAGGCTAGCAGCATTCAGTCTTAAAATAGACGCAGGAGGGTGGTACCAACTTCAGTTCACTCCAGAGCAGCGTATGACACTCACCTAAGGGGACTTCATCTATTTCTTCGATGAGCAGTATGTATCAGCAGCGGCGAAAGCCGGGAAGGAGTTAGAGTTGGACCGGTTGGAGTAAGGAGATATGACTATAGCCGATTATGAGAACAAGTTTGTTGGTTTGCTCAGATTCATGGGCATGTGGCAGACAGGAGAACGTCAGGCTCTGTGATGCCCCTGTTTTCAAACATGGCTATAGTCCAAGGTGAATCCAGAGATATCAAACCTGCCATGCACCCACACTGTGCAAAAACATGTTTCTCTAATCACAGTAACATCCTCTAGCGGAATCAAAAATAAGTGCAGGTACAAAACATGCAAAATAAAGGAAAAAAGCACTATAGACGTGATGTAGAAAGATATATCTCATAAATGAAATCATGTCTCAATGAAGTAAAACTGAAATACATCTGATATCTGGAATAATTAAAAATGTCTCAACATGAACTGACTGTAAGTCGTACTAAGGCACTTTGCCTTTACAAAATGAATACAACTCTAAATACAGAACAATAAATCATAAATACACTGTGGAGCCTCTACTAACAACTCAAACGAAGACGACTATGCAAGAACTCCATCACCATGCGGCTCTTCAAAACTCTGAGCTTCCCTAAAGAAATTTAAAAGAAAAAGAACAATAAGAACGTCAGAGCACTATAGCAAGATCACCTCCATCCGCCCCGAGGGGAAGGGCTACTTGATGTAGTGGAGTCTCTATCTATTAAGCATAGTCTACCTAGATCATTTTCCTCGTATCTAATAGAATTAATTATTAGAAATCTACAACACGAGACGTAGTACGTCGAGCGCAATAATCCAAATAAGGAAACCCTCACGTATATACCATATGTCTCAAATAGTAGATAACTAAATATTAATCCCAAACTAGAACTGAAAGCAAGAAATAGTAGAAAGTAAAGCCCCATAACCAACGTCAGCATATGTATCTCATGTACTCGCATAACACGATATTTCGGTCATCAATTATCTAAACAATGAGTCATGTCACATTTAGCGTCCGCCAAATACTCGGGCTATCAATTTATAAAAGTCATCACTTTTTCTGAAATTCTCAACTAATCACACCTCGTGTAAAATAACAAATAGGCATACAAACCTCTGTGCATAACCATGCGGAAACAAAGACATAGGTTCATCAACCTACCTTAATGCGGATACAACAACATAGGTTCACCGACCTCCACGCACTCTAGTGCGGATACGATAACATAGGTTCACCAACCTCAGCGCACTCTCGTGCGGATACAATAACATAGGTTCACCAACCTCAGCGCACATTCGTGCGGATACAATGTCAAGGGAAAAGAGTAGTCCGTTGCGATCTCGTTACGGTGTAATGACTAACTGACTTAAGGTATACTCGAAACAATGCTTGTCAAAATCCCCCTTTGGGGTACTAACACGTGTACTATGACACTATTCATGTATAATCATGTCTATACATGAACCATCACGCGACTCAAACCCCGTGATCGCATCTCGAATCAAAACATCACAATATTCAGAAAAAAACAGCCTTAGTAGTCAACTACTAGGCTTAGTAGTCGACTACACTGAGTCCATCCAGACTCTGTAAAAACGTATATCAGTATCAGTAGTCGACTATTATGAACATTAGTGGACTACTCTGCAACAACACACTTTCTGTTTAAGTTTACTAGGCATGAGTAGGCGACTACTAAGCTTAGTAGTCGACTACTCTGTCAAGACACGCATTCATTCATGCACGAACAGTATTTTTTGTCGATTTCATATATCATGAAGTTAAAACAAAAGCTTGTACTTGTTATAAGCAACATAGGTTATCTGAAACATGATACTAATTTATTAAATCCCTCAAATTAGGGTTTAGCTTGCTAATTAACTAATTTCCTCTTTTAGCTCATATGTATACAACATGATTCATCAATACATGATAAAAAAACTACTCATGAACAGAGGTAAAAATTTGTTTAAACATGTTTATCTCACTTATGTATCACCAACCTCGGTTTTCAGCATGATTAATTAATAAGAAAAACTCAAATAATAACTAATTAGGGTTTACACATGAGTTAAACATAATTAGCATATTAAGAACGAAATTAACATCAACCCTAATGATCATGATCACGTTTCTAACATTAAAAGCAAGGATTAAACTTCAGATCGAGCATAGGGTTAAGATTTATCATAAAAAATCTGATATTTATCACCCTAGGTTACACTTAACCAAGAAAACATCAATTAAATATCTTTAAAACTTTAACTAATTATAGGGACAAGTTTGGATGAAGGTGATCTTGCCTCAAACGCTGTGTTGAACTCCAAAACACGCGTGCAAGATCCCCTCCTAACCAAAAATCGCAAAGTCTCGCCTTTCTCTCGACAAACTCCTCGAGATCTCTCCCAAAACTCACAATTTAGGGTTAAATTTTAAAAAGGAAGGTAGCTGGTGTTAATCTCACGTGAAATTTGGTAAAAAGAGCTTAAAACGAGTATATATACGCATATATACAACTAGGTTCTAAACAAAACGAATCCGACCCAAAATCCATAAGAAATCTGGAAACAGCCCGACTGGTCGACTACTCTGGGTATTAGTCGACTACTCTGTAATATTCAAGTTTCTCTAAACTATATGCGGGTTCAGAGTAGTTGACTACTAAGGACATTAGTAGAGTACTTTGAGTCTGTTTGCCTATGCAAACTGATTCATTCTCATATTCGAAAATATATACGTCGAATTGGTCTCAAATCAATTCCTAACATACTCAAACAT
Organism: Asparagus kiusianus; assembly: GCA_022839385.1. Lineage (NCBI taxonomy): Eukaryota > Viridiplantae > Streptophyta > Magnoliopsida > Asparagales > Asparagaceae > Asparagus > Asparagus kiusianus. Next base: position 482,523 of record BQKN01064158.1, read on the forward strand.
TAAAATATGTTATTTATCACAGTATAGAATATTAATTATCATTTATCACATAAATTTTTCAATTTTATGGGGTTTTACATTCTCCCCACCCCCCTAAAGAATTTCGTCCCTAAAATTTTGCAAACGTATCATAGAAATATCTACACTTAATTGTCTAGAATGTGAATGCTCCCACTTAACCCCTAACTAACCGGAACTAGTACGTCGGACCAACATACCTCAAGGCTAGCTTTCCCCATCTACCAAATCGCTGAACTCCCTTCATCAGAGATACTTTCAATAATACATAGTCCCTAATCTGGAACTCCAACGGTCATCGTCTCTGATCTGCATAACTCTTCTGATGACTCTGCATTGTAAGGATGCGCTCCCGAATCACTGCTACCTTCTCAATAGTCCACCTCACAAGTTCCGATCCAAGTAATAAGCTATTCTCCAGCTCTGCCTAACAAATCGGGGATCTACAAGGCCTCCCGTACAATGCCTCATATGGAACTATAACAATCGACGTTTGATAGTCGTTGTTATAAGCAAACTCAATCGATGGGTTATGATCCTCCTAACTGCACTAAAAATCTATAACACATGCCCATAATATATCCTCCAACACCTAGTTGACTCTCTCTGTCTGTCCATCTGTCTGTGGGTGAAAAACACCGGAATACGATAACCGACTGCCAAAAAATTCTGGAAACTCCTCCAGAATGCAAAGTGAAAACCGAGCCTCGGTCCGATACAATCGTCTCTGGGACTTTGTGCAATCTCACAATCTCCTAGATAAATATTCTCGCATAAGTCTCTGCTATATAGGTTATCTTTACTGGTATAAAATGTGCCTACTTCGTCAAACGATCGACTATCATTCAGACTGAGTCGTTCCCCTTCTTCGATCTCAGCAACTCCACAATGAAGTCCATAGAAATATCTACCCATTTCCACTCCAGAATGGGTAAAGGCTGTAGGGTTCCTGCTAGTCTCTAGTGCTCTACCTTCACTTACTGGCAGGTGAAACATTTAGCCACATATTCTTCGATCTCTCTACGCATGCCGCTCCACCAGAAGTGTCGCTTCAAGTCCTTGTACATGTTTGTTGTGCCTAGGTGCACTGTATATTTGGTGTGATGTGCCTCATCAAATAATTCCCTTTTCAGTTGTGCATTAGCTGGCATCACTAATCAGCCCTTAATCTGAAGTCCTCCATCCGCCCCAAAGGTCTAATCGGCCTTGGGCTCTTTGAAAATCTCTTTCTTTCGAGTTTGAATCCTAGTGTCCTCTAATTGAGCTCTAGCCACTCTATCACTCCAATTTGGCTACATTGACATGGCTCCCAAAACTGCGCTGCTCCTGCTAATCTCTGGCCTAAAGTCAAACTGGCTAAGGGTGTGGAGATCTTGATACAACGAGCACCTCAAAGCCACAATCCGATGTTGATGCTTCCTGCTCAATGCGTCTGCTACAATGTTCACCTTACCTGGATGGTACTGAATAGCAAACTCATAACCTTGTATGAACTCAACCCATCGTCGCTGTCTCTGATTAAGCTCTTTCTAAGATAAGAGATACTTCGAACTCTGATGGTCAGTGAATAACTCGACTGTACTCCATACAGATAGTGTCTCCATATCTTTAGTAAGAAGACTACTGCTACTAACTCCAAGTCGGGCGTGGGATAGCTCTGCTCATGCTTCCTCAACTGACAAGAAATATTCACCACTACTCTCTGGATCTGCATCAAAACGCCTCCTAGACCCTCTAATGACTCATCTGTGAAGACGAAAAATGTCCTATCACTGCTCGGAATAGTCAACATTGGCGTTGTTGTCGACTTAGCCTTTAATGTCTCAAAGGCCACCTGACACTCCGTGCCCCAAACAAATGGTACACCCTTCTTTGTAAGGAGTGTAAGTGGTGTCATAATGTTCAAGAAGTCCTTAATAATCTTCCTGTAATATCCGGCCAAACCCAAAAAGCTACGGATCTCTGAAACGGTCTTAGGCGGCTCCTAATCTAGTACAACTTCTACCTTAGCTGAATCTATTGTAATGCCATCTTCGCTGATGATGTGGCCCAAAAATCTAACATCAGATAGCCAAAACTCACACTTGCTAAACTTAGCGTATAACTGATGCTCCCGCAAAGTCTGCAAAACCAATCAAAGATGTTGCTCGTGCTATGCCTTCGATCTCGAATAAATAAGAATATCATCGATAAACATGATCACAAACTAGTCCAAGTATGGACAGAAAACCCGGTTCATCAAATCCATGAACACCGCGGGTGCATTGGTCAGCCCAAATAGCATGACAAAAAACTCAAAAGACCTATACCGAGTCAGAAAGGCGGTCTTAGGAATGTCCATCTCCCGAACCCGCAACTGATGATAATCAGAATGAAGATTAATTTTCGAGAAGTGTTGCACTCCCTAAAGCTGATCGAACAAGTTATCAATCATCGGTAGTGGATACTTGTTCCGGATAGTGACCTTGTTCAACTCGCGATAATCAATACACAATCGCATCCTTCTGTCCTTATTCTTCACGAAAAGGACCAATGCTCCCCATGGAGAATGACTCCGATGAATAAAACCCTAAGATAACAACTCATCAAGCTGAGTCTGTAGCTCCCTCATCTCAGTAGGTGTCATACGATAGGGTGCTCTAGATATCAGTGTTGTGACCGGCTGCAACTCGATACAGAAGTCTACCTCTCTCACAGGAGGTAATCTAGGTATGTCCTGAAAGACATCCTGATAATCTAAGACAACTCTAATCTCACACAAATTAGCACTCCAATCCCTCAGCATCACCTCCTCAACGTTTGGCAGAAATGACTCCGCAAACTAGTTACCCTGTGAGGTTGTTACAATCAACTCGGACCCATCAGACACCCGCAAGCTGACTGTTTTAGCAAAATAGTCGATACTAATATAGTAGGATGATAGCTAATCCATACCAAGAATGACATCAAAATCCAACATCTGCAATACAATCAAGTCTATGATAAACTCGGACTCATCAAAACTGATGACACATCTCCTACATATACTCTCTAATAGGGACACCTCCCCTAGAGAAGACTGATAATGGAATATCTAAGGGATGTGCAACTAACTGAAGCCTATCCATGAAGGTATGAGCTATAAAGGAATACGATGTTCCTGAATCAAACAAGATTCGAGCTGGAAAAGAGTTCACAAGAAAGATACCTTCCACAATAGCTCTACTCGCACCACAGTCACACGGTACGATGACATAGACTCTGTCGGTGGCTGGCGCCTATTGTGCTTCCGGCAGTGGGACATATGGGTCCATCTGACCCTGAGGAATACTCTGAATAGCATGAACTTGGCCTGCTGGCCCCTCAATCCTCGAGACGGTAGGTGGTGCTTCTAACCTCTGCTGCTGCTGGTTGTTACCACGACCATGCTAATGTTGACCCTGACCATGGTTTTTCTACTGACCGTGTCCTCAACCCTATTGTTATCCTCCTCTCGGTGCACTATGGTACTCTGATGCTTTGTGTCTAAACTTTTGATAGTTATGACATGTCGCCTGAAATCTGTGTTGCTGCTGCGCCTTCTGGTCCTGATGTGGTCCTCTTCTAACCTGACCCTGCTGTTGATGCTGAAAGTCTCTACCCTGCTACTGAGGTCATCTCAGTCCGGCAAAAGGTCTCTTGCCCTTGCCCTTATCACTCTGCTACCCTGGTCTAGAGCTACCCTCTCTAGTCTTCTTGAGCATCACAGTCTCGATCTCCTACGATATGGCTGCATCGGCTACCTCTCGAACTGAGCGGAATTTCCTAGATACGAGGTAGCGACGAAGGCTTGGACGAAGCCCCATAAGAAACATCTGCACCTAGCGCTCTCCAGTCAGCCAAATACCCATAAAACAAAGTAGTCTCATGAATCAGCTCTCCTACTCAGCTACGGTCATCTCCCCTTGATCCAATCTGGACAACTCAAACTTCTTCCCGGTCCATGCCGTGGAAGAGATATACTGCTCATCAAAAAAGTACACAAATCCTCCTAAGTGAGGACCATTCGATGCTCTGGGGTGAACTGGAGCCAATACCATCCTCCAGCATCACCCTTGAGGTTGAAAGATGTCAACCTTTGCTTCTGGACTGAATCCACATTAAGTAAATCTAGAATGTTACTCACATCCTCCTTCCACTTGTGGGCTACGAGTGAATCTGACGACCCCTGAAACTCCAGTACCCTCATCTTCTGGTACCTCTCTACTAGACGAAACCAAGTCTCCTGCTCTGTAGCTCTATCTGCAACTAGTGGTGGTGTAAGTCCTGGCGTACCCACTGGGGTCTCCGCTGCAATCAAAATGGATGGAATCACTGGTAATGGCACAATAGGTGGTGGTATAACTGGTGGGGTTTGGCTCACCACTCGCTGCTCAAGATATGCTAATCTGTCTGCAATGAGTGTCATGAGGTCAATCAAATACTGTGGAGCCTGCTGCGGCTGAAGAAGAACCTACTATGGCTCGGGTGTCGCCTATTGCTGCTCAAGTGGAGACTGTTGTGGCTCTGGCTCATCCTGCCTATCTCTTTGTGCACGGAATCCTCTCCGTCCATGTTCACGTCTGGCCATCTATAAATTTCCAAGATGAGCATTTATAAAACACAGTAATGAGACCTCAGGCAAAAACATATATATCATATAGCAATAAGAAAATCGTATCATATATCATTCACGCAAATACTTCACAATTAAAGTAAAATAGTTATCATTAAAAATTCACAAATTTCGAAATATACGTATATAACGTCCTCACTCATTCTAGAAATTCCTAGCATTTCATCAACCTAGGTTTATCTCACTTAGGTATCATCAACTAAGGTTTTCATCATGATTAATTAAGCAGAAATACTCAAATAATAACTAATTAGGATTTACACATGAGTTAAACATAATTAGCATATTAAGAATGAAATTAACATCAACCCAAATGATCATGATCATGTTTCTAACATTAATAGCAAGGATTAAGCTTCAGATCGAGCATAGGGTTAAAATTTATCATCAAAAATCTAATTTTTATCACACTAGGTTACACTTAACCAAGAAAACATCAATTAAATATCTTTAAAACTTTAACTAATTATAGGGACATGTTTGGATGAAGATGATCTTGCCTCAAACGCTGTGTTGAAATCCGGAACACGTGTGCAAGATCCCCTCCTCGCCAAAAACCGCAAAGCCTCGCCTTTCTCTCGACAAACACCTCGAGATCTCTCCCAAAACTCACAATTTAGGGTTAGGGTTTGAGGAGGAAGGTGTCTGGTGTTAATCTCACATGAAATTAGGTAAAAAGAGCTTTAAAACAAGTATATATACGCACATATACAACTGGGTTCGAAACATAATGAATCCAACCCGAAACCCATAAGAAATCTGGAAACAGCCCGACTAGTCGACTACTCCGGGTATTAATCGACTACTCTGTAATATTCAAGTTTCTATGAATTGTGTACTATGAGTAAAAGTCAGGTCTCAACCGGAGATTTGTATTGATCGAATGTTTGTTACAAATCAATAAAATCCAAAGTTTACAACAAAAGCAGAGGGAATGCCCTCCTTGTTTAACGTGGGTTCGTCGGCAGTGATAGGACGCCTCCCTCGATGCTCGCGTCAAGTTTTCTTTCCTTGGACGATACGATAGAAATTGCGGTTGGGCTTCAGTGCGTAGTAGAAGCTCCGGTGTGGTTGAGTTCCAATCTACCTGAGCTTGGCAAATATCAAGGCCGAAAGCTTAGAAAGGGCTACGATGTGAGGGCTCGCAAAGAGCTTAAGAGCCTCAAATCAGAGAGTTCAGATTGAGTCTACTTCAACAACCCAATCTTTGGATGAAGAATATTCACCCAAGCAAGCCAAAGATAGTCTCTATTTTAAGAGAGCCTTGAGAATGACAATCCTCTTAAGAGCCCCTTAGCAACAAAGGCTTAGAAGCTTTTTGTTGATCAGAGAGCCAGCCTCCTTTATGTTGGCCAAAGGAGGCTATAAATAGGCAAGAGATGGTATGGGCTATCCCTTGATTTGTGGAATTTGACCACTAATGGGTGAGGAGCATCATACCCTCCCCTAGCTGTGGGATGTGACCACTACAGGGGTGATGGGTGCCATGCCTCATCACTCAGGAAGTGGGACGTGGGTGGGCCATCTCCCACAAGCAAGCAGTCACTTGCACTATTCAGACTAGGTTAACAGACGAGCTTGACGAGCTTGAGAGCTGTCTGAGCTTCAGGCGAGCTTGGTGAATAGGCAAGGCCGGCTGTCGGACCCCTCCAGCATGTGAGCTAAATCTGTAGGTGAGGTTCATTCAGGCGGGTGATTTTCCTGTAGACGAGCTTGACTCGTGTGGGCGAGCGAAGCATTAAGGCGGGCTGAACTTGTGCGAGCGAGCTCAAAAATCAGGCGAGCTTGACTCGTGCTGGCAATCAAGTAAACAGGCGGGGTTGAACTCATGTAGGTGAGCTCAACAATCAAGCGAGCTTGACTCGTGCTGGCGAGTCAAGTAAATAGGTGGGGTTGAACTCATGCGGGCGAGCTCAACAATTAGGAAAACTTGACTCGTGCTGGTGAGTCAAGTAAACAGGCGGGGTCAAACTCATGCGCGCGAGCTCAACAATCAAGCGAACTTGACTCGTGCTGGCGAGTCAAGAAAACAGGCGGGGTCGAACTCATGCGGTTGAGCTCAAAAATCAAGCAAGCTTGACTCGTGCTAGCGAGTCAAGTAAACAAGCAGGGTCGAACTCATGTGGGCAAGCTCAATAATCAGGCGAGCTTGGTTCGTGCTCACAGGCGAGCTCTACTGGGCTCGTTGAATGCTGGTGAGCCAAAGCCATTGGCAGGCGGGGCTAACCAGGCGAGCTTTGTCACTTAGGTAATTTTCACTGCCTACAAGACCCCCTTCAAAGTTTTCAGACTAGAATCAGGCTGAAATGTGGCCTGGAACACTTTGAATGAAGAGGATTGTTGTTTGTTGGTGGATTGAACTCTTCGGGCGAGGTCAATGAGGTGTAGGCGAGCTCGAGCCTTCAGGCAATCTTGATACGTTGATAGGGGAGCTCAAGCATCAGGCGAGCTCGTTAAGTTTGGCGTGCTTAAGCAGCAGGCGAATTCTGGATGTCGTCAGGCGAGCTTAAATCTTCAGGCTAGCTCAAGATGCTGATAGGTGAGCTCTGGATGTTGCAAGGGGAGATTGAGTCTTCAGGCGAGCTCTGGATGTCGTCAACCCAACTTCACGACAGCTGGCGAGGTTCGAGAGGGGATAGGCAAGCTAGGGCTACGAGCGAGGCCCAGGTGAGTGGCAGGCGAGCCACGTGTATGTGGGCAGGCTCGGGATGCATAGGCGAGGTGGAAAACAATAGACGAGACACGTGGCGGGCGAGCCACATGTCCGAACATGGGCTCCTACGTTTGCCAGCTAAGACGATAGGGGGTGCCTCGTTGATACGAGTTGTCGTGCGAGCACCCTTGATCGCGGAATTATCAAGAGTGGGTGTGAAGAAAACGACAGAAGAACACAAGATTATAATTTTGGCGAAGGAAAATACCTTCTCTAGATTATGAGAACCAATTGTATTACAAATCTTTCTCTCATAATCTCTCTAGATCAAAGAACAACCTCCCTGATCTCGTCTCCAATTACAATCTGAGTAATAATCCCTAGAAAAGTCGTGTTTCTATTTATATACAAAAAAATCCTAAATAGTGCAGGAAAATAAGGCCAGGCCCAAAACCCCCATCGCGGTCGACCGTAGTGCCCATCGCGGTTGACTAGACAGAAAACCCAAAACTATAAATGCATTACAATGTTTTGGCGGTCGACCGTCGAACCCATCGCGGTCGACCGCGACCAACGACAGAGAGCAGTCTTGATTATAGGGTTTTGGCGGTCGACCGCCGAACCCATCGCGGTCGACCGTGAAAAGTCTAGAGGACAAAGCTAAGCCTGTGCATGTTCGCGGTCGACCGCAGAGACATGTGCGGTCGACCAGACATTAATAATATGACCTTTCCTGCAGTTTTCTATATTCTTCGACTTTGTCGCATCCAACGACTTTGTCCACGACTCATCTACTCTATTCTCAAGATACCATGAGAATCATCTATCCTCTACTCTATACACCCGTATCATGGGTCCCCCCTTTAGGAACTTGAAATCCCGTTCAGGTTAGAACTTCAGCTGAGGGAACTCGCGAGCCCCTCCTTCTCTGCTGAACCACTTAGCCTTGCTAGGAACCTGACCTTGACGTCCAATGAGAAACGACTCATTCGTCTCCTGCCTCGTCGTGGTTGTCTTCCTCTCCAAAATGCAATCTTCTTTCAGCGGCTCCTCTCTATCAAACCACAAGTCTTTAACATGCGGTAAGATCATCTTGTCGTCACCTTTATCATCCAACAATGGAGGCTCGAACAACTTCAAATACTCGGCATTAATCACCGAATACATGCCTAAGTAAGGCGGCAAATCTAGTCTGAAAGTGTTGTCGCCAATCTGATCAAGGATCCGAAACGGACCATAATGAATAGGCTTCAACTTCTTCCATTCTCCTTTTAACCTCTCCTTACTCAATTTCAGCCATACCATATCGCCTTTGCCAAAGGTATAAGGTGTTGGCCTTCTTGTTTTGATGATGTTTAACAAACAATTTACTACTAATGTTGTTTGTCTAGTATTTGTACATTCCTATGTTTTGTAGACAAACAACGTTGTTGGAGGATGGGCGGAATGTCGGTGCCATAATGATGATATCCAATGGAGGTTGGCGGAATGTCGGTGAAGCTTGTGCTATTCAAGTTAAAGATTCAAGATCTCGCTTCATCCGCAACGTGTACCAAGTTGAGCTCAATGAAGATCAAGATCAAGCTTGGGTAATATAGTTTTAGATTTATATTATGTGTGTTAAGTACTTTAAGCTCAATATCTATACACACACATTTATTGGTTTCTTCATATATATATATATATATAGTGATATATATATATATATATACATAAGTTTTGGTTTCTATGTATATATAGTTATATACATATATACAAGTTTTGGTTTTGTATATATACAGTTATATATATACATATATGTTTCTTTTGGGTTTATATATGAAACAAATGAATAGAATTGGAAAATACTATTTTGTTTCATGTTTATATACCTATATATGATTTCACCTTTAACAAGTTTATATATAATGAAATCATATTTAGCGTTTTGAATATATTGCATTGAATATGCAATTTTGTGAAAATATCATATTCTTAGCTTTTGGACTTAACAATATTCATATACATATTTTATTAAGTCTATATAATCATTGTGCAAAGTTTCAAAACATGGTTTAACCAAAATATCAAATTTCACATGTTTACGTTTTCGTATTTTGAACCATTTTGCAAAATGATGATTTTTCACAAATGGGAAATGCAATTTGGAAAATTCTTTTTGTAACATGTTTGTTTTCATGTTTAAATACTTTTCCCAAAGTTTCATAATTTTCTGAAGTCAAATGAATATTTTATAAATTATTTAAAAGTGTCAAAAACCTATTTTTTATATATGTCAGAATTCGGTCGACCGAACCGGTCGACCGAACCTGAGCTCAAAATCTCACTGGACCGACAGAAAGTTGTCGGTCGACCGGTCCGGTCGACCGAGAGCTCACATCGGTCGACCGACATAATTTTCGGTCGACCGACGCTAGTCCAGAATGTTTTTCTTCGTGTTTTTTGCTCTCATCGGTCGACCGACGGGATTTTCGGTCGACCGACAATGTGACCGTTGGACTTCTAACGGCTATTTTCTGAGCAGTTTTCTTGGGGCTTTTTCTGTCATTTAACTTGGTTTTTCAGCTGAGTTTTGGAGGGTATAAATACCCATTGCTGATGTCTTTTCAAGCATCAATCAAGAAGTTTTTAAACCAAGTATTAAACAAGGGTTTAAACAGTTTTAGTTTGGTTTAAGTGTGTTTGGGTTTTGTTTACAAAGGAAGAAGCTTTACTGCAGATTGGGGGATTCTTTCTCAATCTTCTTCATCATCTTCTTTGTGTTCTAGAGAAGTTTTTCTAAACTCAAACTCTAGCTTTATACTTATATAACTGTTTGATTATCATTGCTCTTAAGCTAGATTTTATATTTGAGTTTAGTTGAATTGATTTTATTTACTCATTGTTACACACACCCACATTGAGCTTTTAGTATTTACATACATAGTATAGTTGGGTGGTGAGTGATTGTAACATTGAGTTGTGCCTTAATTGTGTTCTCATCTATTGTAGAGAACAAATTCATATTTGTTACTTTGTGAGATTGTAAAGTTTTCGGTGAGCTAGAAAACCGAGTGTGTAGTTCCTAGAGGAGAGGAACGGAGACGTAGGTCGAGGGGACTGAACTCCGTGAAGAAAATTGTGAGGAGTAACGTTGTTCGGTGAGCGTTGAAAACCGACATTGTGAGGTGTGTAGAAGTTTCGGCTTCCAAACCGGATTGTGATAGTGGATTTCTCCCCGGGAGTGGGGAGCGGAGACGTAGGACGGAAGGTCCGAACTCCGTGATCATATTGTGTGTTTGAGCGTGCTTTGGCGTTTATTTATACTTGTGTTTATATTTCTTATCGCCTTTGTCATTAGCTCATTATTTATATGATCCACTATCTAGTTCATATCGTTTACCCTTGTGTTAGTTGACATATCCTTGCATATATCATATTGAATATCTCTTTGGTAGGATATATCATCTTGTGTTGGTTTATATATCCTTGCACATATTTCTATCATATAGGATATATCACCTTGTGTATATTGCATATTCTTGCACATATCTCTTTGTATATCTATCTTGCAAGAATACACTTATTAATTAATTTTAATTGGCATTTAATCGGATTAGATTAGCATAAGACCCTAATCACCCCCCCTCTAGGGTCTAACATAAGGAACCCGATGTTGATCATGCTTTGCCTTGTACTTAGCTTGTGATTTTTTCAATTGAGCTTCAACTACGGCATGAATGTGTGCAATCTTCTCCAGAAATTGCTGAGCACGCTGCCTCTCACTCCCCTCCTTGCCGTCAACTATAGCCTCACTCGAAAATACAAGATCGAACAGACTTGGCGGTAAGAATCCATAACACGTCTCAAACGGTGACTTTCTCGATGATCCATGAATAGCCTGATTAAAAGCAAACTGTAGATATGGTAAACTCTCATCCCATGTCATAGGATGCCTAGAATTATATCCTCTAAACATGTGCACCATAGTCCGATTGACTACCTCCGTTTGCTCGTCTGTTTGTGGATGGAATGTCGTGCTCTTTTTCAACCTAGTGTCCATCAAGCTTCACAAAGAATCCTAAAAATGTCCGAGAAACCGACAATCTCGATCCGAAATAATCGAATTCGGCAACCTAAAATGCTTCCTCACATGTTCAAAGAACAATTGCGCTGCACCCGCTCCCGTCACGGTCTTCTTACAAGGAATCAAGAACACCATCTTGCTGAATCGGTCCACCACAACGAACAAATAATCATTCCCACGCTTGGTCGTCGGAAATCCTCCTATGAAAGCCATAGAAATACTCTCCCACGGCCTCGAAGATACCGGCAATGGTAAATACAATCCTCGTTTCCTGTTGGAAGGCTTTGATATGCAACATAGCTTACATCCCCCAACATACTTAGTGACATCCTCCAACATCTTCGGCCAAAAGACATGGCGCCGTAGATTGAGAAGCGTCTTCTGAATCCTAAAATAACCTTGCACACGTGATGTATGTTATTCTCGAATCCACTGCAATCGGTCACCATCCTCCGGAATGCAAAGCAATGTCCCACGATACAACAAACCATCCTCACCAATCTCATACTCCCCCTTTCGACCCGCTTTTGCTTGCTCAAACATACTTCTAAAATCTTTGCTGGATGTGTACGTCTGCACATACTCCAAAGGAACCAAGAGCTGAATGCGCGTCGCCACCAAGAGAGCTCTCACGGGTAGGCGAGATAACATATCGGCTTACTTGTTTGTCGTCCCCTTCTTGTACCTAATAATTGTGTTGAACACCATCAAATAGGACATCCACTTTATGTGCCGTGCTTGCTGTAGTTTCGTCTGGGCATATAGAAATTCCAATGGCTTGTGATCTGAGTGCACAACCACCTCCTTACACAACAAATACACCCGCCAATGCTTGATAGCCTGATAAAGTGCATAAAACTCCTTGTCGTAGGGAGGGTAGTTCTGAATAGCACCCCTAAACATCTCTGAATGGTACTCTACCGGCTTCCCATCCTGAATCAACACATCGCCCATAGCATGACTAGAAGCGTCAGTCTCTACCTCAAAGGTTCGCTGTAGATTCGGCAACGCCAATACTGGTGCCTCCGAGATCTTCCTCTTTAGTAACTGAAAAGCCTCCTCATGCGTCTTTCCCCACTCGAACTGAACCTTAGCCTTCATAAGGCCATGCAATGGTGCCGTATAAGTCGAAAAATATCGAATGAACTTGCACAAATACTAGCAAGCCCCAATGAAGCTCCTCACCTCAGTCACTGTCCTAGGTGTCGGCCACTGCATGATCACCACCACCTTACCTGAATCTATCTTCCGTTGGCCCTTCCCCACGATGAACCCGAGATACACCAACTCGTCCTTCCCAAATTCGCACTTTTTCGCATTAAGCTTCAGCTATCCGTTCTGCAATACTTCAAACACCTTCTCAACATGAACGAGATGCTCCTCCCAGGTCCTGTTGTACACTAAGATATCATCAAGGTAAACTATCACAAATTCCTCCATAAAAGGTCGTAACAAATCATTCATAAGTCTCATAAAGGTAGCCAGAGTGTTGTACAATCCAAACGGCATCACCAACCACTCGAACAGGCCCTGCTTGGTCTTGAACGCAGTCTTCCAAGTGTCATCCTCCCGAATCCTCACCTGGTGGTAACCAGACTTCAAATCCAGCTTCGTGAAAAACCTCGCTCCCTCTAACTGGTCCATAAGATCGTCAATCCAAGGTAATGAGTAGCGATTCTTGATGGTTATCTTGTTGAGCACCCGATAATCCACACACATGCGCTAACCTCCATCCTTTTTGGGCACCAACAAAACTGGTGACCCGCAAGGCGAACAACTCGGCACAATCACTGCTATTTCCAAAAGCTCTTGAACCTGCCTCTTGATCTCCTCGGACTCTTCTATCGACGTGTGGTATAGACCTATATTCAGCAAAGAACTCTCGCCAGTCAACATAATCTCATGCTCCACACCCCACCGTGGTGGTAGTCCCGTGATCTCCGAAAATAAGTCCACGTACTTGGCCTTCAACCTATCAAGATCTCCCTCCTGAAGCTTGCTCAAGGTAGTCAAGCACACCCGACTCAGCTGCTCCTCATAAGGCCTAATGAATAAGAGTACAAACGTCTTGCTCACGTTCACCAGCCTCTTCGCCTGAGTCACCATCACCAAACTGGTCTTCTGTGAAAGAGATGCTGAACGAAAAATGAACTGCTTGCCATCCTTGGTGAACGTATACTTCTGAGCCCGCCTATTATAGATCGCAAATCTATCCCACAAATAAGGGTTGCCCAGTATCACTTGGCAAACATCCAACGGATCGACGTCGCATGTGACCTCATCAGTATACGACTAGTGCAGTGCAAATCTGAAAGTACATTGGTTGATCATACTCAATCCCGCCTTCTTCTGAATCCACCCCAAAGGATAGGGTTTTGGATATTTGACCGTCTTTAATCCCAGCTTCTGAACTAAGGCCTTAGATATCAAGTTCTTCTGGCTTCCTGGATCCACTATGACATCAACTAAGCTGGTCTTAACCTGCAACTTCAAAACAAAGAGCTGCTCCCTTGGGTCTTCGTCCTCTGTCGTGGCCTGTTTCCCTACCATAAGGTTGAGACTGCCGTTGGGTTCTATCATCCCGGGGATTTCCTTCGGACCCTGCGCTACCATGTATGCCTTCTTCTCCCAGCAATGGTCAGCTACGTGTCCTGTCTGCTTGTAGTGATTGCATGTCAACCATGCCTTCCCCGAATCACCCTTCTTCTTCTCTTCCCTAGGCTAAGAGCCACTAGACTTACCACCCGTCTGTTTGGAGTCTCCCTTCGTCTCGTTGCCCTTCTTTTGCCTTCCCTCAATGGCAATGGCTTTCACACTCGCTTCTGCAATGGACTCTACTGTGAATAACTTCATCTCCTTCCGGATGTAATCGTTCAGACCCGCCATGTACTTCATGAAGACGGAGTAATCGTTCGTCACAATGTTTAGAACTATCGCCTGCTACTGGAACTTCGTTGTGTACTCTTGAACTGCCTAATTGAATCTTTGGCGCAAGCCGTACCACTTGTACTAACGCTCTCCAAGGAACCCCACTGGATAGAATTGCTTCCTCAGTAGCTCCTTGAACTTGTTCCACGATAGCGCCTTCTTCTCCTGCTTACAGTAGGATTTCCACCACGTTAATGCGTGCCCCGAAAGCTTTAAAGTCACGAACACAATTTTCTCTTTGGATGAATATCCGTAAAGAGTGAAATACATCTCCATACGCTTGATCCAATCATCGAGCTTCTCCACATTGATACTCCCATCATAAACAGGAATCTCCACCTTGAAATCGATTTTTAAGTTCTTGTAGTAATTCTTACCCTCTTGATGTGATGCAGTCTTAACAAACTCAACCTCCTCTTCAGAATCAGTTTTCTCACCCTCTCCATCTGACTCCTCGAGCTTCTCCTTACCCTTCGAAGAAGATTCTTCCTTTTTGTCCTTTCCATTGATGAGACATACGAGCTGACTGAGTGTAGAACCAATCGCCTCGATCTGCTTCTCTATTGCATCAAGTCTTGCTGAATTATCCTCTTCAGTTATCTTCTCCTTCCTTAATTTCTGGACTCCTTTCAATGAAATAAGAATCTCGCCAAGCTTCTTGTATTGCAATCGAGTAAGGTCCATACACAGGTTCCCCCTTCATAGGATCTGATTGCTCTGATACCAACTTGATAAGAGTTGCCGTGTGAGCACCCTTGATCGCGGAATTATCAAGAGTGGGTTTGAAGAAAACGACAGAAGAACACAAGATTATAATTTGGGTGAAGGAAAATACATTCTCTAGATTATGAGAATCAATTGGATTACAAATCTCTCTCACAATCTCTCTAGATCAAAGAACAACCTCCCTGATCTCTTCTCCGATTACAATCTGAGTAATAATCCCTAGAAAAGTAATGTTTCTATTTATATAAAATAGAAATCCTAAACAATACAGGAAAACAAGGCCAGACCCAAAACCAACGTCACGGTCGACCGCAGTGCCCATCACGGTCGACCAGACAAAAAACCCGAAACTGTAAATGCATTACAGTGTTTTGGCGGTCGACCGCCGAACCCATCGCGGTCGACCACGACCAACGACAGATAGCAGTCTTGATTACAGGGTTTTGGTGGTCGACCACCAAACCCATCGCGGTCGACCGTGAAAAGTACAGAGGCCAAAGCTGAGCCTGTGCATGTTCGCGGTCAATCGCAGAGCCATGTGCGGTCGACGGGACATCAATAAAATGGCCTTTCCTGTAGTTTTCTGAATTCTTTGACTTTGTCGCATCCAACAACTTTTTCCACGACTCCTCTACTCTATTCTTAAGATACCATAAGAATCATCTATCCTCAAGCTCCCATGAGGATCGCTAAGCTCCCGAAGAGAAGATACACTCGTATCACTCGTATTCACGCGCCTGATCTAAATCGTTAATTCGGCGGTGCTCTTGACCTTGTCCATCGATTCAACAAGCGGATGTGGCTTGAACTGCTAAATCTTAGGTGTTCGTTTGGAATTCCGAACGTCTCGCCTTGCTCATGGTCGTTCAATTCAAACTATCGAATCGAACCGTTGCAGGCGATCTGAGTCGTTTGCTTTATTTGCAAGGGAGAATCTCGACCGTTAAGACTTTGCCTATATAAGGTGCTCGTCTTCCCCGTTTGGGAGACTACTATGCTCTCAAACTCTCTACTCAAATCTCCTAAGAAAACAGAGCTTTCCTTCATCCCAGGTTCAGAATGGCCTCTAGGATGAATGTATCTGCTTCCCAGGGGAAGAAGGAATCATCTTCCTCCTTCGCTACCACCAACATTGCCTCCGCTATAGCGGCCACCCCCCAACTTACCCCAAACTCATCAGGGTAAGTTAAGGACTGTGGGTGTGAAAGGAAAGCATAAACGAATGGGATTGGGAAGATGAACAGCGTTTTGTTCATCTTCTGTAGCGAACTTCGTCGACTCCGGCGGAGTTTTGCTATTCAGGCAAGCTTGCTCGTCAGGCGAGCTCCACTTGATTGGCAAGCTCCTACCCTCGTCAGGCGAGCTCTGCTTAACTGGCAAACTCCACTTGTTAGGCGAACTTTTGCTTCGTCAAGCGAGCTCTGCCCTGGTCAGACGCGCTCTGCGTCATGGAAGATCTACGTTAGGTGAGCTTTGTTAGCTTGCCTGCCTGATGGAGCTCACCTGCACATGGCAAGCCACCTATTTCAAAGACATAGAAAAAAATTCAACTTTTGAGTCAAAAAAATTCCTAACTCCTCTTTGTCGCATCTTGCAGCTCGAGAGGAAGCCCTAACCATTAGGCCTCGTATTTTAAGATCTTTCGGGAAGAGACCCCTCACCGCAGAGGAGGCAGACTGTTATGAGGAGAGGGCCCACAAAAGGAGACAAGCAAGGTCAGAGCCTACCAAACCCGAACCCATCACGATCTCCGAAGAAGAAGGAGAGCCCACTTCCGCATCTGCTTCGCAGTTCCTCTAGCAGCCTTAGCCTAAGCCTGGTTTCCCTGACCCAGGCAGCATAGGGGGTCATGGGTGGAGGCCACCCATTGATGACGACGGTCCTCTTCCACGGGTCCAGCCTATCGCCACGATTTCCCCTGGCTAAGAATCTGCTTCTCCAGATTCTGGATCTGTGCAAAGCCTTATCCAACGGCTGGAGAACGCAATGAAACAGGTGATCTCCATCATTAGCCTTGGGAAAGGCACCTTTATGGAGTTTAACGCCTTCATAGACGATAGCTTGAAGGCGATTCTGCGCACCGTTGGTGATCAATTGTCCAGGCGCTGTGAACAGAAACTCATTCGCTGGAGGCGACTGCGCATCGCTTGGAGGGGCTGGTGTTCTCCGATTCATGCAATGAGGTGGAGCAACTCATGGCCCAGGCTCGGATCCGTGGGATGCATGAGCGCAAAGATTGTGAGAGGAGCATATCGGATCAGGAATCTCTCATTACCCACTTGCTTAATCGTCAACGCCTATTGCAGGCTGAGATGGACACTTCCGCCTCTACTATTGCTCGAATGAAGGCTCAACTTTCCGAGGAAGAGTCAAATTTGAAAGGCATTTAGCTAGAGAATGTGAACGTACATCGCGCTATTACAAGGGAGATGCAAGCCCTTCAGGTGCTGCATCAAGAAGAAGTTGCCGCTTCCGTGTCCTTCGAGGCCAAGATCAGGAAAGAAGCGGACGACCAGGTCCACGCGGACCGGGCGAAGGAGTTAGCCGCTGTTAAGGCCGAGCTCGCATCCTTTAGTTTGATTGGCTAGGCTCGACGGGATGAATTGGTTTTGAGACATTTTGCTTGAATTTTGTTTGAATGTATTGTTATGACTCTGTTATTGTCATAACTTTGTTTGAATGTATTATGTATTGTCTCAAAATCTGCTGAATGAAATTATACTTTTGTCATCCAATCATCGCTTCTCGAATAACTTATGCATTTTCTTTGCTCATTTTGACCCGCACTTAGGATTTTTAGCAAACCTCCAGCTATCAACGGGTTTGATTTACCTTTACCGATTACCATTTAAATCTGGCTAGCCATACTATTCCCCTCAGTATGATGAGTCGTTGAGAAGTTTCTCTTAGACTTAATGGTAAGATTTCTTCTCTGCCCTTAGCCATTCGAAGCGTCGGGTTAGGCTAATTACAACTGTTAAGTCGTAATTAAGTTAGGTTATGCCGTCAAATATTAACGACCTAGCCTAAACTTGAACGGTCATCTGCGTGCGCGACCAATATAGAATCTAAATAACAACTCACCGTTTGGTGGGTCGCCATTCGGGAGTCGATAAGGCACATCACTTGGTAGGTCGATATCGACAAACAACATCATTTTTTAGAATGACGGTGTTGGGGGGAATCAGATCGTTCATGAACGTATGAGTGTGACGATTGATTGATGTAGAAGCCATCGCATGGTAGGCTACTACCCTTTTATTGTTTTAAGAATATTAGAACACACAGAATGGATCAGGTCGTTCAGGGACGTATGAGGGTGATGACTGATCAGACAACGTCATTTACGGGAATGACGAGGTCGACTATCAGAGATAATCGTTAACATGATAGTTATGTGGACCTACCATCCTATTGATGAGGATTGGCGGAGGATTTGTCAGAGGTGATAATGTTAACCCGACAAGAATTGTCGCGATCAGAGCGACTTTGAGGACCTACCATCCTATTAAAGAGGATTGGTAGGTTGAAATTGTCAGAGGTGATTGTTAACGTGACAGTGAGACTAGACCCATCGTTCTGTTGAAGAGGATCGACGGGGGGAATTTAGTTTTGGTCCTAACTATCTGAAGGTTTGACCAAGTGGGAGTTTGAGACGATCCTAATTGTTCAAAGGTTTGATTGTTCAATTTGGTGGACCTCTCGTTCGTGTAATGAATTGAGAGGGGATATTGGCTTTGGTCCTAAATATAAGAAGGTTTGACCGTAGTGGAAGGGTAGGGAGAAGTTTAACCTCGTATACTGGTCGGAGGGAATAAAGAGCAGTTTAGCCTCATGCACTAGTTGGAGGAAATTAAGAGCAGTTTAGTCTCATGCACTAGTTAGAGGAAATAAAGAGCAGTTTAGCCTCATGCACTAGTTGAAGGATAGGAACAGTTTAGCCTCGTGCACCAATTGGAGGATAGATGGAGAAGCAGTTTATACTCGTATACATGTCGGAGTGGTAAGGAGATGCAGTTTATACTCATATACTTGTCAGAGTGGTAAGGAAAAGCAGTTTATACTCGTATACTTATCGGAGTGGTAAGGAGAAGCAGTTTATACTCGTATACTTGTCGGAGTGGTAAGAAGAAGCAGTTTATACTTGTATACTTGTCGGAGTGGTAAGGTGAAGCAGATTATACTCGTATACTTGTCGGGGTGAATTAGTTATCACAGGTGAGTGTTAACATAATAACCTTTGTGTAGGCCCGTCGTCCTGTTGAAGAGGATCGACGGGGAGGGGGGAATTAGGGAGAAACGACTATCAGAGGTGACTGTTAACTTGATAGTAATTTATAGACCCACCATCTTATTGATGAGGATTGGCGGGGGTAATCTGGAGAAGATTAGTTATCAGAGGTGAGTGTTAACATGATAACTTTCGCGACCCGTCATCATGTTGATGAGGATTGGTGAGGGAACTTGGTGGAAAATGACCATCAGAGGTGGCTGTTAACTTGATGGTTCTGGAGAGTTGCAGGAAGACTACGACTAGTACTTCTTCAGAAATTTGTCGTTAATAAGCATCAAAATATTATCGCCGCTTGGTTTGACGAGGGGGTAAGCTCCATTAGAATAGATTGTCTCTATTATGAATGGTCCTTCCCATTTAGGTTAGAATTTTCCTTTCTTTTTGGAGTTGAGTATCATAGGTCGATGGACATCAAGGACCAACTCTCCTTCCTTGAATGATCTATGTTTGACTTTCTTGTTGAAAGCCTTGGAAATTTGGGCCTGATAGAAATTAATGTGTTGTTAAGCTTTAAGCCGCTCTCATCTAACGCCTCCAATTCTGCGAGACGTCTCTAATGACTTAGTTCAGTAGTCATTCATGTTGTGAGTGCGACGCGTAGGGATGGAATCTGAATCTCGACGGATAATACGGCTTCGCAGCTGTATACCAACGAGTAAGGTGTGGCGCCAGTCGGTGTATGAACCGTGGTGTCATACGCCCATAAACTTTCACCGAGCTTTCCATTCCAATCACGCTTGCTATTAGATGCTAGCTTGGTTAAGATCTTGAAGATCGTCTTGTTGAAAGCTTCGGCTAACCCTTTTATTGATGGATTATAAGCTGTGGATGCTAGGTTCTGTATTCTGAACTTGTCACAGAACCGAGTGAATGCGTGACTCATGAATTGCGATCCGTTGTCATGAATGATGCGCCTCAGGATGTCATATCTGTAGATGATGTGATGTTTGATGAACTTGATCACATCCCTGGTTTTTACTTCTCTTAAGGGAACGATTTTGGCCCACTTGGAGAAGTAGTCGGTTATCGCAAGGATGAATCGATGACCTTTGGCTGATGGTGGAGATATCAGTCCGACGACATCCATCCCCCATGTTTCAAATGGCTACGAAGTCGTTGTCGGATGCAGTTATTTGGGTGGTTTGTGAATGTAGTTGGCGTGAATTTGACACGCATGGCAACGTTTGGCATAAGCAACAACGTCATTGACTATTTTGGGCCAATAATAGCCCAACCTCCGCAAGCGGTCCTAGAGCTTGGATCCAGGTTGGTGAGCACTGCAAGTGCCATCGTGGGTTTCCTACAGGGCTTCCTATGCTTCTGTCATGGAGAGACACCGAAAAAACATGCCGTCATAGGACCTACGATGCAATACCTTCGTGGTTAAATCATAGTAGAATCTCGGCTCGCGTCTGCGAATAGAATCTCGCTCCTTAACGTCTTTAGGTAGTATACCGCACAAGACATAGTCGATGATTGGGAAATGCTAATCTCTTGCTACGAGTTGGTAGGAAGCCTGGTGAGTTGTATTCACCTCTAGAGCATATTCTGGTTGAAAGAGTCGTCAGCTTGCGACGGTGACGCGTTGACTTGACCTTAGCTGCTGGGCTAGTTTAGCTGCTAATGATGCCAATGCATCTATGTGCGTGTTCTTAGAACGGAGCACATGCTCGATGCGAGAGCTTTTAAATGATTCGGCTAGGTTGATAGCCGCTTGGTGACATGGGATTAAGTCGTCATTCCTGACTTCATACTCCCCTGTCATTTGTTTGACAATGAGCTGAGAGTCGTCGTAGGCTTTGAGGTACTTCACCCCAAACTCCTTGGCGAAGTCAAGTCCAATGAGTAGCGCATTTTACTCAGCCACGTTATTGGTACATGGCTCCGTTAGGGAGAAAGCTCGGGGTAATACATGTTTTGAGGAGAAACCAAGACCAACCCCACTCCCATGATGATAGACCCGCTCGTGCCTACACGAGATGCACCATCGAAGAACAACCACAATCCTCTTAATGTGAGGTTGCGTTGACCTTGAGGGTCTTATCTGGTAGATCCTTGAATAGGTCAGTTTTCGACTCGAGTGGATGACCGGCTATGAGATTACAGATTGCTTGTCCTTTGATAGATTTCTGCGACATGAAATGGATGTCGTATTGAGACAGCAAGAGCGCCCATTTTGCTAGGCGCCAATTCAAAGATCCTGGTTGTGTCATGAAGACTCAGATGGGGTTCATCTGGGAGATGACGTGAATGGTTTGACCAACCAGGTAGTGTCGCATTTTCTGGATAGCAAACACGAGGGCCAAACATTCCTTTTCGACCATGGGGTACCGGTGTTCGACTCCTTACAAGGTCTTGCTCAGGTAGTAGATGCCTTGTTAGTAGCTGGCATCATCTTCTTGTACAAGGAGAGCACTGAGAGAATGCTCCATCACTCGCACATAGATTAGGAAGGGTCTTCTTGAGATGAGGGCTGCCAAGACGGGCAGATTCGAGAGATAAGTCTTGATCTCATCGAACGCATGTTGGCAAGGCTCGTCCCATATGAAGGAAACGCCTTTCTTCACATCTTGGAGAAGGATTGGCACTTACCCGAAAGATTTGAGATGAATCTTCAGATGTAAGCAAAACATCCTTGTAGTCCTCTCAATTCCTTGAGATTCCTAGGTGGTCGGAGCTCCTGAATAGCTCGCACCTTGTCGGGATCTATATGAATCCCTTTCGTCGTGACGACAAAGCCGGGGAATTTGCCGCTCGAAATACCCAAGAATGACTTTATAGGGTTCATCTTTAGTTGATATGATCGTATGAGTTCGAACATCACTCTCGGGTCGTGAAGGTGGTCGTCTTTGTCTCGACTTTTCACAACTAAGTCATCCACGTAGCATGTGACTGTCTTTCACAGATGATCTTGGAAAATTGTGCTCATGCGCATTGATAAGTTGCACCGGCATTCTTAAGTCTGAAGGGCATAACTGTATAATAGTATACCCCTACCGGAGTTTTGAATGAAGTTTGTTTTTCATCTTTGGGATGCATTTTGATTTGATTATACCCCGAGAATCCGTCCATGAAGGACATCCTTTCAAACCTGCACATGTTGTCGATGATGACGTTTGTGATGGGCAAAGGGAATTCATCCTTGGGACATGCAGTATTGAGATCTCTGAAGTTGATGCAAATACGGATCTTCTCGCTCTTCTTCAGAACTAGAACGATGTTATCCACCCAGTCGGGGTGTTGTTCCTCTCTGATGAAGCCTGATTCGATCAGCTTCTTCACTTCGGCTTCGATTGCCTCTATGATTTGTGGACAAAACCATCTCTGCTGTTGTTTAATAGGCTTGGCATCCGAGCTTATGTTGGGGCGATGTATGGCAATCCAAGGATCAAGGCTGGGCATGTCCTCATAATTCTAAGCGAAGACATCAATATATTCTTGGATGAGGGATATAAGGTCTACCTTCTCCTAGGGAGGTAAGCTGTCACTAATGAATATCGGTTTAGGGTTGGCCTTATTATCCATGTTTATTTGAAGGATCTTGTCCTCTGTTGGTGGTTCACGCTGTTCGAAGGGACCACTCCATTTAGCATTGACATGATGATCCTATGCTTCATCATAAAGCAGGACCTGGTCATCTTCCTTAATTTTTGTGGGATCAACCATAGCCATGTTGATTGTGAGATTTTTGAACAAATCTCCAATACTGACGTCTGAGTCCCATGTCAATTATGTCGACGATAGCTCCTCGGAATGAGTATCGTCGGACTTCTCATCGAAATCGCAATACAACTCTGAGGAAGAGGAGGTGTAACCCAACCCTCTTCAAGTCTTGCTGTAGTAATTGTCGGGCTTTCCTTTGGGCACATAAGTAAGTCGGACGAGCGTCGTCCGCCCTTTGCCATAATTCAAGCCTTCTTTGCGGGTGAAGTCGTAACCTATGCTCTCCATCATATGCTTCACGACTCGATCGTAGTGCGAGAATTAAGAAGTGGGCTCGTCGTCTTTCGATTCGTCCCACATGGTACACATAGGCTGGACTATCCTTCCGAAGATAATTTCTTGTTGAGAATTATTTCGGGTAGGTATGACAAAGACAGCTTGCAAGGACTCAATCATCTGTTTGTCGGTGACAAACAACGAGTACACGGGCAAGTGAAGAGAAGAGTTAATAGATAACTCTGAAATCAGATTGCTAAACTCATCATGACTTGATTCTGACCCAGATGATGAGTAAGCAAATTCAAGATCTTCATTCAGGGTAAGCCCACCCACCTTGTCAGCGTTGGTTACAACAAGGCCTTTGTAACCGATTACAATGGGTTCAATGTCGTTGAATACAAGACCCTTGTTGCTCTCAAGCTCACTGTCGGCCTTGTTGCTACTACCGAGTTCCTCGACCAGGGATTTGTCATCCCATTCAGAGTCCTGGTAGAGTAAATAATCAGTGAAGTAGTTTTCATTCCCCTTACAGGGTTGTTTATCAGCAACCACTGTTTTCACTTTATTATAGTCATCCACGTACTTCAAACATTGATGTAGGGTGGACGGGACTATCCGATTATTGTGGATCCATGGACGACCAAACAACATGTTATAGGAGGGTTTTGCATCGATGATGTAGCAGGTCACATCCATTTTCATGTCGTCCAGCCAGCATTTGAGGCGAATCTTCCCCAGCAGTCGGGTCACGGTGGCGTTGAAGCCAAAGATGGTGATGGTTGTTGCAAACAACTGCTTTTGAGGTACCCCCATGTGCTTGATGAGCTTCAGGGGGACAATGCCCAATGCAAACCCTGGGTCTACTTGGATTCTATCCACCCGAGAGGAACCAGCATACCTCGTGAAGTATAGGGGCCGGTCGTGAGATGTACTCTTAATGAGCATGACCTCAGGAGTGAAGGTGATGCAGGGAATACGTTGTTTGGATGTCTGACAGCATTGTGGACATTCCATTTCCGTGTCTTCTTTCGGATCGGGTGAGAAGTGCATGGCGAAGGCCTATGAGTTCACCAGTACCTCTTATTGAGCTCCCTAGGTAGACTTGGATAGCCGCAGGAGCTCATATAGAGTGATCCTGGCCGGAATATTCTTCAGCTGTGCGAGTAGGTCAAAACGAAATGGCTGACCACTTGAACTCGGCTTGTCAAGTTTCGGTTGGACCATTGGTGATGGTCCTACCGGAGGCCTTGCCAAACTTTCCACTATCAAAGGGTAGTTCTTTGCAAAGTCCTTCCCTGCTCTGGTGATTAGCGCATCCACCTCTTCGTCAGAATCGGTGAGGGTCGCTACCTCTGCTTTGTCATCGTCGGGAATGGCCGAAACGATGTTTCAGAGCCTAGGCTTGCTCTCGGACTTCTTAGAAGTCTATTGCTCGTCTCTGAGGAGATTGGGGGTGAACCCACATCACTTGTCCTGATGGCAAAGTTTGTCGTACCAAGCCTTTCTCTCGTTGATTATGAGGATCGGCATTTGTGATCTTCAGTACTGCCTTGGGGATGGGCACAAAACCTACTGGCACTTTCTTCTGCACCTTCTCCTTTGTCAGGACTCCAGCGTCGTAAAGAGATTGGAGCTTGTCCTTGAGGATATAGCACTTGGAGGTGTGATGACCTACAAATCTGTGGGATGCACAGTAATTCGGATCATCTGTTCTGCTCACGTCCTTAGGATTTGTGACTTTTGGCATCTTGATCATGCTGCTCTTGAGGAGAGAGTCGAAGGTAGCCACGACTTGATCTTCCTTGAAGTCGTAGTGCCTCGGGGGACACTGCTCAAAAGGCTTGGGCTTTTGCCTCTGAGTCGATTTGGGGGTTGGAGTAGTCTCGACAGCCATGATTTCTTTCCCTCTTGACCGGGAAGGATTCCTGGATGAGGTTGGTTCGGAAGTTCCCCTCTTAGGTTGAGGTTCTTCAGCCTCCAGACTTTTGATCATATTTTCAACTTGCTCACCTTGGCGAACAAGTTCTTTCTAGATCGGGTTTCCACTTTGCCGACCTTGGACATGATGTTGATTGGGAGGTTGTTGTGACACATCTCGATCAAAGTGTTTTGAGAGACCTGGTCCCAATATTAAAATGACCGATTCCTGAATTTCTTGACAAAGTCATTGACCGATTCTGTTTTCCTTTGCTTATCAACAAGTAAGGTGGTCATCGATACTTCCGTGTCCTCATCGAAGAAACGGGCCAATAAGAGCTTTTCCACATCGGCCCATATGTTGATAGAGCCGGGTTCCAGCTTTCGAAACTACTCAAAGGCCACCCCCTTAAGGGTACCGATGAATAGTCGGCTGAGAATAGCATCATTCCCGATGAGGAACCCTGTTTGAGACAGGAAATAGTAGATACGCTGTGAGGGGGATGCCTTGCCATCGAACTGGACCAAGCTCATTGGTTTGAACTTCGCCAGATAGGGAATTGTATCCCATTCAACTGGATACGGTCGAACCACCCCCAGCTCGTTCATGCTCTTCTGAAGCTTGAGGGCATTGAGTTGATTCCAGAACTTGTCGAACCTCTTGTCCCGGGGGGTGCTGCCGGCATGTGAGGCTCTCCCTAAGGACCGGGATGAATAATTTGAATGTGATTCGTGATTGTCTTCCTCTTCAGTTGTGTGAGGAGTAGGCCCTCGCTCTTTGTGCTTTGAGGCTCTCCGCCAATTCTGGGAATTCCTCTTCTTCCTGAGAAGTTCTCCATCATTTCCTTCATGGAGTCGATGGTCGCCTGCTACTCGGCCATGGTAGCTTGCTATTGTTCAAACTTTTTAGCAAAGTCTTCAGAGCCTTCCTCCATGTGCACCTTGACGTTTGAGATGTTGCTGTTGCTAAGAAAACCTCATCATCATTATCGTAGATGGACGACAGGTGAACATAATCGAATGGGATGGTAGCCCCTGTTTGAGTGCGGGTGCGAAGGTAGACACCCTCGTGCTCAACGGAGGGCCATCTAAATCCTGGAGAATATTCTGGATCCGACTAGTTCGAATACTTGGCTTTCCCCTTCCCTGCCATGTTGACTGTGGCTGTTGGGAGTTCTAGGTCACCAGCAATTCGTCTTCTCTGATGATGGTGTCTCTGGCAGGGAGGCTTTGATTCTGGAGGTTGCTGAGAAAGTCTCTTGACCACCGATGGCCTTGGTGGACTAGTACACTGACAATCAGCAAGTACTATCTGGATGAGCCTCTCGAAATGACACTGAGAATTTGCCTCGTGAATAGTGTGTTTGTGAGTCAGATGATCCTGAAGATCTCCTGTAGGTTGAAGGTGACAACCTCCAGTGCTAGAAGGACCAAATGTGCACTCTGGTGAAGAGAGTTCAAGGAAACTCAAATGGGAACACTTGGGAAATTCTCCAAGTGTTGAGTTCAAGCGAGTCTGCCTTGACAAGTGAGGTCTCGAGTTCGGGCGAGCTTCAACCAATTGGCGAGCTCTATACATTTGTTCATTCAAGCGAGGTTCACTCGCTTGACTTGCTGTGGCGACTTTTTGGCTAAGGCTTATGTTCAGGCGGGCCTGCTAGGGTTCTCCTATAAGGTTGCTTCTATTTGTGAGGCAAAGCTTGCCTGATGTGTGGAGCTCGCCTGCTT
>BQKN01064158.1:509437-531510 GCA_022839385.1 Asparagus kiusianus
AACTGTGCCAACAGAGCGAAGCCCGCATGCTATGCGGAGCTCGCCTGCTTGTGGGCGTGGCTCGCCTGAATCATGGAGCTTGCCTGTCTTGGGCAGTTTGCCTACTTTAGGAAGTCTGCCACCTCTGGACATGTGGCATGAAAAGCGACGTCCACCTGATTTGGTGGGCTCGCCTGAGATTCTCAGTTCACTGAAGTGGGAAACTTTTCTGCTAAAGTGAGGCTCGCCTGAAATGTCAGGCTCGCCTGAAATGTTAGTCTCGCCTGAAATGCCAAGTTCGCCGGTTTTGGGAACTTTGCCAACATAGCAAAGCCCGCCTAAGTAGGTGGGCTCACCTAATGGATGCAGTTCGCCAGCACTGGGAGCTTTACGTTCTTGCTTGGCTCTCTTGAGGCCTGAATAGTAATTCAGGCCATCATAGGATATGAAGGCCTGGGCTTCTTGGCGGGCGATGGCTTGTCGTCACCGTCGCTTGGCTCTCTTTGAGAGGGGAGTGTTCATGTTGATGGTGAAGGCCTGGTTCGTGCTGACACGAACCAGTATTTTCTCTCGCATGGGGGACTGCCTAGATTTCTTAGCAACCCAACGAGCAGCCTCTTGGCTTCCATTTTTGGCCTTTGGCTCAGCCTTGATGGGCTTATGGGAGATAGAACCCCCAGTTGTTGCTCGGGTAGAGCTCTTGGGCATGGTTACCTCGGCCACTTAGGGCTGGGCCACATGCGCAACTCGGCGGTATCAGCGAGAAGCTCTGCCATCGGAGGAGGAAAAAGTTAAGTACTCCATGTACTTAGCTTAGTCGAACTCAATCACAAGGGACTCGACAATCGTCCCTTCCGCGATGTCATCGTATTGCGCCACCACCATTTCGGTTGAAGTAACAGTTACTCCTACTATGGTCGCCATCTTCTGTATGGTGAGTAATAGTCGGGTCTCAATCAGAGATTTGTATTGATTGAATGTTTGTTACAAATCAATGAAATCTAAAGTTTACAACAGAAGCGGAGGGAATGCCCTCCTTGTTTAACATCGGTTCGTCAACAACGATAGGACGCCTCCCTCGATGCTCGCATCGAGTTTGCTTTCCATGATACGATCAAAATCGCGGTTGGGCTTCAGTGCGTAGTAAAAGCTTCGGTGCGGTTGAGTTTGAATCTACCCGAGCTTGGCAAATATCAAGGCCGAAAGCTTAGAAAGGGCTACAATGCGAGGGTTCGCAAAGAGCTTAAGAGCCTCAAATCTGAGAGTTTAGATTGAGTCTACTTCAACAGCCCAAGCTTTGGATGAAGAATATTCACCCAAGCAAGCCAAAGAAAGTCTCTGTTTGATGAGAGACTTGAGAATGACAAGCCTTTTAAGAGCCCCTTAGCAACAAAGGCTTAGAGGCTTTTTGTTGATCAGAGAGCCAGCCTCGTTTACATTGGCCAAAGGAGGCTATAAATAGGCAAGGGATGGCATGGGCCATCCCTTGATTTGTGGGATTTGACCACTAATTGGTGAGGAGCACCATACCCTCCCCTAGCTGTGGGATGTGATCACTATAGGAGTGATGGGTGCCATGCCTCATCACCCAGGATGTGGGACATGGGTGGGCCCACTCCCACAAGCAAGCAGTCACTTGTACTATTTAAGCGAGGCTGACAGGCGAGCTTGGTGAGCTTGAGAGCTGTCTAAGCTTCAGGAGAGCTTACAGGCGAGCTTGGCGAATAGGTAAGGTCAGCTGGCGGACCCCACCAGCGTGTGAGCTGAATCTGTAGGCGAGCTTCATTTAGCCGAGTGAACTTCCTGTAGGCGAGCTTGACTCGTGCAGGCGAGCGAAGCATTCAGGCCAGCTGAAATTGTGCGAGCGAGCTCAGAAATCAGGCGAACTTGACTCGTGCTGGCGAGTCAAGTAAACAAGCGAGGTCAAACTCATGCGGGCGAGCTCAACAATCAAGCGATCTTAACTCATGCTGGAGATTCAAGTAAACAGGCGGGGTCGAACTTATGCGGGCGAGCTCAACAATCAGGCGAGCTTGACTCGTGCTGGCGAGTCAAGTAAATAGGCGGGGTTGAACTCATGCAGGCGAGCTCAACAAAAAGGCGAGCTTGACTCGTGCTGGCGAGTCAAGTAAACAGGCGGGGTTGAACTCATGCAGGCGAGCTCAACAATCATGTGAACTTGACTCGTGCTAGCGAGTCAAGTAAATAGGTGGGGTCGAACTCATGCGGGTGAGCTCAACAATCAGCCAAGCTTGACTCGTGCTGGAGAGTCAAGAAAATAGGCGGGGTCAAAGTCAAGTGAGCGAGCTCAAAAATCAGGCAAGCTTGACTCGTGCTAGCGAGTCAAGTAAACATGCGGGGTTAAACTCATGTGGGCGAGCTCAACAATCAATCGAGCTTGGTTCGTGCTCACAGGCGAGCTCTACTGGGGTCGTTGAATGCTGGCGAGGCCAACCAGGCGAGCTTTCTCACTTAGGAAATTTTCATTGCCTACAAACTGTATACGGGCTCAGAGTAGTCGACTACTAAGGACATTAGTCGACTACTTTGAGTCTATTTGCATGTGCAAACTGATTCATTCTCATACTCAAAAATATATACATCGAATTGGTCTCAATCAATTCCTAACATAGTCAAACATCAAAATATGTTATTTATCACAGTATAACATATTAATTATCATTTATAACATAAATTTTTAAATTTAACGAGGTTTTACAAGATCAGATATTTTTTATGGAGCTTCATCTAAGTTTACGTCGCTATCTTGTATCAGACGATTTCGTTCAGTGCAGGAGGTGGCTGATGCCGCTATATCACAAGAGTAAAAGACGGCTATGTTTCAGAAGGGAGAGGAAGGGAATGCTAGAGTGGGACAAACTAGAGACAAGGATAATGGTAAGAGACCATTTTCAGGACCCGAAGGACCCCAGCAGCAGGGCAAGGGTTCGCAGTAGCAATGACCTTATAAGAAGGGACCTCATCAGGATCAGAGGGCACCACAACAACACAGATTTCAATGTACTTGTTTTCACTGCTACAAGTTTGGGCATAGAGCCGCAGTGCGCCAGTTGGAGGTCAGCAGCAGCAAAATCATAGACAAGGCCGAGGTTAAGGCCAGCAGCTGAGATTTGAGGCACCGCCAGTAGTTCTGAGGATTGAGGGGAAGGTGCGAGCTATTCAGGAGATTTCTCAAGGACAGATAGTCCCGTATGCCGCAGAGCCTTCAGCACAGCAATCCGAAGCTTCAGGCAGAGTATATACAGTTGTGCCTCGCGATCATGGTGCGAGCGGGGCCGTTGTGGAAGGTACGTTCCTTGTGAACTCCTTCCCAGCCCGTATTATTTTCAATTCCAAAGCGTCATTCGTTCATTTCTTAGGATTTCATGATTAGACTCTAGTTAGTTGCGTAGTAATTAGACTTTCCCTTGTCAGTTTCTACTCCTTTGGGAGAGGTGTCCCTCTTAGAGAGTATCTGTAGGAGATGCATTATCACCTTAGACGAGCCTGAGTTCGTTGTTGACTTGATCGTATTATGTATGTCTGAGTTCAATGTCATTCTTATTATGGTTTGGTTATCGTTCTACCACGTCAGTATCGACTATTTTGTAAAAGCAGTCAGCTTGCGAGCGTCCGATTGGACCGAGTTAGTTTTAGCGACCTCACAGGGCAACCAATTTACGGAGTCATTTCTGGCATATGTCGAGGAGGTGTTGTTACGAGATCAGGGTGCTGATTTGTATGAGACTAGAGTCATCTCAGAGTATCAGGATGTCTTTTAGGATATACCTGGATTGCCTCCAGTGAGAGAGGTTCAGTTCTGCATCGAGTTGCAGCCGGGCACATCATCGATCTCCTGTGTAACTAATTGTATGGCACCTGCTGAGATGAGGGAGCTACAGATTTAGTTAGATGAGCTTTTATCTTAGGATTTTATTCCCCGGAGTCATTCTTCGTAGGGAGCACCAGTCCTCTTCGTGAAGAAGAAGGACGATAACATGCGTTTGTACATAGATTATCGTGAGTTGAATAAGGTCACCATCCGGAATAGGTATCCACTACCAAGGATTTAGGACTTATTAGACCAGTTGCAAGGAACGCAGTGTTTTTCGAAGATTGATCTTCGATTTGGTTATCATCAGTTGTGGGTTTGGGAGATGGATATTCCCAAGACCGCATTTGTGACTCGATATGGGTCTTTCGAGTTTCTTGTCATGTCATTTGGACTGACCAATGCACCCGCTAAATTCATGGATTTGATGAACCGGGTTTTCTGTACATACTTGGACCAGTTCATGATTGTATTTATTGACAACATCCTCTTCTACTCGAGATCAGAGGCCGAGCATGAGCAGTATCTTTGATTAGCATTGCAAACTTTACGGGAGCACCAGTTGTATGCTAAGTTTAGTAAATGTGGTTTTGGCTATCTGAGGTTAGATTTTTGGGCCATGTTATTAGCAATGAGGGCATTACTGCAGACCCAGCCAAAGTGGAAGCAGTTCTTGATTAAGAGCCGCCGAAGACCGTTACAGATATTTATAGCTTTTTGGGGCTTGGCAGCTATTATAGGAAATTCATCCAGGACTTTTCAAAGATTGCTACCCTATTTACACGCCTTACGAAGAAAGGTTTTCAGTTTGTTTAGGGGCCAGAGCGTCAAAAAACCTTTGAGACTTTGAAGGCTAAGTTGACTACAGCCCCAGTGTTGATTATCCTGAGCAGTGACAAGACGTTTATTGTCTACACGGATGCATCCTTATTGAGACTTGTAAAACCCCGTAAATTTTTGAAAATATTTTGATTAATATTGATAAATAAGTTTTAATTATGATAAATATTAAGTGTGAATGTATGATTATGCTAATAATTGTTTTGATATAAATTAAGAGTATATATGAGAGTATACAAAGGTTAAACATGCACGAAACGGGTAAAACATGCACAAAGAAGAAATCTGGAAAAATAACCAGTTACGAGTTTATATGCATTACACATCAATTCATTTCGAATCAGGAAAAACAAAATAAACAAAAGTTGTAGGTCTCTCCAATAGCTTTCTAACGCATCTTAAAGCACCTCATTCTGAGATTGGATGAAAACGTTATAGTCAAAATACCGAGGACTATTTTCCCAGTCTTACTGGGCTTCCTGTTTTGGGTTAGATTTGTTTGTTTCGGGTTTGCCTCTATATATATCAATGTTTTTCATGAAAATTCTTCTTTTCTATCATATTTCTAAACCCTAGCAGCCACCCTCTCTCATCAAAACCCTAGATCACATCCTTAGTGATTTTTGAGAGCTTTGTGAAGCAAATACCGAGAAGAGGGCAAGATCATCGGCGTTTGGTGAGGGAGAACTTATTTTCTTACATCTTTGGATTTCCCAACAGCGTGTTGAGGCAACATCATCTTCCTCCAAACCTATCCCCTGTAGTAGTTCATATTTTTAATTTGTATAGTTGGTTAATCTAATGTGTAGTGTTTATGTTGATGATTTAAATCCTAGTTTTGATGTTAAATCTTAAAACAACAAAGAGATCAATAGAATTTATCTTTAATTGATAAAAGTAGATGATCATGATCATCAGTTTTTTCAGATTTATTGTTAATTCTTGTTTTACATGGCCTAAACCCTAATTGTCGATGTATAGAAACTTGAGGCTTGAACATGAAACAATGTGATGATATGAGTTTGTGGATGAAAAACCCTAGTTTAATGTGTAGATTTGTGAATAAAATCACCAAATGAAGAAAATGTATTAACTTGATGTTTAGATCCGTGTTTAATTGCTAAGATGATGAACTAATTAGGTTTTGAACGCTAATTGTACAAACTTAATCTGATTAGTTATGTTTAAAGTATTTTAAACCCCAAAGATCATGTTATGATGATAAATAATTGTTTAGTAAAACCCTAGTATGTTAAACACATGATTAAACATGTTTTATACCCCATAATGATGTTCTATAAGTTCTTTTTGTTAAAATTTTCTTAACTTCACGAGACTCAAACCTGAGTTCTAGACTCTGGTCGGTCGACCGAACCCTGTGCATCGGTCGACCGATCCCACCTGAGTTTGTGTAAATCTTTATTCGACCGAAGCTTGTTTTTACGCATGTTTATGTGAATTGATCATCGTTCAACCAATGCCCTAGGGCAGTCGACCGACATCATGTCTTGTTTGTGATGATTTTTCTTGCACGTTGCTCATGAACATGGGGTTCGAGATGTACAATGATTTACACGTACGACATAGACGTACACCTATGAAGGCTTGGCACACGCGAACTTCCGGGAATGGGATAGTTGCGTGTATTGTTTTGACCATGACGGGGAGACGATTAGTTAGAACAATATATGTGTGTGCATGGATACCGTTGATGGGCACAGCTCAGTACTTCTTAAGGTAGTGCGTCGGTATACTGTTGAAGTAGGCCATCGAGCCATAATTGCAGGATGCCTGAATAGGTAGTCCATTCCACATGGTGATGAGATGAGGATGCCTGAGGAGGCGGTATGTTCTGCATGGTGATGCGATGAGGCTAGTGAGCCATATTTATAGGATGCCAGATAAGGCAGTCCGTTCCGCATGGAGATGCGATGAGGATGTCTGAGGAGACAGTCCATTCCGCACGGTGATGCGATGAGGCTAATTAGCCGTACCTGTAGGATACCCGAGGAGGTAGTCTATTCGGCACGGTGATACGATGAGGCTAGTGGGTCGTAATTACTTAGGATGCCTTAACAAGTAGTCTGTTTCGCATAATGATGTGATGATACCATAGAACTTTGTAAGAGATAGTACTGTGAAACCTAGGACAGCTCGAGTCCTAGGCGGGAGGTCATTTATTTACGTGGTTCACTGTTGAGTTCTTTTATGACGGGGTATATGGTATTGTGGAATTCACAGGATTATGTACTGATATTTGTATTGACTACCTAAGGGTAGCATGAGATGTTGGGTCAACATATATGACTTGGTTTGGTTGACATTTTAGTATTGCATTTCTTTATTCCTTTATTTTTTAGTTTTGGAGTTGATATTTAGCGATTCACAATTTGAGACATATGGTATACACATGAGAGTTTCCTTGTTTGGATTATTTTGCTCGACGTACCAGTCTCGTGTTGTGGGTTTCTAAGTATTAACCCCATTTAGTATAAATAATTTAGGTAGACTATGCATATATAGGTAGAGACTCCATCACACGTAGCAGCTCTTCCCCTAGGTGCGGATGGAGATGATCTTGCTAGGGCTCTGACGCTTGTGTTTTCCCTTCTTTTCAGACAGCAGATCAGAGTTCCGGAGAGTCGTAGGTTGACGGAGTATCCGCATAGTCACGTCACTTCTTAATAGTCAGCTTATGCTCCACATTAGTCTAGTAGTTATTTAGTTGATTTATAGAATTGTACTTCATTTTGAAGGCTGAGAGCCTATGTATTTGTGTTTTCATGTGACTCTTGTATTTGAGATTACTTACTCTTATTTTAGTTATTGGACGTATATCTTTTCTTTAGATAAGACTTGTTATTAATATCTTTGGAACATGATTTTAGTTACCTGTGATGTCTCTTTTTTTATCATGTTCACTGCATTATTACCTTTTTTATATCTACTTGTACCTACACTATTTTTATTTGATTCCACTAGAGAGATATAACTGTGATGGTGAAACGTATTGTTGCATAGTATTGGGTGCATGGCAGGTTTGACATCTTTGGGTTAACCCTGGACTGCAGCCGTGTATGAAACCAGGGACGCCACAGGACTAGGAGGCATTTTGATGCAGACTCAGAGAGTAGTGGCGTACATTTCACGACAGTTGAGGACTCATGAGCAGAATTATCCCACCCACGATCTGGAGTTGGTAGCAATGGTCTTCGCACTTAAGACGTAGAGACATTATCTTTATGGAGTTCAGTTCGAGCTATTCACCGACCATCAAAGCCAAAAGTATCTTTTCTCCCAGAAGGAACTCAACCAGAGGCAGCGATGATGGGTAGAGTTCAATAAGGATTACGAGTTTGCGCTTTAGTACTATCCAGGGAAGGCGAATGTAGTAGCGGACGCGTTGAGTAGGAAGCGTCATCATGGGCTTATAACTTTGAGGTGTTCGTTGTATCAAGATCTACTTACCCTCAGTCAGTTTGACTTTAGGCCAGAGGTTGATGGGATCAACACATTTTTGATAGCCTTAACAGTAAAACCATCATGGACTGATAGAGTGGTCAGTGCTGAGTCAGACGACTCTAGAATTCAAATCCAAAAGGGAGAGCTTTTCATAGAGCCCAAGGCTGATTAGACCATCAGGTCAGATGGGGGCCTTCGAATGAAAGGCCGACTAGTGGTGTCAGATATTCCGTAGTCGAAGAAGAAATTATTTGATGAGGCTCGCCAAAAACTTGATGCGGCAAAAACATATACCAAAAAATATTACAAGTACACAACCGTGTCAAGTTATAGTATATAGATATCGATCCCACGAGGAAGATGTTTTGTAGGAGAAAATATAAAATCGGTTCTTATGTTGTGTATGTGACAAATAGGAGTGATGAGTGAATGTGATTGTGGAAAGATGGAGAGAATGAAAATGATTGTGTAAATGAATATATTAGGGAGTGGAAGTGATAATATAAATGTGATCAACAAGGCAAGAAGAAAAAAATCAAGAGCAAATAAAAATCAAGAACGTAAAGATAGCGGATTTAATTAAAGATATGTGTAATCTAGAATTGAATCCATTTCTTAGAAAAAGGTGATTCCCTAGAGGGTTCTAGCCTAAAGGCGAATCAAAGAAAATAAAAATGAACAAAAAGAAAAACTAACCCAAGAGGGTTCTAGCCTCAAGGTGAATAGTACAAGAAATTAAAATCTAACTACAAAATAAATTGTAAAAATCTAAACTATAAAATAAATTACAAGAATTAAATGCAAGAAAATAAATCTACTCTAACAGCATGAAATAAATCTAATCTATAAGCATAAAATAAATCTAAGGCAAGAGGGTTCTAGCCTCTTGGCTATTTAAACCAGAAAATAAAATCTAATTACAAGCATGAAAATAAATCTAAACTAATAAGCAATAAAAGAGAAATAAAAAAAACAAACCTTCAAATTAATCTCCATCTTCATCTTCATCTTCATCATCCAACAAAGAGAAGAAGAGAAAATTTTAAAGTGGTGAAAATATTATTATATTAATTGTAACAAAAAGTTACAAATTTGGAAGGCCTTCTCAATTAAGAGTAGTCCTCCTCTCCAAAAGGAGTTACAAAAATTTTCACACCTCTAACCCCTCACTCTCTACTCCTATTTATAGTAAACATCAGTGAATGAGAGCCCTTGGATCGAAATCTTATCTAAAAACCATGAATTTCAGCCTTAGATTCGTAACAGAATGACGATGGCATCGATACCAGCATCAATAGGGATATCGATACCGGCATCGATAGGGGTATCGATGCCGGCATCGATGCCCAGTGCACTCTGGTTGCTTTTTCGAAAATCCTTCTTCTTGTAGGCTTTGGGCTTGGGCCTTTTGACATTTTCTTTGCATTTTGGGCTTTTAATACTTTATAAAATATTTGAAAGAAATTGTTTGGCTTCATGGGCTTCATTTCTTCATTAAATCAATGGCTTTTGTTGAGAGATGAAAGTTTGAGATTTATTCTTCATTAACCTGCAATTAAAAGATAAAAACAATTATTAGTGGTATATTTAATCATATAAAATAGATAATAAGGGTATAAAATTATAATAAAAAGTGATTATCAAATACCCCACACCTAAACTTTTGCTAGTCCTCTAGCAAAGAAAGAAAAATAAAAGAAAACCTAACTTACTTTCGCAGGAATTGCGGTTGTATTTAGCGCATACAACAAGCCTTTAAACCCCTAGGTTACCCTAGTGGACGAGTTGTAGTCTCGTGAGGGTTTGTAGTGAATATACCCACAAAATTCGGTCAACTTGCCACATTAAAGAAATTAGTAAATAACTAAATTTACTTGATAATTGAAGCTAGTTATTACTCAAGAAAACGTTTTTATATATAACACTAAGGTATATTTCCTAGAAAATCTTCTCATTATAGCAATACAAAACCAAACCAAACTTAGAAATTTAATTTAAAAGTTTTAAAAAGAACATGCTAACTCTTTGTTTAAAATAATATTCAAGTTGCTTGATCTAAAATATTTTCCAAGGCCATATATATATATATAACATTTATTAGTATTTTTATTTTTATTTTATATTTTTTTATATTATCTTTAACTCTTTCTTCCTTGGTGATTTTTTTTTACTTTAACGGGCTTTCTAAGCCACCATTTAACGAGTTTTGGGCCAACGGATCCCAACTCAATTGGGCTTAGGTCATTAAGTATGGAAATACTCCTTATGCTTAATTACTCGATCAACTAGGCTTTATAAGATAGAATCACCTTGAATTTAAGAGTTTTTTTTATTTGGTGTCCATTTTTTGCACTCTTCTTTTTACATTTTTTTTTATATGTATATGTATATATATTCTGAAAAATATGTAAGTCAAGCCACTTTGAAAAATTATTTTTAACTATAAGTTAAGCATGCATTCCATTATTTTAAATAAAAATCTAAGTTAAGGCTTAAGTAAAGTATACTACTTTGAAAATCATTTCTTAAGAACTTTATTTAGAGTTATCATAAAAGGTGAACTTGAGTAAATAACAAATTAGAAATTTTAAAATTTATCAAATAAATCAATTATTACATAACTCTATCAATTTGGCAAGTGACGATATTTTTATAATTTTTTTCGGTAAAGAAAAAGAAAAAAATGATAAAAATACAACAAAAAATGTAAAACAAAGAGAAAAATTAACTAACTCCCACCTCCACACCTAAATTTTGCATTGTCCTCAATGCAAACTCTATGATGCACAAAGTAAAGCAGATAAGAAGTGAAGCACTTACATTTGATCAGCTGATAAAAATCTGCAATTACCTTTGATCTGTGTAGGATAAAATAAAAAATTTATTATTCTCTCTCTCTTTTTTCCTTTTTTGTTCTTTTTTTGTTTTTTTCCTCATTTTTTTCTTTTTTTTCTTTTTTTTCAACTGAATAAGAAACTCTCGAATGAGAGAAGAGTAAATTCTTTTTATTATTCTGAAATAAACAAAACAAATAATGTAGAATGAAGTGTTCAACACGAAGAGCTCGTATTCTACATTGAATCCTACCTTATTGTTGAAAATTCTTCCTCGTATTTTAAATAAATTCAGAATGATATAATCAATAATGTAAAATTCCAAGCATTTCGGGGTGTTCAATAATTCTTGCAACAAAGTAATGTAGGTATTATTGGTGTCATGTATTTTGTATTTCTTAATGAACTAAGACTCTTGTACTGTGAAGTTTTGTTTTCTAACAACCAATTTTTCTGTAGAGTTCTGAAAATTTGGTTGTTGATTATTCTCCAAGAATCTAAGTTCATCAAGAAAAAGTTCTTCAAAATTTAATTCAAAGCAGCAAATGTTTAACTCAGTTTCATTATTCTCAAGGACCTGATCTGCTTCTTCTAAAAACTCTAACCCTTCATCAAAAACTTCCTCAAAACTCAAATCAGACTCTTCTTCTTCTTCTTCTTCTTCTTCTTCTTCTGATCTTTCCTGAATGTAATTTATTTCTAGAGGCTGATTATTTGGCTGGTCCCCTAGATTAAAAATGTTGAGCTCAGCAGTCAAATTCCTAAAGGACAGCTTCATTTGACCGGTTCTACAGTCGATGAGAGCATTAGAAGTGGCTAAGAAAGGTCGTCCTAAGATGACCTGTGTCTGTACTTTGGGATTGGAAACAGGCTGTGTTTCCAAGACTACAAAATCTACTAAAAAAATAAAATCTCCAACCTTAATCAGAACATTCTCTAACTCACCCATAGGGACCTTAACAGATCTATCAGCCAACTGTAAGGTGCATTTGGTTGGGTTCAGTACACCTAGACCCAATTGCTGGTAGACTGAATATGGATGCAAATTGACACTGGCTCCTAAGTCTAAAAGCGTATTATCAATGTGAGTATTACCAATGGTACATAAAATGATGGGGGAACCTGGATCTTTACGTTTTAAATGTATGGGATTTGATAGCATTTCACTGATATTGGCGGCTAAAAAGACTTTCTTTGGAACATTTATTCTCCTCTTCTTAGTGCATAATTCTTTTAAAAATTTAGCATAAGATGAAATTTGTTCAATTACATCTAAGAGAGGAATATTAACCTTAACCTGCTTGAGTGTTTCTAGGATCTTCTCATCTTGAGAGGAGTGTTTCCTAAGCCTGAGTCTATCTGGAAAAGGAGCAACTGGTCTAAACCTATCAAAAGCAGGCTCAGGTTCCGGTTCAGGTTCTTAATCATCTGAGGGGGATGATTATTGAATAGATTCATCAGAAGGAGAAGGAATTTGTTCTGGATCAAAAGTTTGACTTGGAGGAGTTCTCACTTGATTATCGACCTGTCTACCTGACCGAAGTGAATGGATTGCATTCACTTGAGCTTCATAGGATGAACTGCATCCTGTGTCCTTAGGTTTGACCACGGGTTGACTCGAAAATTTTTCTTTCTCTCTTTCACTCACGGAACTATCTTGTTGACCAAGTTGGGATTCTAATCTAGCTATAGCTTGAGTGTTGGAGTTGAGCATTTGTCCGGTTGATTGCATAAAGAAATTCAGAGTGCTGGACGTTTGAGTCAACATATTCGTGGTTTGAGTGGAGCCCTTAATTATGGTTTCCAAACCCCTTTCCAAGACATTGAGACGTTTATCCTGATCTGAATTGTGAGGAGTCTGAATTACAGCTTGATGAAGAGGAGACTGATTTTGATACGGCAGATTGGGTTGTTGATATTGTGGATGAGAATTGAAAGGAACTGTGTTTCCCCTAGGAAAATGTTGGGTCGAAGCGGGTGTAAAGTTTTGAGTTCCAGGAGAATTTCCTCGATTCCATGCAACGTTGGGATGATTTCTCCAACCTGGATTGTAGGTTGGAGAAAATTGATCATTTGCAGAACGCTGGAATGCAGCGTGGACCTGTCCTAATGGCTGATTATTTCCTAAGAGAGGACATTCTTCTGAAATATGAGATGGTGACAAACAGTTGTGACATCCTGAGGCTGAAACTTGATTAATTTGAGCCAGGGCTCTTTCCTTGATTTCTAAAGCTTCTAACCTACGCATGATTGTGGCCATCCTAGCTTCAGATGTAATGTTCGACTCTAAGGAAATATCACTGGATTTGGGTTGGGGAACTAATGACACTCGGTCATCACAGTGTTCCCATTGCATGATTTTTTCAGAAAGTCTCTCTAAAAACTCCCAAGCTTCATCAACGTTTTTCCTCATGAAATCCCCGTGGCACATTGATTCTAAGAAAGTTTTTGCAGAATAATCTAATCCTTCATAAATTATTTGGCACAATCGCCATTTTTCTAAACCGTGATGAGTACATTGGATGAGAAGATCTTTAAATCGGTCAAAATACTTCCAAAATGATTCTCCCGGGATAATTTTAAAATTCATGATGCTGTTTCTTAGCTTCACCGTTTTATGGATAGGAAAAAATTTCTAAAGAAAAACGATGATAAATTCCTCCCACGTTGTGATGGAATTCACGGGTAAGCTATACAGCTATTTTTTTGCTTTGTTTTTGAGAGCAAATGGAATAAATCTGAGTTTGATCACATCTTCTGTTAATTCTCTCATTTTAATCATAATACACACTTCCTCAAATTCCGAGATAAAAATATATGCATCTTCTGTTTCATTTTCAAGGAATTTAGGAAGCATGTTTATGTAATACGGTCTAAGCTCAAAATTTATTCATTTGTTTCGGGGAGCCTAATGCAAGAGGGGATTACATTCCTAATGGGATAGCACATATCATGAAGAACGGGTGGATTAGGATGCTCCATTTCTATGATTGGTTCAAAGCGAATTAATCGACGTGTATTATCCCTAATCCACTATTGCATACACCAAAACTATTTCTTTTTATTTTATTTTATTTTTTTATAAAGAAAGAAAAAATTAGTTTTTTTTAGAAGAAAAGGATAAAGAAAAATCCTAACTACAACAAATCAAAGCAATCACTTTTCAATCACTCTAATTCTAGGGTTTAGCCTAACTCACTAGACCGGCTCCTAACCAAAAACTCCTACAGTGAAAAGATTTAAGTTTTACCCCGGTAGTTAGCCAGGTAAGAATAGTACTAGAAGGTGATCAGAGATCAATTAAGTTCCTCGTTCCTTGCGGAGCGCTTTACGCAACCCCTAAACCTTACCTTAGACACCAACTAATCTGAGAAAACCTAAACCGGTTCACTTAAGGATTTCTTGTTCCTTATTGAGCTCGAATCATTAGGGGCCAACGTCTAATGAGTTTTAGAAGGCTTGGGTTTGTGAAGTGAGAAATTAGTGATTTGTGGGCTAAGGAAAGGGTGATGAAATCTCTTACCTTATCTTGATTATGGGTTTGGCCCTTAAGAATGTTTTAAGTGTGTGCCAAATCAAGTGCTACAATCACTTTGGTGAATTCCTATAAAATATATGAAATGCAACCCTAGAAATTAAAAGCGACTAAAAAGGATGATAAAAAAATCTTTATATTTTTTATTATGGTCAAAAATAATCAAATGTGAGAAGAGAGCTCTTGTTTGAATTTATTATCTTGTTAGTTAATGTCCAAGTGAAAGGTGGATTTTATTATGGTCAACAAAAATAAAATCTTTTTGTTTTTTTTAATCCTAATTATCTCTAATTGTGAAGCTAACTAAAACGGGTGGAATTGAAAACGCTAGAAAGAAGACTTACCTGAAAACAATTCTCCAAGTTCTTGATCATCAATCCAAGCTTTTCAAGCTCAAAGCGGTTCCTTCACAAGAAAAACACAAGTTAAAGAACCAAAATAATTAAAACCTACTTAAGCACATTCCCCGGCAACGGAGCCAAAAACTTGATGCGGCAAAAACATGTACCAAAAAATATTGTAAGTGCACAACCGTATCAAGTTATAGTATATAGATATCGATCCCACGAGGAAGGTGTTTTGTAGGAGAAAATATAAAATCGGTTCTTATGTTGTGTATGTGACAAATGGGAGTGATGAGTGAATGTGATTATGAAGAGATGGAGAGAATGAAAATGATTGTGTAAATGAATATATTTGAGAGTGGAAGTGATAATATAAATGTGATCAACAAGGCAAGAAGGAAAAAATCAAGAGCAAATAAAAATCAAGAATGTAAAGATAGCGGATTCGATTAAAGATATGGGTAATCTAGAATTGAATCTATTTTTTAGAAAAAGGTGATTCCCTAGAGGGTTCTAGCCTAAAGGCGAATCAAAAAAAAATAAAAATGAACAAAAAGAAAAACTAAACCCAAGAGGGTTCTAACCTCAAGGTGAATAGTGCAAGAAATTAAAATCTAACTATAAAATAAATTATAAAAATCTAAACTACAAAATAAATTAAAAGAATTAAATGTAAGAAAATAAATCTACTCTATAAGCATGAAATAAATCTAATCTATAAGCATGAAATAAATCTAAGGCAAGAGGGTTCTAGCCTCTTGGCTATTTGAACAAGAAAATAAAATCTAATTACAAACATAAAAATAAATCTAAACTAATAAGCAATAAAAGAGAAATAAGAAAAATAAACCTTCAAATTAATCTCCATCTTCATCTTCATCTTCATCATCCAACAAAGAGAAGAAGAGAAAAATTTAAAGTGGTAAAAAAATTATTTTATTAATTGTAATAAAAAGTTACAAATTTGGAAGGCCTTTTCAATTAAGAGCAGCCCTCCTCTCCAAAAGAAGTTACAAAAATTTTCACACCTCTAACCCCTCACTCTCTACCCCTATTTATAGTAAACATCAGTGAATGAGAACCCTTAGATCGAAATCTTATCCAAAAACCATGAATTTCAGCCTTAGATTCGTAACAGAATGACGATAGCATCGATACCAGAATCGATAGGGATATCGATGCTGGCATCGATGCCGCCATCGATGCTGGCATCGATGCCCAGTGCACTTTGGTTGCTTTTCCAAAAATCCTTCTTCTTGTAGGCTTTGGGCTTGGGCCTTTTGACATTTTCTTTGCATTTTGGGCTTTTAATACTTCATAAAATATTTGAAAGAAATTGTTTAGCTTCATGGGCTTCATTTCTTCATTAAATCAAGGGCTTTTGTTGAGAGATGAAAGTTTGAGATTTATTCTTCATTAACCTTTAATTAAAAGATAAAAATAATTATTAGTAGTATATTTATTCATATAAAATAGATAATGAGGATATAAAATTGTAATAAAAAGTGATTATCAGAGGCACATCGCACCAATTACATAGTGCATCCGGGCATAACCAAAATGTACAAGGACCTGAAGAGGCATTTTTTGTGGAGCAGCATACGTAGGGATATGACAGAGTATGTATCTAAATGTTTTACCTGTCAGCAAGTGAAGGTAGAACATTAGAGACCCGTGAAAACCCTACAGCCCTTACCCATTCTTGAGTGGAAGTGAGTAGATATTTCGATGGAGTTCATTGTAGGTTTGCCGAGATCTAAGAGAGGGAACGATTCTATTTGAGTGATAGTTGATCGATTGACGAAGTCAGCGCACTTCTTACTAGTGAAGGCTACCTTTACGGCAGAGACTAATGTAAGAATTTTCATTTGGGAGATAGTTTGATTACATGGAGTTCCAGCGACGATTGTGTTGGATCGTGGCTTAGTTTTCACATCCCATTTCTGGAGGAGCTTCCAGAAGTCTTTCGGTAACCAGCTATTATATAGTAGTGTTTTTCACCCATAAACAGATGACCAAACAGAGAGGGTTAACCAAGTTTTCGATGACATGTTGCGGGCATGCGTTATCGATTTCCAGGACAGCTGGGAGGATCATATTTCATTGATTGAGTTTGCCTACAATAATAGTTATCAATCAACTATAGGCACGGCTCCTTACGAAACATTCCTTGGGAGGCCTTTTAGATCCCCGATT
The DNA here is from genome assembly GCA_022839385.1 of Asparagus kiusianus. Lineage (NCBI taxonomy): Eukaryota > Viridiplantae > Streptophyta > Magnoliopsida > Asparagales > Asparagaceae > Asparagus > Asparagus kiusianus. The sequence goes on from BQKN01064158.1 coordinate 526,460, forward strand.
TGTTGGGCAGAGCCGAAGAACAGCTTATTACTTAGATCAGATTTGGTTAGACAGACTTTGGAGAAGATAGAGTTGATTCGAGAGCGTATCCTTGCAGCCCAGAGTTTGTAGAAGAGCTATGTAGATCAGAGACGACGACCTTTAGAGTTCCCGGTTAGAGATTATGTGTTGTTGAAGGTGTCACCTATGAAGGGTGTCTAGCAATTTGGCAGATGGTGAAAGATTGCCCCGAGATTTGTTGGTCCATTTAGGATTGTTAAGCGTGTTGGAGTCCTCTTGTATCAACTAGATCTTCTAGCATCGATGTCGGGTGTGCACGATGTTTTGCATGTTTCGATGCTCAAGAAGCACTAGCAGCAGAGAGTGTTTGACGCACCAGACTTAGAGCTTCAGGCTGATTTGACCACTATTGAGACCCCGGTTCGTATTCTTGCTAGAGAGAACAAGATACTTAGAAATAAGGTCATTCCTTTAGTTAAAGTTCAGTGGAACCGGAAAGGAGCTAAAGAAACTTGTTGGGAGCGCGAGGAGGATATGCGTCGTGACTACCCATACCTGTTTGAGCAGGTATAATGTAAGTTATGATTTGTTTGCGTTCATGTTATATGTATAGCCACATTTATACTTAACGCTAGAATGTGGGTATTAACACTTAGCTCCTAATCATTCAGAACACATGATATATACATGAGGGGTTCCTTGTTTGGATTTTTCGCTTGACATACCAGTTCCGTTTAATTAAGGGTTAAGTTGAGGTATTTACATTTTAGATGTTAGGTGTAAATGTTTGCTTATGTGGTTTAAATCTTGGAATTAATGGTACGAGACATGTATGTGAAGGTTTCCTTGTCTGGATTATACCCTGAACGTGCTTTTCTCGTATTAATAATCTCTAAGATACGATTGTAGAATTTCGAGGACGAAATTCTTTTAAGGCGAGGTGAATGTAAAACATTGTGAATTTTTAAAAATATTATGATAAATAGTGATAAATGATTTTTAATATGTTTGAGATTATTTATGGATGAATGATTATATTAACAAATGATTTGAGATCAAGTAAGTGTATGTATGAGAGTATACAAGTGTTAAACATACACAAAATAAGTGAAAACATACACTGTAGGCTAAAAAGCCTCGGGTCGGTCGACTAATGCTTGACGATCAGTCGACCGATAGACACCTATCAGTCGACTGATGGCAAGGCATTAGTAAACCAACGGGGAGTTTCCTAGTTTGACTGGGTTTCTCTTTCGGGTCTTTTTGGATTTGTTTCGGGCTTACCCGTATATATATGAGTATATACACCCGAAAATTCTCTTTTACATCATTTTTTTGAACCCTAGCAGCCATACTCTCCCCTCAAAATCCTAGATCATAATTTTTGTGATTTTGAAAAGCTTTGAGAAGCAAATACTGAGAAGAGGGTGAGATCATTGGCGTTTGGCGAGGGAGAACATGTTTTTTTTTTTTGGTCAATGAAAACTTTATTCATTTTCCAATATGAAACTTTATATACATCACTCAACCAGCCTTATACTGGCAACTCATCTATGGAACAACTCCTTTACAATTTTTCCGTTTTCTCCCTAATATGTACAGGAAGCTTCTCATTCAAGATTTTTGAGAGCATTGATAGGTTTATAACACGGAACAGAGCATCAGGTTGACGAGTTTTTAACTGAAAAAGCCTCAAGTTTCTCTCCTGCCATAGATGATACACTGAGGAAGAAAGGGCCATTCTCTTCAAACTTTCAGTGAGACCCTTCCTCTTTAAACTGTAGCTATACCAGTGAATGATTTCTTGCATATTTAAGGATTCTTGCACGTGTTGAGGCGAGTTTCATCTCCTCCAATCCCAACCCCATTTTTATTTGGGTTTTATTGAGAGTTATTTGGCTTTATTTGGCCTTAAAACCTAGTTTAAGTACAACGATCGTTCTTTTAAATTATTTGATCCAAAGATTCGATCTTTCGGATGTAAAAAGTTATAAACGAATTCTCTGAATTTTATTTAAGATTTGAAATAAATTTAACATGAGTTTTATTGAGATTTAAATGATTTTCATGATGTTTCTGACGAACATGAACATGTTAGGGTTTATATAATTCACCTAAATATAATAATTGAGTTTCATGTAGATAAATTGAACCCTAATTACATTAAACAAGTTTAATGATATGTCTATTTCTGTAGGGCGATTGAATAAGGTTGTTGATGCCACATGATATTGTGAGCACCTTACAAAAGTATCATTGTTTCAGATAGAGGATTTGACATATTTTATTTATGCTCCCATGTTAGTTACCCGAGAGTATGGTATAATACTGAGTTTGTCCTATATGACATATTTCATGCGAGCTTTATTTTACCGAATGTTTGTTCTTGTGACTGCGCCATCTATCCGAGGGTAGTGTGATTTGACATGACTTATATTGGATGAGGTTTGGAGTTGTATATCCTTTATTTATTGTTTTATTCATAGAATTTGGAATTGGTATTTAGCTATTCACAATTCAGGACATGGTATATATATGAGGGTTTCCTTGTTTGGATTATTCGCTCGACGTACTAATTCTCGTGTTGTGGATTTCAAAATATCAATCTCCACTTAGTCCAGGATAGATGTTTTATATATCTATATATGTACTAACTTGTATTTTGATAATCACATTTTATTGCAATTTTATACCTTCATTATCTATTTTATATGAATAAATATACTACTAATAATTGTCTTTATCTTTAATTATAGGTTAATGAATAATAAATCTCAAACTCCAATCTCTCAACAAAAACCCCTTGATTTATTGAAGAAATGAAGCCCATGAAAGCAAACAATTTCTTTCATTATTCAATGAAGTGATGAAGCCCAAATAAAGAAAAAAACGCAAAAGCCCAAAAGAAGAAACCAAATCAAAAAGCCCAAGCCCAAAGAAAGAGAGAAGCTCGGACAGCAACAGGAGAAGGCTGGGTATCGATGCCAGCATCGATAATGATTCTCCTCGGCTATTAATAGCCATATTCGGCTACATGAGGGGGGCTTGGATCTTAAATTCAGATTTTGGACTCTTGGAATTTTTAGGCTTTTGGAACTTTTGAGGGAGATTCAAAAGAGCCGAACTTAAGCCTTCCTTGTGCATTCGGCCTTGATATTCAAGCTTGGGTATTCAAACTCTTCTAATCGAACTTTTACCAAGCGCTAAAGTTTGTTTTGCAATCTCGTTCAAATCGTCCAAGGGAAGCAATCTCAACACGAGCATCGAGGGAGACATCTTATCGCCCTGTAGAACCCACATTAAAGAAGGAGAGATCGAATCAATTCTCTCTACTTCTGTGTAAAAAGTGATTTATTGATTTGTAATACAATTTCAATTAATACAAATTCAAAACCAATTTTTACATCCTACAGAAGATGGCGATCACAGTGGGAGATTCCATTCTTTCCAACGAGATGGTGGTGGCTTAATTTGACGAAGTTGCAGTGGGGACGACTGTTGACTCCCTCATAATCGAGTTCGATCAGGCTAAGTATGAAGAGTACTTATCCTTAGCTTCTTTTGGCAGTAAAGCAACTTGCAAATGCTGCAAAGTTGAGTGTGTGGCCCAGCCCCAAGCGACAAAGGCAACCACGCCTAAAAGCTCTACCCGAGAAAGTGCCAAGGGTTCTATTTCCTCAAGCCAATTGAGGCTGATCAAAAGGACAAGAATGCAAACCCAGGGGGTGCTCGATGGGTTGTTAAGCAATCCACGCAAACTCCTATTCTCGAGGAGATGACGGTTCGTGTCGGCACGGACCACGCCTTCGCCATCAACATGAACGCTCCTCTATTAAAGAGAGCCAAGCAACGACGACGACAAGCCCTCGTTTGTCACGAGGCGCGTGACTGCATCTCCTATGACGGCCTGAATTACTATTCAGGCCTGAAAGAGCCAATCAAGAATGCAAAGTTCTCAGTGTAGGCATCGAAAATTGCCGATAGGTCCCCACCCACAGCTCAGTGTTAACGAGCGACGATGAACGTCACTACCCGGTTCATAAGAGTTCAAATGACGTCGGTGAGCGCCTGAAGTGAACCGACGAACTCCGTGAGCCAACGAACGTCAGAATCACGGGGATACGGATTGACCGAAAACCCCGCGATCACCGCAATTGGACCAACACCCGCCGTGTCCCGATCATCCCACTGAAAATCCAACCATCGGGATCTACAGAGCTCGCCGTCAAGATTCCAACGCATCCGAAATCAATCAAATCCGAGTTCGGGCGAAAAGTCAACGGCAAGTCAACGGCAGATCAACGGCGGGACAACGGCAGGACCTCGGAATGGACCGGGACACCCTGGGATACCTCGGCAGGCTCGAAACACCCGAGGGGTGTCTTGGCAAAGCCAAGACACCCCAGGGGTGTCTCGGCCAGCCGAGACACCCAAGGGGTGTCCACATGGCCAATGGTCCCCCCTTCTCCTTTTGTTGGGTGTCCACATGGTCCCCCCTCCTCTTGGCCTCCTTTTACGGTGAAACGCTTTTACGACGAAACGCTTTTACGACGAAACGCTTTTACGACGAAACGCTTTTACGACGAAACGCTTTTACGGCGAAATGCTTTTACGGCGAAACGCTTTTTGGGCAGCCCCTAGGCCTCCTTGGTGTCCTATAAATAGACCCCTTGGGTCTCCATTCTCTTGGCCTTGGTTTTGGGAGAGAAATTTCAGATCTTGAGCTTTAGCCTTTGAGATCTGAAATTCTAGAGAGGAGCGGCGAAGCCCTGCCGGAGCGAGGAGTCAGAATTCTCAAAAGAGCGGCGAAGCCCTGCCGAATCGAGGAGTGAGAGTTCTTCATCAAATTTCTTCATTCCCCCCCTTTCTTTTCCTTGGTGTTACCCTTCGCAGGTGACACTAAGAAGAGCTAGTGTCTCGTTTTAGCCGAGATATAAGCTTTAAACTTCTGAGATCTCACGCGGATCGACGAAGTTCTGTTTCTATATCCCTTCGCGGATAGACGAAACTCTGCCGGATTTTCCGGAAAGGATCTTGAAGAGTCGGCGGTC
>BQKN01064158.1:550192-571510 GCA_022839385.1 Asparagus kiusianus
GAAACTCTGCCGGATTTTCCGGAAAGGATCTTGAAGAGTCGGCGGTCTACGGATATCAACATCCCCGTCACAGGCCAACAACCCACGCAAGCGAGACCGAACCAAACCGGGATCTCGTGTTTATTTTCGCTAAAGTTGTAATCATTTGTTTTCATTTTATTCTGTTGTAACGCCTGAAGTTGTAACAGATCTCAAAAAGAGCAATGAAAACAGCAACTTTTCCCGAAAACACTCAGTTCTGGCGAACTACACCAAGTTCTCAAAATTGGCAAACTCAGCGTTTTAGGTGAGCCTAGCAATACAGGCAGACTTCTCTCTATGAGCAAAGTTCCCAATTCTGGCGAACTATGTAAATCAGGCGAACCCACCAATTCAGCCGGGCTTCGCTTTACTAGCCACGTTCCCAATTCTGGCGAACTGCGAACCTAACTATTCAGGCGGACTTCACTCCACTGGAAAAATTCCCAAATCTGGTGAACTACCCAAATCAGGCAACCCTATAATTTAGGCGGGTTTTTCTATCAAGTTTCAAATACTTGCGAACTTCGCACATCAGGCAAACTTTGCATTTCAGGCGAAGGCCAGCATATAGGCGAACCTTTCCAAGCTCGCCCGAAAGCGAGCCGTCGCCAGAAAGGCAAGGCAATAGTTCACCGATCGGGCGAACTTCGCCTAAACGAACAAGTAGCCGAGCCTCGCCAGCAGATGCAAGCTCGCCTGACTAGGCAACCTCGCCTGTCAAGGCGAGCTCGCCAGAATTCGACACTTAAAGAATTTTCTGAGTGTTCTTTCAAATGTTCTCATGAACATGCTTTGCACAACTGCTCATCTGGTCTTTCTGATGATGGGGTTTGTCACCATCAACCTACAGAGGATATCCAAGAGTGCTTGACTCACAAACGCATGATCCACGAGGAAACTCCTCAGTGTCACTATGATCGGCTTATTATAGCGATACTCGCTAATTTCCAGTGTGCCGAGATACCGAAACCATCAGTGTTCGAAAGGCTCTCCCAACCACTAGAGTCAAGACCTCCTCGTCGAAGATGCAATCATCAAGGGAGACAAGCTTCTGACTACTTGGATCTCCCAATTGCAATAGTCAATGTGACGGGGAAATCCAAGGCTAGGAATTTAGATTCTTCGGATCCGGAATTCTCACCGGGACTGAAAAGCCTCCCCATTAGGCGTAAAAGTGTTTACCAGCACACCCACACTCAAACGGGGGTTGCTATTTCGTTTGACCACACAAGCTTAGCGCCCGTTTTTGACGATGATGATAATGATTGCTCAGCGGTGGCAATATCCCAGGCTTCAAGTTCAGATCAGGGTAACCACGCAAAAGTGCATATGGCCGAAGTCCCTAATGAAGTAGCCAGAAGATTAGGGGAACAACAGGCTACAATTGCTATGTAGCAAGCAACCATCTACTCCATGAAGGAGATGTTAGAGCAGCTCCTGAGCGAGAAGAAGAAGATAAAGAAGAAGACTTTGTGGGCTTCCCCAAAATCCTCGAAGAACAAAGAGCAGGAACCTACTCCTCCTCACACAACGTAAGGAGAAGAAAACTCTGGTCATCTTCTGATTCTTCACCTAGGTCGTCAGGAGGAACGTCACGAGCTAGCAGCAATCCCCAAGATAAGAGGCTCAACGAGTTCCAAAGTCAACTCGATGCCTTAAAGCTTCAGAAGAACATGAACGAGCTGGGGTAGTCAGACCATATCCGGTTGTATGGGATACAATCCCCTACCTGACAAATTTTAAGCCCATGAGCCTAGTCCAGTTTGATGGCAAACGATCTCCCTCACAATATGTCTACTACTTCCTGTCTCAAACAGGTTCTCTTACGGGGAACGATCTTATCCTCACTCGGCTATTCATTGGAACCATGAAGGGGGTAGCCTTTGAATGGTTCCACAAGTTGGAACCAGGTTCCATCAAATCGTGGGCTGACATGGAGAAACTGTTCTTGGCCTATTTCTTTGATGATGACACACGTGTCAATGGCCACTCTGCTAGCTGAAAAGCAGAGAAAATGAGAATCAGTCAATGACTTCGTGAAGAGATTCAGGAATCGTTCACTACATTGTCGGGACCAGGTCTCTGAAAACTCCTTGATTGAGATGTGCCGCAACAACCTCTCGATCAATATTCTGTTCAAGGTTAGCGCGGTGGAAACCCGAACTTGGAAAGAGCTTGTTCGCCAGGGTGAGCAAGTAGAAAACATGATCAAAAGATTGGAAGCCGAAGATCCCCAACCTATAAGAGGAGCTCTGGAGCAGAATTTATCTAGAAATCCTCCTCAGTCAAAAGGGAAGGAGATCTTGGTTGTCAAAAATGCTTCAGCTCCTAAGTCGGCTCAGAAACTAAAATCTACCTCTTCTGAACCATGATCTCAAAAGCAATACGACTTCCAAGAGGATCAAGTTGCCGCTACCCTCGACGCCCCGGTCAAGAACAACAGAATAAAACTCCTAGAGGTAGGGAGGACTAAGGACCTGAACAATACAGATGATCTGAACTACTGTGCATACAACATGATGGTTCATCATCCTACCTCTAAATGTTATGTCCTCAAGGACAAGATCCAGGCTCTTTATGATGCAGGGGTCCTGAAAAAGGAAAATGTGCAGAAGAAAGTGACTACGAATATGGTCACTTTGAAATTTGGGACAGACCTCCCAGAAGTCCAAGCGCCAGCAGGGGTCATGCACATCCCCAAAGCGGAGTTGAAGATCATCAACACTGATCCCCATAACCAGTGAGGGAAGGGTTTAGTATCATAAACCTTGTTGTCAAGGCAAACAATTTGGGTCCACCCCGACCTCCTCAATGATGAGCAATGGACTTATAAGCCTTTAAAGATGTCTAAAGGTAAGGCTAAACTTTGCAACGTTGCGTCTATAATTCTAGATGATGACAGAGTGAAAACGACGGTCCTTACCGATTCTGACAACAAGGTGGACGCACTAGCTAACAGGGCAGGGAAGGACTTTGCTAAGCACTACCCTCCAACGGCGAAAATCCGGGGGGGCCGTCACTAGCAGTTCAGCCAGGTCTCGACAAATCTAAGCAGAAGGAACTGATGAAGGAGATTCCTGCTAGTTCAACCAGTCGAACCTTTCAGTTCGATGTGCTCGCACAGTTGGCTAATATCCCGCCCAGAATCACCTTGTATGAGCTCCTACGCCTATCCAAGTCTACTCGGGAAGCTCTACGAGAAGCACTAGCTGACTCTGAGGCTTTTGCAACGCATTTCCGGCCCACTCCCAAAGAAGATGCGGAAAAAGGGTGTCCACAATGTTGCCAAGTATCTAAACAGCAGATCCCCTGCATAACCTTCCTTCCTGATGATATGCTTATCAAGTGTACAGCTCACGATCTGCCTCTATACTTCACTGGATACGTCAGTTCTTCCCGAGTGGACAAAATCCAAGTAGATGTAGGATCTGCTTTGAGTATTGTCCCCCTGAACCTCATCAAACACTTAGGGGTACCTCAGAGACACTTGTCTGCAACAACTACAACAATTTCTGGCTTTAACGCCACTCAAACCCAACCATTGGGGAAGATTCGTCTCAAATGCCAGCTAGGCGACATGAAGAGAGAGGTGACCTGCTACGTGATCGACGCGGAACCTTCCTATAACATATTATTGGGTTGGTCATGGATCCATAGCAACCGGATAGTCCCATCTACATTACACCAGTGTTTGAAGTATGTGGATGACTACGATCAAGTGAAGACGGTATTTGCTAAAAAGTGATCCTTCAAAGGAGTCAAAAATTACTTCACCGACTCTTTACTTTACCAGGACTGTGAATCGGGGGATGAACCATAGGTTGAGGAACCTGGTAGCGGCAACGAGGCCGATAGTGAGTCTGAATACAACGAGGGTCTTATCTTGAACGATATTGAACCCATTATAATCAGCTATGAAAGCCTCAATGTAGTCGACGCTGACGAAACGGATGAATTTGCCATGAATAAAGACTTCAACTTTGCTTACTTGTCGTCTAGTTCAGAGTCTAGTAATGATGAGTCTAGCAATCTAGTTGCACGATTATATAATAACTCTTCTTTACACTTGCATGTGCATTCATCGTTTGTTACAGATAAACAAATGATTGAGTCCACACAAGCCTTCTTTATCATACTAGCCCAAGATAATTATAAGAAGGATATTATCTTTGGAAGGATAGATCAACCTCTGCGTACGCTGTGGGATGGATCGGAAGAAGATGAGTCCGCCCCTCAATTCTCGCATAACGATAAAATAGCGAGGCGTATGATGGAGAACATGGGTTATGACTTATTCCGCAAAGAAGGTTTAAACTACGGCAAGGGACGAAGAACAATTGCTCAACCTTTCATTCCGAAAGGAAAGCCCATCGATTATTTTGATAAAACCCGAAGAGGGCTAGGCTATGTCTCCTCTTCGTCAGAATTATGGTGCGACTCCGGATAAGAATCTAAAGAAATCCATTCCGGAGATTTATCATCAACATCCTCAATGTAGGATTCAGATGTCAGCATAGGAGTTGTATTCAAAAATCTTACAGACAATATAGCTACAGTTGAATCCTCCAAAATCAAAGATGATGATTAGGTCCCACTTTACGATGAAGCATGGGATCGTCATGACAGTACCCAGTGGAGTGGTCGGTTTGAACAACGTGAACCACCCACAAAGGACAAAGTACTCTAGGTAAATATGGGAGATGTGACTAACCCCAAACTCATATTTATAAGTGACAGCTTACCTCCCCAGGAGAAAGAAGACCTTATATCCCTCATCCGGGAATATATTAACATCTTCACCTAGAATTACGAGGATATGTCTGGCCTTAATCCTGAACTAGCCATGCATCGTCTTAACATCAAGTCGGACGCCAAACCTGTCAAACAACAACAAAGAAGGTTTCGTTCACAAATCATAGAGGTGATAAGCTGAAGTGAAGAAGCTGATCGATTCAGGCTTCATCCGAGAAGAGCAACGCCCAGACTAGGTGGCAAACATTGTTCTGGTCCTGAAGAAGAACTAAAAAATTCGTATCTGCATCGACTTCAAAGATCTCAACACTGCATGTCCGAAGGAAAAAATTTCTTTACCCATCACGGATGTCATCATAGACAATACGTGCGGTTTCGAAAGGATGTCTTTCATGGACGGATTTTTAGGGTATAATCAAATCAAAATGTACCCTAAAGATGAGAAACATACCTTGTTCAGGACCCCGTTAGGAATTTACTGGTACACAGTAATGCCCTTTGGACTCAAGAACGCAGGCGCAACTTACCAACACGCCATGAGCACAATCTTCCGAGATCATTTACAAAAAATAATCGAATGCTACGTGGATGACTTGGTTGTGAAGAGTCGCAGCAAAGATGATCATCTTCAAGACCTGAAAGCAATGTTCGAACTCATGCGATCTCATCAATTGAAGATGAATCCTACGAAGTCATTTTTGGGAATGTCGAGTGGCAAATTCCACAGATTTTTCATCACGACGAAGGGGATTCACATAGACCCCGACAAGGTGCGAGCTAAGTAGTGGACTTCGACTAAAAAGAATTGAGCTCGCCTGAACGCTCAGTTCGCTAGCTCGCAAGTTAGCTAAGCTCGCCTGTAGGAGGTTCACCCACACGAACCAAGCTCGCCAACAAGGTTTAAGATCACCTGAATGCTTCTGAGGTCCGCCTGACAACCTCGCCTATTCGTTTAGCTCGCCGACCCCTCCTGCAAGGTCGCATGCATGCTCAAAGCTCGCCTGAATGCTTGAAGCTTGCCTGTCAACCAAGCTCACCTGAATGCTTGGCTCGCCAGCTTCGCGTACATGCTTAAAAGCTGCCTGCATGAGCCAGACTCGCCTGCAAGCTAGCCTAGCTCGCCTGAGCGGTTAGAAGCTGCCTGCTTGATTTGTGGGAGTGAGTACACCCACTTCTCCTCAGGTATTAATAGCCATATTCAGCTACATGAGAGGGGGCTTGGATCTTAATTTCAGATCTTGGACTCTTGGCATTTTTAGGCTTTTGGAACTTTTGAGGGAGATTCAAATGAACCAAACTCAAGCCTTCCTTGTGCATTCGACCTTGATATTCAAGCTCGGGTATTTGAACTCTGCTAATCGAACTTCTACCAAGCGCTGAAGTTCGTTTTACAATCTCGTTCAAATCGTCTAAGGGAAGCAATCTCGATACGAGCATCGAGGAAGGTATCCTATCGCCCCGTAGAACCCACGTTAGACAAGGAGAGATCAAATCAATTCTCTCCACTTTTTTGTAAAGAGTGATTTATTAATTTATAATACAATTTCAATTAATACAAATTCAGAACCAATTTTTACATCCTACATCGTCTCCCCGTCGTGGTCAAAACAATACACGCAACTATCCCCTTCCCGAAAGTCCGCGTGTGCCAAGCCTCCATAGGTGTACGTCTATGTCATGTGTGTAAATTATTGTACGTCTCGAATCTCGTGTTCACGAACAACGTGCAAGAAAAATCATCACAAACAAGACATGATGTCAGTCGACTGCCCTAGGGCATTGGTCGACCGACGACCAATTCGCATAAACATGTGTAAAAACAAGCTTCGGTCGAATAAAGAATTACACAAACTCAGGGTGGGATCGGTCGACTGATGCACAGGGTTTGGTCGACCTACCAGAGTCCAGAACTTAGGTTTGAGTCTCGTGAAGTTAAGACAATTTCAACAAAAAGAACTTATAAAACATCATTATGAGGTATAGAAACAAGTTTAATCATGTGTTTAACATACTAGGGTTTGACTAAACAATTATTTATCATCATAACATGATCTTTGGAGTTTAAAAAAAACTTTAAACATAACTAATCAGATTAAGTTTGTATAATTAGGGTTCAAAACCTAATTAGTTCATCATCTTAGCAATTAAACACGGATCTAAACATTAAGTTAATACATTTTCTTCATTTGGTGATTTTATTAACAAATCTACACATTAAACTAGGGTTTTTCATCCACAAACTCATATCATTATATTGTTTCATGTTTAAGCCTCAAGTTTCTATGCATCGACAATTAGGGTTTAGGCCATGTAAAACAAAAATTAACAATAAATCTAAAAAAAACTAATGATCATGATCATCTACTTTTATCAATTAAAGATAAATTCTATTGATCTTTTTGTTGTTTTAAGATTTAACGTCAAAACTAGGATTTAAATCGTCGACATAAACACTACACATTAGATTAACCAGTTATACATATTAAAAACATGAATTACTACATAGGATAGGTTTGGAGGAAGATGATCTTGCCTCAACACGTTGCTGGGAAATCCAAAGATGCTAGAAAACAAGTTCTCCCTCACCAAACGCCGATGATCTCACCCTCTTCTCGGTATTTGCTTCACAAAGCTCTCAAAAATCACCAAGGATGTGATCTAGGATCTTGAGGGGAGAGGGTGGCTGCTAGGGTTCAGAAGTATGATAGAAAAAAAGAATTTTCGTGAAAAACATCGGTATATATAGAGGCAAACCTGAAACAAACAAATCTGACCCGAAATAGAAAACCCAATCAGACTGGAAAAATAGTCATTGGTATTTTGGCTGTAAGTTTTTCGTCCGACCTCAGAATAAAGTAATTTAAGATGCGTTGAAAAGATATTGAAGATATCTACAACTTTTATCTTTTGAGTTTTTCAGATTCGAATTGCATCAGTGTGTAATTCGTATATATTCTTAACTGGTCGTTTTTTCAGATTCGAATTGCATCTATGTATAATACATATATAATCTTAATTGGCCTCAAATCAATTACTATCATGCTCATTCATCATTAAATGATATTTATCATAATATAACTCATTTACTACTATTTACCATAGTATTTTTTTTAAAAATGTACTGGGTTTTACAATTTGTAACGCCATGAGTGATGGTGATAGGGAGTGCAGCACTCGAAGTGACTTCGGATGAAGAGGAGAATTGTTTTTCCGTGGCCATACCGTATTTGGTCATCGAAAAATTTTGTTGGATTGTTTCAGAGCTGGCTCTGATACCATGTGGAAAATTAAGAATGAAATTGTATTTTTCTCATTATTTTCTGAATAGGAGTACACGGCTATTTAAGGAGGAAGAAGTGAAGTTTTTCCTTAAAACTGAAAACTTAAAAATTGAAATTAACAGCTAGGAGAATCAGGTAATTAATACCCAAATCTCTTTATTCTAGGAAACAAACTAAACTGAATCTTGACAACTAATTCCAAGTAATCAGGCAGTAAATCACGGATTTCCACATAAGGTTATCACTTTTGCGCTACGTTAAAGCGATAGATCAAATGAAGTAAAGGAATGTGGAGAAAGCACGACGTTCATCAAAGAACCTGCATTTTGTAGCGTACTTTGAATTGGCACGACCTGCATGAATGGATATTGGATTAGATTTATGTTGCTTCCATCTTATGTTAGGGTAGAACCTTGAGTATCTCTTTTATTAATTTGCTTATAATAGAGTAACGTAACCTACTTATATTTGGTAATTTCTTTGTTTCAAGTTTAATGAAAATTCAAAAGCATAGATAATGCAAGCAAAAAGTATTTGAACTCTTCCAACTTTTTCATGCATCTTTGTACCTTATTATCTGCAGTAATTATTTTTACCTTATTTGGTTCTTGGAAGGAATTCTCGTCCATTACATTACTGGATGTAAGAATAGTCATCTTTGATCCCGATGAGCTAACAGTATTTTGCAAACCAGAAACAGAGAACATCAGGTTTACAGGCTCACTGCCAAAGTTCACAACCTGCACAAAGGGGATAAATAGAAGAAAGATCGTCAAAAAAAGTAAAAATAGAGTAAATTGAAATCATAGCCAGCACCAGGTCAATTTGTAGAAGCAAACAGCAGTTTTCAAAGTCAAAAACAAAATAAAAGAGAAATAGAATAACAATCAATTGATAGCTGGCCAATTTTAGCATGTTAAACTGAAAGGAAATATGCTAAAAAAAGTATATTCTACTCTTGGAATATAATGATTGCAATCTTAGTGCAGGTTTACATGTTTAGAATTTACTAATGACAGAGAAATAGATGATTATTTTCAAAAATTAAAGGGAGGGATCATAAAGGTCGAGAGTATTGGTGAATTTCATTTGTATTCATTTAGCAACCTCATCTGTTAATATTTCAAACTGAATACACATTTATATATATAGCCTCAAAATTATAACTATCGGTACTGAAACTAAAAAGCAATAAGGAAAACAACCCAACAAGAAAAATGTTTTATTGCAGAAAGAATACTATAAAATAGCTTGGTTTTTAACTAATGTCAGGAATATTTCTGTATATGCGCCAATAAAACCGACAACTACCATGCAAAAGGATACATTGTTAAAGCATGATATAAACAATGTTGCGCGCAAAGAAAATTTCGGCAACACTTCGGCAGCACAACAAGAGAGTTAGGTCGCAATAAGAATTCTCGTTTCTCAAAGGAAACAAGAACCAAAAGTAAAATATCTCAACAAAGTGGGATATCAGCTCTTCCTCTCATCAGTTCTAGGACTGACCTGTCGACGGAACCTAAATAAGCTATTACAAATCACACAAACAGCGAGACAACCAATTTTACGTGGTTAGGCAAATTGCTTACGTCCACGGGGCAAGGAGGGTGGAGATCTACTATTAGAGGGAGAGAATACAACTAGGATTTACAATTAAACAACCTAAACCGTCAAACAATCTCTCAAATCCCTCACAATCTCTCTCTCAAAAGGATACACAAACCCTCTCAAAATTGGCACAAAGGACTGCTCAAAATCTCCTCAACACAGCAGACTTAGTCGCCGGTTTTCCCCTCTGCACGTCCTTGCTTGCACAGCCGAAAACTTCTTGCCAATTTTTCTTCCTTCTACCGAACCCCCACTTTGCTCACAAAACCCTAGGCTGCAAAGATATATATATAGCAGCCAAAGTGACATTCGGGTGGGCCGCACGAGATTGGCAGCGAAACATTCACGTGGGTGCTCCGATTCAGGAATATGGTGACCCCCACATTGCCCCCACGTTCATAATTCTCCATCTCGGTGAAGTTTTCTCAAAACTGAGCCGACACCAAAGCAACAAAATGTCCTACTTGTTGTGTCCAATACGCCGTGAAGTTAATTCACGACAACAGGCTCAATCCACAACAAGTTAGGAACCCGAACGAGAGTCCAAACAATCTTACCCCCATCAAAATCAACTAATCCAAACCGGCTGCATCTGAAAGACTGCCTGCGTATCCTCTTGCCTAAGGAATCAAGTCGAACGTAGTTCACCCAAATGGTTGTCAACGGCCTCAACAATCACGAATATGCAACAAGTTTCGATAATGATCAAACTTGTTGCTCGGAACCACCTTAGTGAGCATATCTGTCGGATTATCGTTCATGTGGATCTTCACTATCTCCACATCTCCATCTTCAAGAACATATCGAACGAAGTGATAACCCACGTCAATGTGCTTCGTCCTCGCATGAAAAACCTGATTCTTCGCCAAATAGATAGCACTCATGTTATTATAATGAATGGTGACAGACCGCTGCGATATACCAAGTTCCTCCAAAAGTCATCGAAGCCAAATAGCCTCCTTCACAGCCTCCGTAACCGCCATATACTCTGCCTCCGTTATAGACAAAGCCACCGTAGACTGTAAAGTGTATCTCCAACACACCGGCGCACGGGTCAAAGTGAACACATACCCCGTCGTGGACCGGCGCTTATCCAAATCCCCGGCATAATCCGAATCAACATAGCCAATGCACAACTGCCCACCTGTAGTGTTCCGCTCATAAACTAAACCAACATTGAGTGTACCTCGAATGTACCTCAAAATCCATCTCACGGTGTCCCAATGACTCACTCCTGGATCGTGTATGTATCTCGAAACCATGCTCATCACTTGTGACAAATCTGACCTCGTACATACCATCGCATACATCAAGCTCCCAACCGCGCTCGCATATGGAGTCTTTAACATCAACTCTCTATCTTCAACTGTCTTCGGTGAAAGGTCAGCTGAAAGTTTCAAATGGGCTCCCAAAGGTACACTAACTGGCTTTGTATCAATGCTAACATAAAATCGCTGTAGTACCTTCTTCAAATAAGCCACCTGTGTCAAACAAATTTTTCCCTTCTTCTTGTCTCTGCCGATCTCCATCCCTAAAATGAGCTTCGTTTCACCCAAATCCTTCATCTCAAACTTCTTTGAAAGTTGTGTCTTCAACTCATCTATAGCAGATCTGGAAATAGAGGCAACCAACATGTTATCGACATAAAGTAACAAATAGAGGTACGCACCTCCTTTCAACTTGCGAAAATATACGCAAGGATCAAACTGGCTCCGAATGTACAAATGACCGATCATAAAACCATCGAATCGCCTATACCACTGTCGAGGAGACTGCTTCAAACCGTATAGCGATTTCTTCAATCTACAAACCAATTTTTTCTTCCCTACAGCTCGGAATCCCAATGGCTGAGTCATATATATTTCTTCATCAAGATCACCATGAAGAAATATCGTCTTCACATCCAACTGATATAACTCCAAACCATATTGTGCCACCAAAGCTAGCAAAATCCGAATCGAATAGTGCTTCACCACCGGAGAGAAAACCTTATTATAGTCAATACATTCCTCCTATGCATAGCCCTTCGCAACCAACCTAGCTTTGAACCTCAAATGAGTGCCCTCAATGCCCTCCTTCTTCGTGTATACTCACTTACAACCAATTGCCTTCCGTCCCGTTGGAAGCTCAACAAGCTCCCATGTATTGTTCTTATGAAGAAACTCCATCTCCTCCTGCATAGCCACCTGCCACGAATCAGCCTCCGAACTCTGCTTGGCCTCTCTGAATGTAGTAGGCACCATCTCATCGATACTCTCCACCGGAAGTGCATACGCAACTGTCGGCATACCGTGTTGGCATCCGGATGTCTCTCCTCTATCTTCGAACCGTAATAGAATCCTGAACCTGAACTGTCGGTCCCTGATCCTGTATAACTGTACTCGTATCCTCCTCGTCGTTACCGTGCTCGTCTGACGTCACCTCAGTCGGCACTCTAATGGATACTGTACCATCTGGACAATGTAGAGCTGCATCGATCTCCACCACCTGCGATATCTCCTCTGTCAGGTCGCTCTCCACCTGATGAGAGCTGGGAAGCGTCAAGATAGAAGCCTCATCGAACGTGACGTCCCTACTCAGCACAATCTTCCTATCAACTGGATCTCATAGCTTGTATCTCTTAACACCACGTTTGAATCCTACAAATATGGCCTTCCTAGCTCAAGGTTCCAACTTATCAGTTCTACCATAATAATATGCAGGGAAACCAAATACCTTGAGCTGTTCATAGTCATGTGTTGTCTCTCCCGACCACATCTCCATAGGGGTCTTCCTCTCAATCGCAGATGAAGGCAGCCTATTAATGAGGTGGCTCGCATATGAAAGTGTCTCAGCCCAAAAGATCTTCTCCAAACCACTATGCGCCAATAAACATCGAATCTTCTCTAGCAAAGACTGATTTAACCTCTCTGTCACCCCATTCTGCTACGGTATATGACTAACTGTGAAGTGTCTCTCTATGCCCTCGTTTCAATATAGCTGTAGAAAGGGATTTGAAGTGTACTCGCCACCGTTGTCGGATCGTAACGTCTTGATCTTTCTCCCAGTCTGCAGTTTCAATCTCTTCTTTCACTCCACAAATATATCTAGGACTTCACTCTTCTTCGTCATGGTGTACACCAAATAACGTCTAGAATAGTCATCTACAAAAGTGACGAACCAATGTCGACCACCAAGTGATGCCGTCTTGGTAGGACCCCAAACATCTGTGTGCACGTAGTCCAGGATGCCTTTCGTCCTATGAATAGCAGTCCCAAACTTCACATTTATCTTCTTGCCAAGTACACAGTGCTCGCAGAATTCCACTTTACCACTCTTGCCTCCTTTTAATAGCTCATGCTTGCACAAAGCCTGCAGTGACTTCTCTCTCGTGTGCCCCAACCTATAGTGCCAAAGTCTACTCATGTCCGTCTCTTAAATAGCTGAAGCAACCTGGCCAACCTCGGTGCTCCCCTTCAGATAATATAAATTTCTACTACGGACTCCCTTCATCACCACTAAAGATCTCTTAGTAACCTTTGCTACAGCGTCCTCAAAGGTCACCTTGAATCCCTTCACCTCCAAAGCTCTAACAGAAATAAGATTCTTCTTCAGCTGAGGACCAAATCTCACCTCCTTCAATTCACGGACTACTCCATTGTGCATCTGAATCCGCACGGTACCTATCCTACAAATACCACAGGATTGATATTTTCCCATGACAACAACACCCCCATCGAGTCTCTCGAATGATGTAAACCAATCTCGCCTAAGGGTCACATGATAAGTAGCGTCAGAATCAAGCATCTAATCTGATGCATCCAAATGGTTCACCTCCGGAGTAATCAAAAGAGAAAAGCTCAAATCATCGGAATCATCGCCTTTTGCAACATTCACCTCATTGGCCTTCGGGCCCTTTTTCTTGCTATTCACCTTCTCTTTGAACTTTGGACAATCTCTTTTCCAATGTCCATGCTCCTTGCAGAATACACATTGGTTCTTTCCTAGCTGGTGACGACATCTTGACTTTGACCTTCCTCTATTACCACCTTTCGGATATGTGCTTCTACCTCTCGTCGACAAGGTCTCTCCTGAAGTACTAGCGCGGGAAGTCTCCTTATCCTTCCTCCTCAAATCGTAATTTGTCAAAGCGTTAGTCACTTCACTATAGCTGATAGAAGATCTCTCGTTCAACAAAGTGAGCACAAATGTGTCATACTCCTCATCCGGTAAGGAGCCCAATAAGTTAATAGCCTTGTAGTCATCCGAAATCTTCTCATCAACATTCGCCAAGTCCGACAACAACTCAGTGTAGTTGTTCACATGAGCCGCTAGCGAGGTGCCTCTGGACATCTGAAATCTGAAAAATCTCCGCAGCAAATGCAAACGGTTCTCAACACTCTTCGTAAGATACTTGTTATTGAGAATTTCTCACATCTTCATTGCAGACGGCACCCCAATCACATCATACTTCAACTCCTGGCCCAAACAGGACCTGATCATCCCACAAGCGTTCATATTCATCTTTTCTCATATCGCCTTCATATTTTGATGGTCTTTCGTAGACCATGATGGTCTCCTCCAAGTTCTGAGCATTAAGCGCATCCTGTATGTCGCTCATCCACAAACCAAAGTTGATTTTACCGTCATACTTCATCACACTAATTTTGGTGTTCTAAAAACCAACTTAATTGTACTCGCCATCAACTTGCTGCTTTCACCTTCTTCTCCCATTGCAAACTAACTCCAAGTTGTAGAGAAAAAATCAAACTTTGATAGAAATTAAGAATTACCCAACTGAACCCTAGATCAGATTCCAAATAGATCTCCTGTCTACACGAGGAAAGCGAAATTTTCAACGGCAACTCCTAATGCTATCTCCACCGAAGCGTAGAACTCCAAGAACTAAGCTTCACACAAGAATCTTCATCCACCTAATTTCAAAAACCCTAGATCTGAAATCTGGGGCTCTGATACCACTTGTTGCGCGCAGCGGAAATTTCGGCAACACTTCAACAGCACAACAAGAGAGTTAGGTCGCAATAAGAATTCTCGTTTCTCAAAGGAAACAAGAACCAAAAGCAAAATATCTCAACAAAGTGGGATATCAGCTCTTCCTTTCATCAGTTCTAGGACTGACCTATCGAGGGAATCTAAATAAGCTATTACAAATCACACAAACAGCGAGACAACCAATTTTACATGGTTCGGCAAATTGCCTACGTCCACGGGGCAAGGAGGGGGGGAGATCTACTATTAGAGGGAGAGAATACAACTAGGGTTTACAATCACATAACCTAAACCCTCAAACAATCTCTCAAATCCCTCACAATCTCTCTCTCAAAAGGATACACAAACCCTCTCAAAATCAGCACAAAGGACTGCTCAAAGTCTCCTCAACACAGCAGACTTAGTCGCTGTTTTTCGCCTCTACACGTCCTTGCTTGCACAGCCGAAAACTCCCTACCAATTTTTCTTCCTTGCACCGAACCCCCACTTTGCTCACAAAACCCTAGGCTGCAAAGATATATATATAGCAGCCAAAGTGACATTCGGGTGGGCCGCACGAGATTGGCAGCGGAACATTCATGTGGGTGGTCCGATTCAGGAATATGGTGGCCCCCACATTGCCCCCACGTTCACAAACAACTATAAGAAGTAAAGAGATTACAATCAGAACTTACCTTTATTTGTAAGTATTCGTTGTTATCTTCTGAACTTTGGCAAATAATTGCCGATGCAACCACAGGAACTGATGAATTAGCTTGAATAGTGGCTAAAAGAAGGGTTGCTCCACTTGATTCCTTAAAGAAATGTTGCATCCAGTAGCTAGGAGTTCCATATTGTTGCTAGGAATTGAAAACAATGGCGTCAGGATTCGCCCTACATAATTTAGAAGTGTCACAACTGTTAAGGCTGTTTGTAATAGTTAATCCTACATGAGAAACAAAATTTTAAAGGTGGAATTGTAAAAGGAAAAGTTCGGAGTTCTGATGTAGTGGAAGGGTCATTTGACATGGTTTTAGAGCAACTCATATGCAAATACCACTATCCATGGATTAAAGCGGATTTTAAACAAAAAAGTGATATCGCCGCATGAGTCTAGGTTTTGGCCCAAGAGAAGAGTCCTCAACCTGCAAGGGTACATTAGCATATAAAATTATAACCCTCACCCATGACCATGACCTAGTTGTCGAGTTTTGGAGTAGCGGAAGGGTCCTATGTCAATAATATTCATTTCCAAAGATTTTTTTTTGGGCACACATTGTTGCATCCTGCTTTATTAATTAAAGGCTATGAGATTTATACTGGCACACATGTAGCTTTCTTCTTCCTCCCAAAATGATTTTCAGGATTTTTTTACCCCATCATCATCTATCTTCTCAGAACCCAAAAATAATACTAACAAATAGAACAGTGGATTGAACAAAAACGAAGGATCAAAAGCTGAAGTATGGTACATACCGGCGATCATTTGTATTGACAAAGAGAGGGGCGTAGCTTGCCATCTCAACAGCATCACTGCAAGAGAAGAGCCATCTCTTTACTCGTCAGGACTCAGTCAATAATAATAAAAGAGATATATCCAGTTGCTTATCAACCAAATGAATGAACATACCTGTTCTTTTCCAATCCAATAAGGAATGCAGCTTCAGCTAATGCAGCTAAGAGGCTACCAGTACCAGCATCTTTTCCTTGAACCGCATACTCACTAACAAAAGCCTGTGAACATATCACAGTATAATTAACCTTCTTAGAAATTAAAAAAAAAATTGTGGAAGGATTTTTATAACTTAAACTCTCCGATCATCATACCTTGGGACCAGTACGTGATGTTCTATCAAATTGATTAGCCATGTTGAACAAGGTATTAGCATTATTATAAACCTGTCAAAGAAGTAACGCAGTAAGAAACTGTCTAAATTTGACGAGTAACGGTTGCCACAAACCTCTCCGCATTCGTTATGAATAGAAGGAAAGTAAAGAAAAGAAAACGGATATATATATCACATATTACTCAAAACTTGAAACTTGACATATCCAAACTTGCTAGTGGTAGTTTTCATTTATTCTTACATGAAAATCATACAGATCAGCTGGATGATCCAATGGGCTAGAGGAGCCATCACAGTTTGAAATCATCTTAATATCTGGATAAGCATTTCTTATTGCATCGTAGAACTTAAGGTAATTCCCTAGCAAAAAACAAGTTAAGGAATATGTCAGATGGTCCTCTTTTTTTTTTAAATATACTTTCAGCAAGGTAGCATATTTAAACAGACCACCCTAAAAACTCAACGTATCAATATGAAATCAACAAAACTCCAGATATGTTCTATACCAAAATAAATATCAAAGGAAATTCTCACAGTTAACTGAAACTGGCTACATTTAGTAGAAGAATATAAATTGCTACCTAACGCAAAAAGATCATACATGTACATAAATGCTTAATGCAGTGGAGAGAGAAGTTATTCATTCCATGATTATTCACAAGAATGAATAGATTGTCAAATCAAGCATTCACGTGAACCATTGTGAGTCTACACACAAAGTAAATTAATTAAAGTAGAGAAGGATTAACAAATATCAATGACAGGAGTTGAGGAGCGCATTCCCTTGGGAAAAAACAAGATTTGAGGATGGCATTCTCTCGGAATAAAAGATTTGAGGATGACTACTTCTCCATGTTAGGAAATCATCTATTAGACATGGTAACTAGTATGTCCCAATGGAAGAATAAAAAGATTTCCTTATAACTGTAGTGAGAATAACTTGTTTCTTTTTTACCCTTTTGTTTTTACGCTTTTGTCTATTGGACAGCTGAAGCTCCCTGTAACTGGTGATACGAAATTGGTGAGTTGTCAGGAAGGTTGAAATGGAGAATCTTTATACAGCAAAGGCCTAAGGTTTGACTATAAGATATATTAAGTTTAAATCTATCCTTTCTTTCTTCCTTTGATCCACATCAAAATAGCTCCTTCTCTTCTTGGCTCTTTCTCTTTGAAGAGAGAATGATAATTGGCTTGATTTCAGACCCATTAAAACCAGAATTCCATGAACAATGGTACCCTTTCTTGCAAGGAATTATTCATCAAAATATTCGGCCAAGGAAGATTTTTTTTTTTCAACTATGTCGTTGAGGAAAATGTTGACAAAGATTTAATATCTAAATAACCAGAATATCATCCTTTTTCCTTTGAACTTCAAGAGAGAAGTGTGAGGAGTGTAGTTGCCATGTTCTGCCTAAGATGTCTTCCAAAAGCATCAGTTTGATGCACGTCTACACCATGTTCTGCCTAAGACGCCTTCCAAAAGCATCAGTTTGATGCACATCTAAACTTCTATCAGTTTTTAGTGTACAGTTAGAAAGCTTTAAGTGGTTTACAAAAATAGTTGCAGACATATAATTTTAACTGCTAAATAAAGAAGAAATGTGCGCACACTTTGATTCACTGGTTGACCACCAATAAGAAACTCCATATAAGCCCAATGAAGAAAACAAACCTCGGTAATTGGGTTTTCCACAATCTTCATTTCCAATTGCAACATATTTCAGCTCAAAAGGTTCTGGATGTCCCATTGCTGCTCTCACGGAGCCCCATGTTGAATTAGTGCTACCCCTAGCAAACTCAATGCTATCAAGAACATCCTACAATTATAAAACGTAATCAGTAAGGACTGGTGTAAGCCGCGAACCTATTCTCATTTCCACAGGAAAACAAAGGCATTAAAATTTTTGACAGGATAGTATCCATAATGATATATCAGAATTACAATCAATATGTATCTGTTGAGTTATTTAGATAGTAATTAGTTAATGTTGTAAGGACCTATTTGTTGGATATTTTCTATGAAAAGGTCAAATTGACTTTTTCTAAGCACATTTATCTCCAACTAACCACTTTTTTCTCCTTAACCCTCTCCACTATCCGTTGTTACTCTCCCTATATAAACTCTCTCCATCATCTCATAATTACACATTCACTTTCTCTACCTACTCTCTCTCCTGTCATCTCACGTAAAGAAAGAAAACAAAGAAACAGTGAGAGAAAGGAAGAAAAAAAATAGAGAGATAATTATAACGGGGTTTTGTGCTACTATATTCTCGATATTGTTATTTTGGGGCAACCTTCTTTATCTGAGCAGAAGTTCTGTGCTCTCGTCCGAGTACGGAGGCCGGCCGTTTCCGGGGGCTTTTACCGCTAGGGGGAAGAGGATCGACTGTGCCAGGGCGATAGGCGGGTCCTCTATCTTCTAGGACAGTGAATCACGACTGCACCCGTTCAGGCCTGGTGTTCTAACTCTTTTAATTTCAGATTTAATCTAATTTATTCTCTTTTTATACAACACTATTTGTAAGAGTGCACTTATATAAATGGGATATCTCTCTATGAGAGAAAGATTAACCCTAATTTTAACCCCCAAACTTCTACATGGTATCAGAGCTGAGTGGCGGCTCCTCTACCTTTTCCTTTCACGCAGTGGAGGCTGAAGAATTGAAGAGGAGAAGAAGGCGGCTCCTCCACTTCTAAGATCTCCAGCTCCCTGAGGTCCGGTCGGCGACGCTCGTCGTCACAGCGTCGCGTGGCCGCCTAGAAGAGGAGCGGAGAAGAAGGTCTTGAAGAAGATGACGGCTGCTCGGTGAACCGCTCGAAGACGAACTCGGAGAAGGCTGCTCGGGTGAACCCCTCGAAGATAACGGCTAGAAGATGAAGGCAACAGTCGGGGTTAGGGCTTTGGATCTCTTCTGATGTCGAGGCCTTTGGATTCTCTGAGCTGCCCCCTTGAAGGGAAAGAGCTAGGGTTTTACATGAAGAAGCGCCAGAGGAAGAAGGGCAAGGGTGGTGCTGGAACCGCCTAAGTATAACCTCTTATTCTGCAATTTTTCTTTATAGAGAGGAAATTTCGGGTGGTAATCTTCTGTTTGGGGTTTCTTTTGTTGCTGAAAGAGAGGGGAATCCTTTGATCAAAAAAAAAGAGAGGGGAATCAACTGTTGGCTTTCGGATTGTTCTGTTTGGGTTTCTTTTGTTGCTGAGAGAGAGAGGAATCAACTGTTGGTATAGAATCAACTTAAAAGATGGGGTTTGTGATTAAGTAGTTTGATTAAAGGATCTATTTGGTTCTTAATTTGTAATAACTTATTTAGGTTTCCTCGACAAGTTAGTCCTAGAACTGATGAGAGAAGAGCTGATATCTTACTTTGTTGAGATATTTTGCTTTTGGTTCTTTTTCTTGGTGAAACAGGAATTATTATTGATCTATCTCTCTTGTTGTGCTGTCGAAGTGCTGCCGGATTTTTTCGTTGCGCAAATATAAGTTGGATCGATGACGAAGACTGAAAAAAATCCGATGGAGGAGATCATCAAGAAGTTGAATAACATGAGGGTATTCCAGATCGAGAAGGAGATCAGCGCTATAGTCCAGGGAGAGAGGACTGTACAGGAGTACGCTACAGAGCTGGAGCGTTTGTAGCTCGATCACGATCACTTCTCGCCCCTAGCGAGCTGCAAGGACCCGGAGTGCAAGGAGCGTGAGGCCTCTTTGCAGAAGAGGACCATGTTGTTTCTCCGAGGTTTGGCTCCAGTGTATGAGCAGAGGACGGCATTGTTACTAACCCAGACGAAGATCCCACTACTGGAGAAGGCAGTCTCGGCCATGATACAGGAGGAGAGTCATATCAGGCTACAGTCTGGGATAGGTGGACTTATAGGGGAGAAGAATGCACTGGTGGTATCCAACCCGGATAACACTAGATTCAAAGAGGAGACTAGGCAGTGCTTTAACTGCGGAGAGGTAGGACATCTGAGACAGATGTGCCCTAAGCCACCCAGAGAAAGGAACTGGGGTGAACGTGGTCAGACTGGTGGCCGTGCAGGTCAAGGAGGCAGGGGGCGTGTAGGCCAAGGAGTTGCTCACCTAGCTGTGGCAGATGAGTCTCAGACTACTGCTGGGATGACTAGAGCTGAAATAACAGAGCTAGAGGAACTACGTCTGTTCAAGCTTCAGGCTGAGAGTTCGAAGGGCAAGGGACAAGTCACCCAGGATCTAGCTACCACTACATGCTTTGGTAACTTTATTGGTTATGCTCATGCGAACAAAGGTACACAGGTTCAGGCACTTGCATCCACTAAAACTCATGTTGATTGGATCATAGACTCAGGTGCATCTAGGCATGTCACAGGAACATCTAGTGAGTTTGCATTATATTATCCGAGTAAGCATATGCATCCTGTGACAGTTCAGACTGCTAATGGGACATCCCAACCCATCAGGGGTACTGGTTCGGTCCATTGCACTTCATTTGTTACCTTGTCATCAGTATTACATGTTCCTTCGTTTCTAGTTAACTTACTCTCAGTTAGCTCTCTCATTGATCAATTAAATTGCACCGTGTTATTTGATCGAGATTTGTGTGTCTTTCAAGAGAAGGAAACGAGGAGGAGGATTGAGACTGGTATCAGACGTGATGGTCTTTGGTATTTGGACAGGGAGACAGCAATGATTGCTGCTGCTGTTAGCGGAGTGTTTCCGGTAAAAGTTGCTGTTTTCATTGATGTTCTCTTTTTTTTGAGATCTGTTACAACTTCAAGCGTTACAACAGTATAAAATGAAAACAAAAGGGTTACAACTTAAACGAAAATAAACACGAGAGCCCGGTTTGGTACGGTC
>BQKN01064158.1:571520-602791 GCA_022839385.1 Asparagus kiusianus
ACACCGAGCTATGTTCGGGGACCTATCGGCAATTTTCGACGCCTACACGGAGGGCCAAAAGCATAAGCGATGCTTCAACATTACCGGTTAGGGCATTTATCTTTTGAGAGTCTAAATAGATTAGAACCTGAGTTAATGAAGAAAGTGGATAGAAAAGAGTTATTTTGTAATGCTTGTGAACTTGGAAAACATACTCGTTCTACTTATAGAATGATTGGTCTTCGAAGTTGTGAACCATTTGCACTTGTCCATTCTGATGTTTGGGGACCATGTCCTACTACCTCTATCAGTTGTTTTAGATGGTTTGTTATTTTCATTGATTGTTATTCACGTATGGTCTGGATATACATGATAAAACAGAAATCTGAGGTTTATAAATGTTTTCAAGACTTCTCGGCCTATGTGAAGACACAGTTTGGAATGCAGGTGAAGATTCTCCGAACAGATAATGGGACTGGGTATGTCAACAAGGAGTTTGCCGCTTTCATCTCTAGTCAGGGAATCATTCATCAAACTACTTGTCCAGACACCCCTGCTCAGGATGGGGTAGTTGAACGTAAAGAACAGGCATCTACTGGAAATGGCTCGCTCATTAATGATGACAATGAATGTGCCTAAGTTTTTATGGAGTGAGTCTGTCATGACGGTAGCTTATTTGATCAATAGGATGCCATCAAGAGTATTAGGGATGAAGATACCGTGTGAGATGCTCTTGGGCTTGAATGTTTTTGTTGTTCCACCAAGAGTGTTTGGATGCACATGTTATGTGAGAGATCACAAATTGATGGTGAGTAAACTGGATCCGCAAGCAGTTAAATGTATCTTTGTTGGCTACTCATCAAGTCAAAAAGGATACAAGTGTTGGTGTCCCACTGAAAAAAGATTGTTTGTCAGTATGGATGTGACTTTTCAGGAATTTGAACCTTTTTATGGGGAGAAGACGGAGTTGAGTTCTTTGTTTGGAGATGACTCGACTAACGCTAGTAAAGAGGGGGAGAACGAAAATGAGAATGACGTCGTGGTTGGGATGATTCCATGTCCTCTTGAGCCACCGAGCAGTGATAGTACACCGCCGAGTAGTGGTGGCGACTCAGGAGGTGACAGTCAAGGTCAGGGGGAGCTGAAAGTATACACGAGGAGACAGAATAGCAACATGAGCCGCCTCCTGTGCCTATGCCAGTGCCCACAAATGTTGATGTCCCAAGTCCCTCCTCTCCAGTGACTTCTCCACCTGAATCGATAGGTAACGAGTTCTTCCCTGATACTTCTAATACTCCCGTCTTGCCTCGTAGAATCTCCAGAGTTAATGCTGGAAAACCTCAAGCTAAGTTTGGTAGTTGGGATACTGACATTGCGAATTACATTTCATATGCATCCATTCCACCTGCATATAAGTCATTCATTGCATCATTACATTCAGTGTCTGTACCTAACAACTGGAAGGTCGCTAAGCAAGACCCTAGGTGGTTGAGTGCCATGCAAGAGGAACTTTGGGCTTTGAAGAAGAATGATACATGGGAGCTGGTACCTCTGCCAGCTGGGAAACGTGCTGTTGGATGTAAGTGGATACGGTTAAGCAAACTCCAGAGGGCAAGATCGACAGATACAAAGTCAGACTGGTTGCTAAAGGCTACAGTCAAACGTATGGTATTGACTATGATGAGATATTTGCTCCAGTAGCAAAGATGAGCACTGTTAGAGTGTTGGTGTTATGTGCTGCCAACTTTAATTGGCCATTACATCAGCTAGATGTTAAGAATGCCTTTTTGCATGGAGATCTCCAGGAGGAGGTGTATATGGAGATTCCACCAGGCTTCACTACTTCTCAAGTAGCTGGGAAGGTGTGCAAGTTGAAGAAGTCTTTGTATGGGTTAAAACAGTCTCCGAGAGCATGGTTTGACAGATTCAGGTTGGCAGTCTATGGTATGGGGTACAAGCAGTGCAATGGAGATCATACTGTGTTTTACAAGCACTCCAAAACTCGTATCACTATTCTGGCGGTCTATGTTAATGATATTGTAATCACTGGAGATGATGTTGAAGAAATCCTACGGTTAAAGAAGAAATTGGGAGAGGAATTTGAAGTTAAAGATCTGGGGCAGTTGAAATACTTCCTCGGAATTGAAATTGCAAGATCACGAAAGGGTATAGTGCTTTCTCAGCGGAAGTATGCTCTGGATCTTCTCTCAGAGACAGGGATGTTGGGGTGTAGAGTTACATCTACTCCTATCGAGCAAAATCATAGGATGTGTGTCGAGGGTGGTAACCCAGTGAGTAAAGAGCAATATCAAAGATTAGTTGGACGACTTATATACTTATGCCATACGAGACCTGATATTACTCATGCCGTGAGTGTGGTGAGTAGATATATGCATGATCCTAGAGAACAACATATGGAGGCAGTTCGTAGAATTCTTAGATATATTAAGGGAAGCCCAGGAAAGGGGTTGTGGTTCAGAAGTTATGGACATCTGAGAATTGAAGGCTACTGTGATGCTGATTGGGCGGGTTGTATTGATGATCGTAGGTCAACTACAGGCTACTGTGTATTTGTTGGAGGCAATCTCGTATCTTGACGTAGCAAGAAGCAAGATATGGTGGCTAGGTCTACAGCTGAGGCGGAGTACAGGGCTATGGCAGTTGGTCTGTGCGAGTTGATGTGGGTCAAAAACATATTATCTGAGCTGCGCTTGTTTAGAAGAGACTCCTTACAACTTTGGTGTGACAACAAATCAGCGATTAATATTGCAAACAATCCAGTTCAACATGATCGCACCAAACATGTGGAGATCGATCGGTTCTTTATCAAGGAGCAACTGAATAGAGGAGTTCTGACTTTGAGCTATGTAAAATCAGAAGAGCAGTTAGCTGATTGTTTAACAAAAGGATTAGGTTCTAGAGAGTATGATATCTTTTGTAACAAGATGGGGATGATTAATATATATCGCCCATCTTGAGGGGGAGTGTTGAGTTATTTAGATAGTAATTAGTCAATGTTGTAAGGACCTATTTGTAAGAGTGCACTTATATAAAAGGGATATCTCTCTATGAGAGAAAGATTAACCCTAATTTTAACCCCAAACTTCTACAGTATCATGTAACTTAAATACATAATGATAGGTAGCATGTCACTACTTTCATAATAGAGAAGTATTGATATGTCCTACTTTCAAAGTTACTTCCGAGTTTACAGCCAATGAAAATTCTAGTTGGAAATCTCTGAAAAAGTATTGGACCACTAATCATTAACAGAAATAAATTAGATAGTTTAAGGCAAGTCTGAAAACACAGATTAATGTGAAACTTTTACCAGAAGATATAGCATTTCAACGATAAGGGTGCATACTATAAAAACAGTAAATCAAAGATTAATGAGTAGTTCCTTTCAGATCCATCCGATTGTTCTTCCATTATTTTTTTTTTTGGTTCATTGTATTAAATTGTTTTCATTTTGATTTGCCACGGTTTAGCTTCAGCTTCTTTTGCTCCTGGCTTTCTTTTCTTGTAATCTTGTGAGTTATTTCATTAAACTCTTAATATTGGAACACTGGGGCAATTCACTCACCATTAACTCGGAAAGAAAAGGGAGTAATGAGTTGAGATATACCTTCACAAAAGGTGCAATGCTGCTTGTAGCAACTTCATCCTGATGGCTGATTCCTGGAATAAACGGAGGACCATATTAAATGTCTAGATTATTATCATAGTACATAGTTTTATTTATACAAGAAATTTACCATTATTGAAGACCCAAATAGGGGCGGCGCCCAGGTCTTCAGCAAGCTGCAACAAATGAGAAAGTTTAGCTACTTAAACAGCTTTCTGAATGTGCGTGTAGATATACCTAAGAAATCAGGCATCATATGTGATAAATATAAATTAATGATTGTCAATTGCCCACCTGAAGAAACTCATAATATCCAAGTCCATCATCGGTCCAATACATCCAGACATCACCAAAATGTCCAGGCCTCTCCTCCCATGGACCAATTGATTCTCTCCACCTGAATGCATTTCTTAACCATTCACCTTCAACAAAGCATCCGCCTGAAACAGAGAAAGGTATTCAGAATCCTACTCTAGTATTAACAAAGGAAATATGATATATTCACAGACTATTTATTCATTTTTGACAACTTCCTTAAGAAAATGATTTTATCTTATTAGGAGGGAATAAGCTTTATGAACTTGCATATTTGACTGACCACCTTGGTATAGCTATGTACTAGCGCATGAGAATTAGAGAAGGAAATGAAGCCACATGTTTGTTGAAGATAACAAACTATAGCTTATGGTACCTTTATGTCACACAAAAAAACAGAAAATAAATCAATCGAAATATTGTATAAATGCAATCTGTCAAATTACTTTCTTTCTTTTTTATTTACTTATTTATCTATATTAGATAGATAGCTATGTCGTTCAGGTATAAATACAGGTAATAGATACATAAAGGCCTTGAAACCTAGGATATGGGGTGTATCATGATTCATAGTTACAAAAATAATAAATCGATGTGCATGTGATTTAATATTATTTATCTATATACAACATTCATTTCTATGATCCTAAATATATATCAATAGTTACCAAAAAATCATAACTTCCACCAGTGAAGTGGATAAATTACATAAATGTATCTAAACATCAAATTCTGAACCCAGTCATGTACTAGATGTTGACTTCTATGTCTCAGTTACATCTCTTACACGCCTTTGGGGCATCCGGGATGTTATGTCAAGTTTAGGATAAATCAAAGAAGTATTCAACAAGTGTTCATTAAGTGATCAAGTATCTAGCATTAGATATTGGTGCTCTCTTTTATCCCAAGTATTTATGGGCATATTCAAAATTTATGAGGTCCGGAAATTCATCGTTCTAGGAAGATTAAGCTTTACCATAAAACAATACTTGTATGAACACTAAAGCATGTGTAAGGAAATGAATGGGTGTCTGGAATGATTAATGCACAGGATCCTATCAACATGGTATACATTAAGGTAAACTATCATTCCAGATAAAAATTCCACTTTTTTAGAATATGCTGAAGGTGATACTCTCAATGTAATAAGCATGAAATATTCCTGATAGAACTTAGCAATTATCTTTTTATATAGTCATTGGCTGACTTTCTGAGGGTTGATTACTGAATAGAGATAACTGCAGCAGGTATGTCAAAAGAGTACTGGACAACTATAGAATAGAATATCTCATGTCCATTTTTGCTTGTAAGAAGGACAAATGATTAGAAACATTTGTGATTTATAATGACAAACCGATAAGAAACTTTTATGATTTATAGTGAGACTACATACCTGGAAATCTTATAAATCTGGGTTGTATTCCTTCTATCATTGAAATGAGTTCCTTCCGAAAGCCATGCCCCTACAAAAAAATATTAACAATAAGGTAGGATATAATTCAGTTCTGATATGGTTGAAGGTAACACAAATCCCAAAATACCATGATCACATCCTTGTTCTCCTTTTCAAATTGATATAGATATGAAAAAAAACTATACGAAATTTCTGAGATCTTGAATACAAATTTAAATGGCACTCGGATTCTTCAGTGTATAGGAGAAGTACTAGGAAAAAAAGGAATCATCACCTACTAGTAAAAAAATCGTGAACAAAAGAGGGTAATTGTTTGCATGGAACTAGAAATCTAATTATTTGCATCAAGTATATACTATCTACCTTATAGGTGTCTGTAGGCATCACTGATACTTGATCCAACCAGATAACTCCTTCGTGATTGGTCGTTAACTGAAGTCTGGAATTACTATTTGTTCCTTTCGATTCCAACTGAAACTCTATTTTTGTCCAATTTGACACTTGTGAAGCTGAAGCTCTGCGAGGAGAAGCACGTTATGCATAAAATAAAAAATATATATAAAAAATTAAACTTGAATATTAAACAGTTAATCATGAATGAGATCTCACATTATATTATTAGAAGCCAGGGTCTGCATTCCATCTGAACTCGTAAGAGAAACTGATAAGTTCAATGAGCCAGATGACATAACGTGAAGAACAACTTTATATGTCTTCCCTTGTTCAATATTCTGTAATATTATAATCAAATAAGGAAACAGATTTAACGCAAAACAACCTTTCATGTAAGGACTGTCAAGAATAAACTTTGGCTTTTCAAACAGTCAGTTGTTCCTTCCTTATGTTTCCTCATGCATATAAGTACATGTTTTCTATGTTTTCCTTACCTGCCTTCACCTTTTCTTTTTGTTAATTTTTAATTTTTTTATAGGTGGATTTTTTTTCCTTTTCTTTTTTTTTTCTTTTGTTTGTTTGTTTGGTTGGTTGATTGGGTTTCTCTTTTTTTTTCTTTTTTTTCCTGGTGGGGTAGGGGGGGAGGTGGGGTTAAGAGAAATGTAATTTCCTTCCAAAGAATTTTTTTTATAGAATAACTACTTATCACGCATGAGACGTACCATGCCCCAATATCCGGGATTATATACGCCAACACCACTATCTGGGCATCCCACCGGGTCACAAAGAACTTCCATACGAAGGGCAACTTTGTTACGGTTGAAACAAGATGACCGATCAGTTAACACATTAATGAAAGTTTCATTCCCAATGATGCCCCATGGATCAATGTTTGAAGGAGTGTTTGGCCCTCCAGCTTCAAATCCTGAAAATACAAGTTGTGAGGAGTTCAAACAGAGAGAGAAAATTCATCACAAGAAAACAACACGAATCACTGGCAAATCATTCATTGCTTTGGTCAGTAATATTCAAATTTAAATGAATCCAACCATTTGATATCTTAAACACTAAATATGAAATTGGGCGTAACAAACTGATGTATGGTACAATATTTCTAATTCCTTTGTTAGTTTAAATGTAGTTCCTTTCCACCAAGAACTATAATCCTAACTCCTTGATCTCTTCTATAATCTCTTAATCCAGCCAATTACGTGAAAATATCTGAAACTGAAACTTATAGGTTTATTTTCCAGGTTTCTTGTAGTAGAAAACAAGAGTTACAATTGCAGTATCAGCTTTCTAATGGAGACCAAAATTGAAATTTCGTTAGTTTCAAAATATTTAAGACAACATGAATCATTGAATTTACAAATTTGAATGTTTTATCTCCAATCTAAATTTGAGTACGACAAGGTTCTTGACAAAAAAAAACCTTGAATTATCATCTGTTCAAGGTTATTGAATACAGTAAACACAACAAAGTTTGTATACAGAACTTTTTATCGTTTAGGAGGGTTTGCCTCAGTACATTATAGCAGCTAGTTGCTATTATACAGTAAAAGCTCGTCTATATGTCTTTGTAATACTTGTGGATCAGCCCTGCAGCACTCTGCTGCAAAGCCATTTTCGTCAAACTTGAAAAGATGCCATTATAGGTGAACCAGAGAAGGGCTTATGAAGTCGACTCATATTACATGCATGGGCTGGAAATGACATATTATGTCTATCTGAATGTTATTATTTTCTGTGACACCTAAAACATTTATAATAGTGACTATGGAACTCCTAGTTTTCTTTTCTGTTGTCATTGTGTGATTCCATTTTGATTATTACCTCTGTTGCTGACAAGTTCTGCCCATATCCCACCAGCTCCTGCATGGTTGATCTCCTACATGGAAGACGTCAGAATAAAGAAAACAAACAGTCATTGAGGAATTTATAGTTACTAAATTTTTAGTGCAACCAAACCATGCAAGGGATTTCAAGTATAGAAGTCCTAATGTGGCATTTTTAACTTGTTCCTTCGACACACAATGACACAGAAAAACCATTTCCTTATAAATATTGGTAGAGCTAACATGTCTATAAACGATGAACTTAAAAGATACATGTGATACACTTCAGATGCTATGTTTGACGATCTAGTGTAAAATGGACAACATCAAAAGCTCATTCATATGCAGACTGAGGTCAGAATCAAATGAATGATCAATGAACTACCACTTCGCAATTAATATGCCATTCTCTATTTCAACCAATAAAAGTTCTGAAAAGAAAATAGTAAATAGCCTGCATTACAGCAATCTTTCACTGCATAAATCATAACACTGTTCCTCGTAAGATCAAACACCTCTGGGTAATGCAAAAAGTCCTCTCAGGCTTAATTCTTCAAAGCATATTCATTTCCTCCTTCCACAGAACGATAAGTTAATGAAATGAGGAAATAACTTAACGAGAGCGTAGTGTTTTCGTTTCCGTCAATATAATTGAAGATATTAGGTGTCACAAACATCAATGTCTCAAAGATGCTTAAATTCATTTAGTAGGTTTTCTGCAGTGTTCATGGCCAATTATAAACTATTTTAGAACACATCTCCACAAGCATAAGAAATAAAGAAATTCACCTCAAAAAAGATACCAAATAGATGGTCAGGAATCTTCCGCCCTGATTGTGGTGATGCATCTATCTTGAGGAATGCTGTCTGATTTACTACTAAATCATAGGCAAAGCTCTGACAAGAAGCTGATATCAAGAACAGAGCACAAAACAAGACACCAGAAGTTGTTCTCTGAAGGCCGATCATCATCTCCTTGTACACTATTTAACCACCGAAAAGAGTAATACCGACAATAAGCATCAGAAGGTGTAAGAAAGTACAATAAAACATTCGCGTATAAATTCAATGTCACAGCGCAATAAACTACACAGTACATTATGTACTTTTTTTTCCTCTCATAAAAGTGAGTACATACTCAAGAAAGAGCTTTTGCAATGCAACATTGATCTATCCATTAGGCCCTTTGGTTTGTTTATAACCATATAAAGTTGAATGCAACTCCCTATACTAAATTTATCATCTTCCCTCTCCTTGTGGACTCTTTGTTTGATAATAAAAACTTCTCTCTGGATCCAAAATCCATAGAATCATCATCAGTTCATTTGCATCCCCTCTCTTCGTTTTCTTTCTTGGGATTCTACCCAAAAATGGAAACCATATTTTTGGGGTTTTAAAAAAAAAACCTCTTTTGAACTGGCGCAGCACAATTAATCACAAAAAAATCACTGAGCTCTGAAAATGTCCGTCCAATTAAGAGACTAAAGGTCGAAAATTGACAACCAAAACAAGCAGCATGCGCATTTAATCAAGCAAATCACCAGCACGGATCATTATTGATCTTATTTATATACGTACTATATTACACCAGAATCAAATTATGATGGGTCGATCAATAAAAACCCATATGAAATTTCCTGCAACCTGATCAATATGAAAGGAATCAGAGCCTTACCCAAAAAAATCAATTCAACAGTAGGCCCAAAGAGGATGAAGATTGAATTCGGGTTTAATTTTGAGGGAAGGGGTTTGGGGGTATTTATAGAGAGAACTTTTTTTTTTCAAAGGGAGCAGTTGAGCTTAGAGACTGTTGCCGACGTGGCATTTTATTGGTAACTCATTTCTATAAGCAAGTTACATTAGTCATACCGCTGAGCAGGAAAAAAAAGTCAAGTTTTTTTTGAAGAAATTTTCAAAATAAATCCATTCCTCATTTACTCTTGCTTCTTTATTTCCATCCTTATTTGCTATAACATTGTATCTTTTTGCTGCAGTTAATAGCATGAGAAAGAAAGAGAATAATATGTGGAGATGGAATTTTCAGTTTAAGAAACAGTTAGTTGGGGTTCTTGTTTCCCAATACTGTTCTATGATGAGTTTAATAAATTCCATCTGTTTAGAGCAAAGGGAGGATAAAAGAAAATGGTTGTGGGAGACAAGAGGGAGTTTCACAGTGAAATCTTTCTATCAATTTTTAATTGATGGGGATGTAAGATATGATTGTGCAAATTTATGACAGCTTCCTATTCCTTTAAAAGTGAAATTCCTAGTCTGGTTGGCTCTAAGACAAAGTTTGAATACAAAAGATGTTCTAGAAAAGAAAGGAGTTCTTTTAGATAAAACTTGCAGTTTATGTTCTAAATTGGAGGAGAATCACACACATCTTTTTGTCAAATGTGAGTTTGTTTACTTAGTATGGAGATCAATTCAATTCAAATTGGAGATTGAGGAAAATTTTAGTTTGGATTCTTTGAAAGAAGTTTGGCTTAATTGGAATACTGGTGATGCTGAGAACTATAATTTGAAAAGGGATGTGCTCATCTGTTCTTTAGTTTAGTGTATATGGCAGGAACGCAATGATAGAATCTTTTCTAATAAAAGGAAGAAGTCCCTTGAGCTTTTGAACAAAATTATGACATTCGCAACATTTTGGCTAGGTTCTGAAAAGACTTCTGCTCGAGCTGCCAGATTACAGGAAAGGAGGAGAAAGAGGAATGCTGCTAGATTTCAAGCTGCTGGAGCGGTTAGAAGAGAGGACAAAGGTGTGGAGAGTATGGTGATTCAGCTAGAACGAGTTACAAATGGTTCAGTAGTGATGTTTTCTGTTTGTTATCCTTTAGAACTTTGTTCCATTGTGAACTGCTTTACTTTTGGTTTTTGTTAGATCTTATTTTGATCTTCCTCTTGTTGGAGATCCATGGTTATGTACAGAGGGGTGTTGTTTTTCATGCTCTATAGCTACTGATATGGACTATAATACTCACTCTTGGTTGGGGGTGTGTATTTTTTATGTAACAACCACTTTTGATTAATTTAGCTGGCTGGATTACCTTTGTGGTAGTCCATCCTTTTTCTCAAAAAAATAAATAAATCCATTCCCAATTTTAATCACCAAAATCAACTCACTTTAAAGCTTTTTTATCAAAATCGACCCACTTTCTCGTCACGTCAGCTTCATGGCCAGAAAATGGGTCGATTTAAAAAAAATTGTAATCCTAATTAGTCGGGGTTGTCAATCCCGACTAATTAGGACCTCACCCACAACACTGTCGTGATTTGACAGCTAAATTAGTTGGGGTCCCAAACCCCGACTAATTTAGCAGTGCACAAAATGGTGAGGGTTGGGAACACCGACCATTTCGAAACCCCTAATTCGAAAAGGTCGGCGTTCCCAACCCCAATCATTTAGCAGAGACTCCCCCAACCTGAAGTTGGGGAAGTGGCTAAATGGTTAAATGGCGGAATAGTCGGGGTTGTCAACCTCAACTACTTGATTTGGGTCCCGCCCCCCTATAAATACTGATCAAGACCCTTCTCCCCCAAAACCCTGAATTCTCTCTTCTCCAACTTCGGTCTCTCTCGTTTAGCCGTCAACCCATCTCTCCCAACCCCATTTTGCGACTGAAATTCATTGTGAAAGTTTGCTTAAGATCTCTAGGGTAATTTCTCGTCCTTCTCTCCTCTTTTAACATGTAAAAATTTAGGGTTTTTCTCACAAAAATGAATTTCTAGGGTTTGAAATTTATTACCAACCACTCTATTTGTGGTGGTTCGAATACTTTGTGGGTTGATTGTTGTAATCGAAATTAAACTTCTAGGGCATAGAATGCTCAATTCTAGGGTTTAGGATTATTATTTTGGGGTTTAGGGTTTTTGGTCAAAATTATATGAGATTATTTGCATCTTGGGTTTTCCTCTCGTATTAGATGCCCTGATAATATTTTTTTAAATTTTTTATATTTAAATGATATAATCTTCTTTTGCATAGGTTGAACAATATGATTTTTATTACTTGCTCTTATGGTGAGAAAATTAATTATGGAATGAATAATATGTCAATGTACGTTGGAGGGGTAACGATGCCGTTAATGATCTTCGAATCATATAGTTGATGTGACTTGGTTAATGAATTACACCTATTTACGTCAGAAATCAGTTTCATTGAGGAATCCATTTACACCGTTTATCGATTACAATAGATTCGAAAGGAGTGAGCCTTTTTATAAGATTTCTCTCTACACAAGAAACAAATAGATAATCTCCTAGAAACACACGCAGAAATCGTTTATCGGTCGCTGCTTGCGTAGGATCTTTGCATGTGCCGAAGACGCGTTAGCCCGTGAACTGCCGATTCACAGATCCGGATTGATCGTGAAGAAGGCTAGGTGTTCTTATTTCAATGAGGAAACTAGAACAGAAGTAAATATACCAGTGATGTGAGATAAATACTCTTCTCGAGATCAAAATGAAGTTTGAACTCAAGGAAATGGGTGAAGGCTTGTAGATCTCTCGAAATTCTCTCTTTATGCTCAGAAGTTCACCAAGATCTCTCCTCTCTCTCTCTAATATCCGTGGCTCTCTGCTCTCAAACCGTCAGCACTTCGCCCAAGAATTCAGATCTCCCTATTGCCCGTGCATATGGGTGCTATGGATATTTATAGGCTTCGGACGCCGTGTTTGTGGATAATGTTGGATATCATGTCTCCAAGATATAATTTTGATGATAACAATTTATTCATATGTGTATCACTATGTGTATTATTGTGCACTAACATATCAATGCAGCTTTCAACATCAAATATGAACAAGTGCAAGATGAGTTCAAGGCATCGTGAAGTAAAGAAGATGAAGAGCTTATACATCAATGTAAATTTTATATTTTCTTTACTTAGAAATTTTGTACAAGCCTTGATCACTCACACATACACACACATAGAGATTAGAACACACTAACACATGCTTAGTGTGTTAGTTAACAATAGAAATCCCCTATTGTTAACCATTAGAGTTTTTAGTTAATTAATGAGTCTCAAATATTTCATTCATATCATTTTTCAACCCTTAGTAGTCGACTAATTAGAATAGTAGTCGACTACTCAAGCCTTTGATCGAAATATTAGTTTCTGTCATTTGTCAGTGTAGTCGACTACTACATATTATAGTCAACTACAAAAGCCAAAATCAATTTTTCAAGTTTCTGTCAAGTTTCTGTCAAACTATATTATTGTCGACTACATTACAGTATAGTCGACTATATAAAATAATCTGACTTCACAGAGTCTGTTTTGACTCAGTGTAGTCGACTACTAAATATTGTAGTCAACTACAGAGACAGTTTTCTGACTTTTTAGATTTTGAATTTATGACTATTTGTATCCGTTTATATCTGTTTCTTTAGTTTAAAAAATTGTCTTTTCAAGGGATATATATATGTTACAAGTTCAGATTTTGCACACACGAATTCCTATCCATAAGCTTTTATTTTTTGTGCATTTTCAAGAGCAAAAATATTCAGATTTGTGTCTAAGTGTTGAAACAAGTGTTCTTTGAGTTTTCCTTTGATCTTCATCCAATATACAACTTATTTAGGCAACTTCCAGAGATTAAAAACATTCCTAAGCCATTGTTATAAATCACTACACTTTCAAGGCTTATAGGAATTGAGTTGTTGATTCAAGAAAAGTTTTCTCTCGGGTGTGAGAGGTGTTGATCTCTTGGTGAAGAGATTGTTTACAATTTGCATGGTCTTACAAATTGGTCAGGTTTATTTTTTGATTTTGTAAGGTTTCAAAATCATAGTGAAAATCTCAAGCGGGATTTGCTTGGGGATTGGATATACACCAGGGAGGTGGAACCAGTATAAAAACTTGTGTTTGTATTTGTAAATTTCTATGATTGTTATTATCTTTATTGTTATTTATAATCTACTTTGCATAAATTTTAAAAGAATACTATTCACCCCCCCCCCTTCTAGTGTTTAAGTGTGCATTGGATCAGATCCTATATTTGGTATCAGAGCAAGGTTGAAGAAATGGCGTCAACTTCCGACTCGACTTTACAATTCAAGGAAGGACATTCTACCAATCGTCCACCAATGTTTGATGGCTTAATTACAACTATTGAAAGTGTCGGATGAAAATCTACCTCCAATCAATTGACCACTGTCTTTGAAACATTGTGGAAACAAAATACAAGAAGCCAACTACTCCTTTCAAAGAATGGACTACATCTCAAAGGAACAGTGCAAATTTGGATTCTAAACCAATGAACACCTTTGTTTTCGTGAAAAGTTGCTGTTTTCATTGCTCTTCTCTTTTTGAGGTCTGTTACAACTTCAGGCGTTACAACAGAATAAAATAAAAACAAATGGATTACAGCTTTTCAGAAAATAAACACGAGATCCCGTTTTGGTGCGGTCTCGCTTGCGTGGGTTGTTGGCCTGTGACGGGGATGTTGATATCCGTGGACCGCCGACTCTTCAAGATCCTTTCCGGGAAAATCCGGCAGAGTTTCGTCTATCCGCGTGGGATTCGGAAACAGAACTTCGTCGATCTGCGTGAGATCTCAGAAGTGTAAAGCTTATGTCTCGGTTAAACGAGGCACTAACTCTTCTTAGTGTTCACCGCTAATGGGCAACACTAAGGGAAAGAAGGGCTGAATGAAGAAGAAGTTGATGAAGATCTCTTGCTCCTCGATCCGGCAGGGCTTCGCCGCTCTCTTTTGAAAACCCCGACTCCTCGCTCCGGCAGGGCTTCGCCGCTTCAAAATTCAGATCTTGCTCAAGGCTAAAACCCAAAAAGAGGAGCCAAGCCAAGAGCAAAATCAGGAGCCCCTCACAAAGGAGGCCAAGGGGGGCTATTTATAGCCACAAGGAGAGGGGGGGGGGCTGAATTGAGGACACCCCTAGGGGGTGTCTCGGCCCCAAACCGAGACTGTCCGCCGTTGTCCCGCCGTTGATTCCTCGTTGACTTTTCGTCCGAACTCGGATTTGAGTGATTTTGGATGCGTTGGAACCTTGTCGGCGAGCTCTGTAGACCCCATCGGTTGGATTATCAGTGGGACCAACGGGAGTTGAAGGGCGTTGGTCCGTTTGTAATGATCACGGGGTTTCCGGTCAGTCTGTATCCCCGTTGTTCTGAGATTTGTTGGCTCACGTAGTCCGTCGGTTCACTTCAGGCGCTTACCGACATCATTTGAACTCTTGTGAACCGGGTAGTGACGTTCGATCGTCGCTCGTTGACACTGAGCTGTGTGCGGGGACCTATCGGCAATTTTTGATGCCTACAACCTTGTCTATGCACTTGAAAAAAATGAGTTCAACAGGGTGTCAACGGCCACATTTGCATACAATATATATTTGGCACATGCTCGAGGTAACTCATGAAAGCACAAGTAAGGTTAAAAAATCTAAATTTTTTTTATTGTACACATGTTCGAATTGTTTAGAATGAAGGAAAACGAGACCATTAGAGAGATATTTACAAGATTCATCGAGACACAAATTCTTTCATCGATCTTAGAAAAGTATACACTCAAGTGGAGATGGTGCGAAAGATACTCCGTTCACTTACTCCACAATGGGAAAAGAAGGTTACAGCAATAGAGGAAGCAAATGACTTATCAACTCTTACGGTGGAAAACCTTATTGGCAACCTCATGACTTAT
Source organism: Asparagus kiusianus (assembly GCA_022839385.1). Classification (NCBI taxonomy): domain Eukaryota; kingdom Viridiplantae; phylum Streptophyta; class Magnoliopsida; order Asparagales; family Asparagaceae; genus Asparagus; species Asparagus kiusianus. Next base: position 586,750 of record BQKN01064158.1, read on the forward strand.
GAAGTTCAACTTGAAGATAGAAAAAGTGAGGATGAAACAAGAAAGTGCTTGCATTCAATACTACTTCCGATAAAGAAGATTCGGATGATGAAGAAGAAATAAGCATGTTTGCACATAAGTTTCGAAAGTTCATAAAACAAAGTAAGTTCAAATCCAAAAATTCAAATTCAAATAACTTACTTGTTTGTTTCAAGTGTAACAAACCAGGACATGTGAAGAAAGACTACCCATTGTTGAAGAATAAGCAAAAAACGAATTATTTCAACAACTTCAACAATATTCAAAGCAACGAGAAAAGGAAGGCTTTGGCAGCTACATGGAATGATAACGATGATTCGTCTTCGGATGAAGAAATTAAAGAAAAAGAAAGCGGTCATATGTGCTTTATGGCACAAGATGAGGTAAATAACAATGAAGAGCTTTTAGATGCCTTCAATGAATTATATGAAACTTTTTTGAGATTAAAGGCTTCACACAATTTTCTTAAAGGTGAAAATAAAAGATTACTTGATGAAATTTCTGATTTTAATTCTTCAACTTTTTCTAATTCTCAAGTAATTGAATTGAAAGAGGAAAATGAATTTTTGCTTAAAGAAAATCATGTTTTGACTAATAAGAATATTTATCTAAAATCAGAATGCAATGATTTAAAGATTCGCATTAATGTTTTAGATAAATATATTTATTCTATTAAATCAAAATATGAAGATATGTGTTTGAATGTTAGTAAATTCAATAAAGGTAAAGAAAATATTAACAACTTACTTTCATATCAAAAAGAATCTCAAAAGGCAAAAGGTTTGGGTTTTCATGTTAACAAAGATATTTCTAAGAAAACCACTTTTGTAAAATCATCTTCTAAATTGCATGAACATAATGTTATCTCTTCGCATGCTTATTTGAAAAATGATGTTTTATGTGAAAAGAAATCAAAATACTTATCTATTTGGGTGCCTAAAGAATTAACTTCATTTAAGAAAAAGTCTTATATTTTTGCCTTTATTAAAGATGTTTGTTTATCAACTAACTATTTAAGCAAATCAAACTCTTCATGGGTTTGGTTTCCTAAAGACTAATTTTTATGGACCCAACATAGCATGGGTACCAAAGTTGAAAATGTTTATCATTTCAGGTACCTAAGAAAGATAGATGGATTTTGGATAGTGGTTGCTCTAAACATATGACCGAAAACATACAATTATTGTCGTCTTTTCAAAACAAGGATGGTGGTACTGTCACTTTTGGGAATAACAACAAAGGAAAGGTCATTAGTATAGGAACCGTCGGTAATCCAAATAAACCTATTATTGATAATGTTTTATTAGTTGATGGTCTTAAACATAATTTGCTTAGTATAAGTCAACTTTGTGATAAAGGTTTTTAAATTGTTTTTGAAAAAGAATATTGCTTAATTTATGATATTGATTTGATTACTATTTTATTTAAAGGCCATAGAAAAAATAATATATATGTTTTATCTATGAAGAATGTTTCTAATGAACATTATCTTTTTTACATCTTCTAGTGATTCTGTTTTATGGCATAAATGTTTTGGTCATGTTAACTTTAAACATATTTCTAAGATTCTAAGAATAATTCTGGTAATGGTTTATCTAAGCTTTCTTATAAAGATAATTTTTGTGATGCATGTCAACAAGGAAAAATGCATAAATCTTCTTTCAAATCTAAAGATGTAATCTCTACAAGTAAACCACTAGAATTAATTCATATTGATCTTTTTGGTCCTTTTAGAGTAGCATCTTTAAATGAAAGTAGATATGTATTTGTACTTGTTGATGATTTTTCTAGATTTACATGAGTAAAATTTCTTAAACATAAAAATAATGTTTTTAATGAGTTTTCTATCTTTTGCAAAAGAATTCAAAATCAAAAGTCTCTTTCTATTATTACTATACGTAGTGATCATGGAGGAGAATTTGATAACAAACTCTTTGCAAAATTATGTGATAAAAATGGTATTTCTCATACTTTTTCTTTCCCTCGAGCGGCTCCACAAAATAGAGTTGTAGAAAGGAAGAATAGAACTCTACAAAAATGTGCTAGAACCATGTTGTGTGATAGTACCTACCAAAGTACTTTTGGGCGGAAGCTGTCTCTATAGCATGTTATGTTCTAAAAATAGTTTTATTAAAACCTATTTTTAAAAAAACATTTATGAATTATTTTATGATAAAATTCCTAAAATTTATTATTTTAAAGTTTTTGGTTGTAAATGCTTTATTTTAAATACAAAAGATAACTTGGACGAATTTGATTCTAAATCCGACGAAGGAATCTTTGTTGGATACTCTAATCATAACAAAGCTTATAGAGTATATAACAAAAGAACATTAGTTATTGAAGAATCTATGCATGTTTCTTTTGATGAGATTTTTACAAAAACACCTAATATTTTAAATAATGATGATGATTTAGTTGATTCTATTCATGATACTCCAATGCTAGATATTTCAAAAGATGATAATTTACAAAATAATTTACCAAAGGATTTTGTAGAAGTTAGAAATCATCCACATGATTTGATTATTGGTAATATTTCTAATAGAGTCACCACTAGATCTCATTATAATTTGATTGCTCATGCAGCTTTTATTTCTACTATTGAACCTAAAAATGTAAAAGAATCATTACTTGATAATTATTGGATAGAAGCTATGCAAGATGAACTAAACCAATTTACAAGAAATAACATTTGGGATCTTGTACCTAGACCTCAAGATAAATCCATTATTGGAACCAAATGGATATTTCAAAATAAACTGGATGAATCTGGACAAGTTATTAGAAATAAAGCCAGATTAGTTGCACAAGGTTATAATCAAGAAAATGGTATTGATTATGATGAAACCTATGCACCGGTTGCTCGTTTAGAATCAATTAGAATTATACTTGCATTTGCATGTTTTATAAATTTTAATCTATTTCAAATGGATGTTATAAGTGTATTTTTAAATAATTTTATAAAAGAAGAAGTTGTTGTAAAACAACCTCCCAGATTTGTACATGAAAGTTTTCCAAACCATGGTTTTAAACTTAAAAAGGCTTTATATGATCTTAAACAAGCACCCCGTGCTTGGTATGATAGATTAAAGAACTTTCTTTTAACCTCTGGATTTGAAATTAGAAAGGTTGACTCTACACTATTTTTTTTAAAAATAAATAAAGATATATTATTAATTCAAATATATGTAGATGATATTATATTTGGTTGTACTAACAATGATCTTTGTCAAGAGTTTGCTAGGACTATGCAGGATGAATTTGAAATGAGTCACATGGGTGAACTCAACTTCTTCCTTAGACTTCAAATCAAATAATTAAAGGAAGGAATATTCATCAATCAAAGTAAGTATGCTAAAGATTTACTCAAATGCTTTGGAATGAAAAATACAACAAGCAAACCAACACCAATCAGTACTACTACATCACTTGACAAAGATAAAAATGATAAGAATGTTGATCAAAACCTCTATCGAGGTATGATTGGATTACTTCTTTACATTACTGCTAGTACACCCGATATTATGTTTAGTGTTTGTTTATATGCTAGATTTCAATCTAATCCTAAAGAATCATACCTTAAAGCAGTGAAAAGAATTTTTAGATATCTCAAAGATACTACAAATTATGGTTTATTTTATCCAAATAATAGCACATTTGATTTATTATCATATAGTGATGCTGATTTTGCCGGATGCAAATCCGATAGAAAAAGTACAAGTGGTACGTGTCATTTCTGAGGACATTTACTTGTATCTTGGTTTAGTAAAAAACAAAATTCGGTATCATTATCAACGACTGAAGTAGAATATATTACTGCAAGTTTAGCATGTGCTCAAGTTCTATGGATGAAACAAACATTATCTGATTATGGCATAGTTTGTCCCACATCATCCAAAATGTGTGACAATTCTAGTGCAATTAATTTATCTAAAAATCCTATTCAACATTTACGTACAAAACATATTGACATTAGACATCATTTCTTACGTGATCATGTGCTTAAAGGTGATATTTCATTAGAATTTATATCTACTGATAAACAAATAGCAGATATATTAACAAAACCATTAAAAGAAGAAATTTATGTTAAATTAAGAATGGATTTAGGTATATGTTCAATTAAAGATTTAAATTAAAGTTTTAAGATCAATACATATGCATATACACTTTTTGTAGTCGACTATTTATATTAGTAGCCGACTGCGTGCACAAGCATTGCATATATATCATTTTGTTATTTTATTTGTAATCGACTAATAGATTGAGTAGTCGACTACTAAAAGTTCAAATCGATTATCTGCTTTCTGTCGATTATAGTGTAGTCGACTACAAATAATTATAGTCGACTACTAAGACTGGTAGTATCTCATATATCTTATTGGATCCTATTTTTTACCAAACCTAAAACCCAATATCCGTTAAACTTAAGTTAAATAGATCACAACCACTCATTTCTTACCTGATCAATCCTAGCCCTAAATCAACTTTTATTTAGATCAAATCTCAACCTTACATTTGTATTTTAGATCTAATCTTGACCATTGATTATTCACATAAGAAAACTACCCTAACTCCTCAAAACTACCCACTCTCTCTCTCCCAAAAACCAACTGCCCATTCTCCTTCCTCAGATCATCTGATTCCAGATTAAGGCATCCTCTTTCTTTTCATTTTTTCAAAAATTTCCTCAAGTTCTCTTTGTTTTCTGTAGTTTGTCAGTTCTTATAGTCAACTACAAGCAATATTAGCCGACTATTTCTAGGGTTTTTCAACAGTTGGGTAAGTTCTTCTTCACTTGATTTTTATTTGAAATTCATACTTGAATCATGTCTAGATCAAAGAGACCAAGATCTGGTCCTTCAAATGTTGTTGAGGATTACTCAATTTATCTCAAAAATCCTAGTTTACTTGCCAGATTCAAAGAAATCTAAACTCTTGAGATACTACCAGGTAGATTCATTAAGTTTGATGATTTTCAGACCCATAATTTCAAATCCTATTTTGAGAATGTTGGACTACATACACTGTTTGCTTCTGAAAATAGAAAACCTCATTATCCTCTACTAGTTTAACTCTTTTACATCAATATCACTCGTCATGAATCTGATAATAAATCCGACATTCTTAAAACTCTTGTTAAGGGAATTGAGATTAGTCTAACTCCCAAAAGAATTGGAAGAATTTTAAATATTCCTTATAAAGGTGTACGTCTTGATGATATCAAAATATCGGATGAAAACTTGCTTGCAAATCACATTCTTCTTCCTGGTTGTAGTCTACCCTTGAATCACTCCAGCAAACTTCAACCAATTCCTAGATTTATCGCTTGTATCTTAGCCTATAATTTGTTTCCTAAAAATGGTAGATTTCATTTTATCTCACAAGATGTAGCCTTGGCCCTTTATGCCATTATGGCTAATATAGAAGTGAATTGGACTGAAGTGTACTATGAAATTTTCTTAATTCTTCCTAAAGGGTCTCTTCCATTTGGAGCATTTCTAACTCGAATTTTTGAGGCTTTTGATGTTGACCTAGCCTCTGAAACTTCTATGGTTCGTACTGTTGAATTCTTTGATTCCAATGCCCTACCAAAGATGAAGTTGACCAATTTTGAATTCAATGAAAAAAATGAGTCTCATCCTACACAAGAACCATTACCCCAAGACATTCCACATACAGCTGGACCCTCAACAAGTCAAACCATACCTCCACTATACAACCTGAAACTTTCTGTTTTTCGGATGCACAATACAACACCCTCTCTGCTCGTATTTTGTCATTAGAGACTGGTCAATCTTCACTGTATGATTAGAACAATTTCATAATGAACAACCAGCGTGAATTCATGGATACATAGCACGAAATAATGCGGATAATGCAGGACCTTAATGCTAAGTTTGATACATATTTCCAAGGACATCAACCTCCATCAGGCCCGTCCAATTAGAAGTTCATTCATGCATCATGTAGGAATTGCACAAGTTTCAGTTTATGTTTCAAAAACAATTTAGTTTGTTTGTGTGCTTAATTATGTGTCAAAACTATGTGTTAGTTTTTGTAATATGTCTTATGTTGCTACTATGGTTATGTTTTATGTGTTTAAGACAATGTATGAATCTGTGTTTGATATTATCATGCTTCGTATCTTATATTATAAAGCTTTGTGTCAGCAAAATTTCCTATATATATTGTGTATTCATGAGCTATTTATCTTAAAAACAGATTGTGAAGATGAAAATTATTGAAATGTTGTTTTTTTGCAAGTCTTTGCTTATCGATTTGGATGGGTGAAGTGATAGACTATGTTCACAATTTGGAAGACTTATTTGACGTCTTGGCTCACGAAGATGAAATACTAACATGTTTAGGATTTAATGTTTAATTCTTTTTGTTAATGACAAAGGGGGAGAAGGGTCTATGAATTGTAGGGACTCTAATATGCTTTTATACAGGGGGAGTAAGTATATTTTGTTCCTAAATGTTTAATTCTTTTAGAATATACTTACATATCCATAAATTATTTGTCATCATCAAAAAGGGGAAGAATGTTGGATATCATGTCTCTAAGATATAATTTTGATGATAACAATTTATTCATATGTGTATTACTATGTGTATTATTATGCACTAACATATCAATGCAGCTTTTAACATCAAATATGAACAAGTGCAAGATGAGTTCAAGGCATCGTGAAGTAAAGAAGATGAAGAGCTTATATATAAATGTAATTTACATTTTCTTTACTTAGAATTTTTTTTACAAGCGTTGATCACTCACACATACACACACATAGAGATTAGAACACACTAACACATGCTTAGTGTGTTGGTTAACAATAAAAATCCCCTATGTTAACCATTAGAGTTTTTAGTTAATTAATGAGTCTCAAAAATATTTCATTCATATTATTTTTCAACCCTTAGTAGTCGACTAATTATAATAGTAGTCGACTACTCAAGCCTTTGATCAAAATATCAGTTTCTATCATTTGTCAGTATAGTCGACTACTACATATTATAGTCGACTACAAAAGCCAAAATCAATTTTTCAAGTTTCTGTCAAACTATATTATAGTCGACTACATTACAGTATAGTCGACTATATAAAATAATCTGACTTCACAGAGTCTGTTTTGACGCAGTGTAGCCGACTACTAAATATTGTAGTCGACTACAGAGACAGTTTTCTGACTTTTCAGATTTTGAATTTATGATTGTTTGTAATCGTTTAAATCCGTTTCTTTGGTTTAAAAAATTGTCTTTTCAAGGGATATATATATAGGTTACAAGTTCAGATTTTGCACACACGAATTCCTATCCATAAGCTTTTATTTTTTGTGCATTTTCAAGAGAAAAATATTCAGATTTGTGCCTAAGTGTTGAAACAAGTGTTCTCTGAGTTTGCCTTTTATCTTCATCCAATATACAACTTATTTAGGCAACTTCTAGAGATTAAAAACGTTCCTAAGCTATTGTTACACATCACTACACTTTCAAGGCTTATAGGAATTGAGTTGTTGATTCAAAAAAAGTTTCTCTCGGGTGTGAGAGGTGTTGATCTCTTGGTGAAGAGATTATTTGCAATTTACATGGTCTTGCAAATTGGTTAGGTTTGTTTTTTGATTTTGTAAGGTTTCAAAATCATAGTGGAAATCTCAAGCGGGATTTGCTTGGGGACTGGATGTACACCGGGGAGGTAGAACCAGTATAAAAACATGTGTTTGTGTTTGCAAATTTCTATGATTGTTATTATCTTTATTGCCATTTATAGTCTACTTTGCATAAATTTTAAAAGAACACTATTAACCCCCCCTCTAGTGTTTAAGTGTGCATTAGATCAGATCCTACAGATAAGATCTCGTGATTTGAGTTGATCTTCAGTTAGAAATGACTTTTCTGTGTTTAAGGATATTCCCAAGGCAGTTGTGGAGGCAGTGGATCGCACGAATCTCGAGAAATCTATCGAAAAACGCGTCTTGGGAGTCTCATTGTACGAGACACCATGTGTGTCTCGAATTGCGAGACACATTGGTGTCTCTCGCGTGCGAGACACCTATTGGTGTTGTAGGCTGTCTAAAAATTACTACAGATTGTTGATCCCCATCAAACACCGATGATGGAAGTTATAATTTGACGGTTTCTAGAAGATTACAATTTAAAGACTTTCACATCAACCAACAAAGTTTACAACCTGACAACCTTCCCAACAACCAATGAAAGTTCTGATTCAACAGCCTTCACAGTCAACATCAGGAGTTACAATCTGACGACTCTCACATTTTTAAGGAGCCAAGATGAATATTACAAGACAACAATCTTTACAACGCTCTGACAAAAGAAATTACCTATTGATAATCTCTTCAAAGCAAAACGCGAAACTCATCATCGTCCTCTAAGACAAAAACGCAAAGGTCCTCTCTGCGTTTCAAGACCAAAATGCAGAGGTCCTCCCTGCGTTTAAAGACCAAAACACAGAGGTCCTCCCTGCGTTTTAAGACCAAAACACAGAGGTCCTCCCTGCGTTTAAAGACCAAAAAGACCAAAACGAAGAGGTCCTCCCTGTGTTTCAATCCAAAACGCAGAGGTCCTCCCTGCGTTTCAATTCAAAACGCAGAGGTCAAACCCGTGTTTTAATTACAAAACGCAGAGGTTAGATCTGCGTTCTTGAATGTGAAATTTGCATTTGACTGGTTCAAACAAAACCTGAACGGTTCCAAAACTGTTTTCCACTTAATGGGGGCGGTTACACCCCATGATCCTCCATTAAGGAGAGATTTAAGGGGGCGGTTACACCACTTAATCCCCCTATAAATACTTCAAAACTCAACAGAGTTCGGGGATGGCTTTTTTGGTTGGATTTTCTGGGATATTTGGCTTCTTCTTCGGCAACAGAAGGCTTGAATCAGAGATCATCTTCAACCTCAGTAGCAGAAGGTTCGGAGCTTTGGTCCTTAGCTTATAAACCGATTTTTTGGTTCAAATCAACTCTTTTACAAGAGTTATAACTCGTTCAGAGTTCCCTAACTCGTTAAAGAGTTTCAAACCCACCACGCGAGTTCTCCTCTACATCAAATTAAGGAGGAGACCATGTTCCAGCGAGGTGAAACGTCTGATCGTCAACAAAAAGTGAACTCGACAAGTCAACTGAGGGAGGCATTCCATCGCTACCATGAAGAACCCAGATTAAACAAAAGGAAGGGTCTTCGTCGATCCCTTTCTTCTTTTGTAAATCAGAAAACTGATTAAGAGGAATTGTAATTTCTTTTTCTAAGTTTGTTAGAGAGAGATTGCAACAAGAGACTTGTAACTCATTCTTTGTCTAAGTCTGTTAGAGAGAATAATACAAATTCGATTTTCTCATTTCTTCTTTAAAATTTTCCCACAAATAAAAGATGGCGACTCTGCTGGGGACTAGCTTTTTCACTGATGAAGAAGTGGTGGCGCAATCCGACACCAAGCTTGCTGAAACAATGGTTGAGACTCTTGTGGTTGAGTTCGATCAAGCCAAGTATGAAGAGTTACTCTCCTCCGGATCCCTTAGCCCCAAGGCTATGCGCAAGATCCACAAAGTCTCTAAAGAGACTAAAACACCAACTGCTCTAATTACAGCCGAATCCTCTAATCAACGCGAGCTCCGCATTTGTGAACCTTAACACAAGCTCTGTGTTTCTACTTTAGAACGCAAGTCTCGCGTTCATGAGCCCAAACAAGAGCTTCGCATGAACCAAATTAAACGCAGCTCTCAGGAGCACGTTATTCAAGCAGAACGCAGCTCTCAAGAGTGTGTTATTCAGTCAAAACACAGACATCAAGGGAGTGTTACAGAGGCAAAACGCAACCCTCAAGGGTGCGTTCTAAAACTAAAATGTGGACCTCAAGTCTGCGTTCCCACTTTCAAACGCAACCCTCACGTTTCTTGTACGATGTGTCAAGTCGCGTTCAGGGTGATCGACATGGACTTCAAACACCAGATTTGGGCCCAAGCAATAAAATCCAATTCAGCGAGACCCCCGAATACTCTATGTAGCGTGACTAGATTGAGGGGTAGATAGAAGAAGTCCATGGATTCAAGGCATCTCAACCAAATCTAGGTTCACCAGGAGCCAGTCATGTCAAATCATAGACTGGGGGTTCCAGTTCAAACCTCACGATCGGTGAGTAACCCTTCTCAAGTCTCTGCAACATATTTGAGAGAGTTCATATCGAGAGAAATACCAATACAACAAGTTGTTCATTCATTTCAATGCGAAAGACTGATTTTGGCGGTCCTCTCGGGATGTTAATGCTGCTCACATGCAGCCAAACCGGTAGTATTTAGCCGATAGATGAACGTTGCCTTGCCAAACCAGTACAAGCGACGATATTCCCACAAGAAGATGACTTCAGAAGAAGAATACTTTGGAGTCACTTCTAACATGGTGAGTATGGGGAGATCATTAGACCCTAGCTCTGATGAGACAGAGAAGGATCAGTCTTCTGGCTTGAAAGACCACCTGAATAGGTCCGATAAAATTTACCAACATACTCGGACTCAAAAGGGAGTAATACCTCCTGTCAACTATCGTAAATTGGCGAAAGGAATTGAGACTGATGATAAACATTCAGCCATCGCAGAATCTCAATCCTCCAGTTTTTTTGTGGAACACAAGAGCTCTGCTTATATGGCAGGATGTTCTGAAGATCTCGTGAAGAGACTTGATGAGCAGCAAGTCATACTCGAATCAAAGCAAGAGGTCCTCAACGAACTCTGGATCCTAATAACTCATATCGTCGCAGACAGGGCCAAATCTCAGAAGACAGATTCGCCGCCAAAGCAAGAATATTCCCGAAGAAGAAGAGCGTCTTCATCCCGACCTCTCACAAGCAAAGGGAAGGGGGAAATGGTTAATGGTGCTGCTTCTGACCAAGAAGCCCACAACCTGCAATCTTCCTCTGATGAAGGAAGAGAAACTGTGAACGAGCATAATATTAGTGTATGAAAATAGAAGAACTGGAAGCCCACCTCAATGCCATGGTCAATCGAAGTGAGCTCCAAGATGAGGAAGTTATCAAACCCTATCCTACCGAATGAGATGTAACCCCTTATCCTCTAAAATTCAAAGTCCCGATGCTATAAGCTTTTGACGACACGGGGTCACCGAACCAACATATCTATCATTTCAAGTCACAGACTGGTAATGTGATATCAAATGACGCCATACTGGCTCGTTTATTCATCGGCACCCTCAAGGGGGTTGCCTTTGAATGGTTCATGAAATTGCCCGCAGGATGTATTCAAAAATGGGTAGATCTAGAGAGACTCTTCCTGTCGAGATTCTTTGAAGATGACACAGAAGTCTCCATTCATACCCTTCTCGCCACTAAGTAGAAGAAGGAAGAGCCCGTCAAAACCTTCGTCAATAGGTTCTAAAGCTTGGCTCTGCGATGTCCGACAGGTATGACCTAGTCTACTCTGGTGAAAACTTGTCGACACAACCTGTAGACCATTCTCCTAGCTCAAATGAGAGTTACAGAATGTCGTTCCTAGAGACAGCTAATCTCCCAAGGTGAAAAAGCTCAAGAAATTGTTTCCAGGATCAAAGCGGACAAGCAATACTAACCTGAGCAAAGGGACCAATCCCAATCTTCTCAGTCAGAAGGGGAAGATACTACGACTACTAAAGCTAATCCTCTTCAATAGGATGACAGTTCTGTAAAACTATCACGTTAACAGTTACCTCTAATAGTCCATTTCCTCCAAATTCCCCCCCATCAATCCTCTTCAATAGGATAGTGAGTCCACAAAGCTATCACATTAACAGTTACCTCTGGTAGCTAAAATCTTCAGATAGTGGCCTGTCGTGTGACGTGCCTCTATTCTGGTCATAGTCGTTATACTTCAATGTCAATAAACAACTTGATGGATAGTGGCCCACTAGGCGATGTGCCCTGTCTACCCCTTTCCCCCTGCACTTGTTCACGATTGAGGGTTGGTTTATTTGTAGTCCACTAGATTATGAGTAATAACTTTTCTGAGTTGTCATGTTCAATAAAATACCTCTGTCAACTGCAAAGTTCTTCCCCTGCTAAGTCTTAATCAAGACTAGGGGTTGGTTACTTGGAATCCACCAGATTAAGAGTAACGGATCTTCCTGTTAATCATCTTCAATAAGATAAACAGGGCTACAAATGTCGTCAAGTTAACATTACACTTCTGACGATTAACATCCCCACATAATACGGATTTCAGCTTGTTTCATTCTCAATATGACAAGCTTTTCTTCCGACACAATCAACTTATCAATCATTGTCAATAGGATGATAGGTCCTCAAAATTGCTCAAATCGCAATCCTCCCCAGCAAGATGCTAAGTCTTCAAAATCTTGTTCGAATCAAAAGTACAAACTCTGGTCACGTTAATACTACACCTTTGACAATCCACTTATTAATCCTCTTCAATATGATGATAAGTCCACAAAGTTGCTCCGATCATAACAAATTTCTATCATATTAATATTACACCTCTGACAATCTACTTATAAATCCTCTTCAATAGGATGATAAATCTACAAAGTTGCTCCAATCGCAACACATTCCTGTCACGTTAATGTCACACCTCTGACAACCAATCCTTTCATCACGTTAATATTACACCTCTGATGATGTCACGTTAACAAAACACCTCTGACAATCAACTTATCGACTCTCTTCAATAGAGCGATAGGTCCCTAATCTTGTCACGTTAACAAAATACATTTGACAATCAACTTATCGACTCTCTTCAATAGAGCGATAGGTCCACAAACCTATCAAGTTAACATCACACCTCTGACGACTAAATCAGCTTATCGACTCTCTTCAATAGAGCAATAGACCCATAAAATACTGTTAGGTTAACATCACACCTCTAACAGTAAAACCCCCTAATGAACTTGTTAGTAAGTCTTCATTATAAAATCCCCAGCGGATTAAAGATTTTCTAGAATTATCCTAGTGATAATAAAGAAAATTTTTGAATTTCACTCTAAGTAAAAGTTTATGCCAAGTTAATACTACACCTCTGGTTTTTCCAACTTTCTTTCAGTGTTTTAAGTGCAAACATAAGACGGGAAGAAACATTGACCAAAGCCTGCGTATTCAATATCGTAGCCAATGATTATTGTTAAAGTAATAATCTCTGAATCTATGCCTTTCACGCATAGGAGACTTTATCTCGATCTCTAACTAGAGATAAGTCTACGCCTAACACGCGTTGCTAGTTAGTCTTTTTCCTTAAAAATAACAATACCTTAGTATTCAATATCATAGCTAGTGATTATTATTAAATTAATAATCTCTGAATCCATGACTTTCATGCATGGGGGATTTTATCTCGATCCCTAATTAGAGATAAGTCTACGCCTAACACGCATTGTCGATTAGTCTTTTCCCGTAAAAATGACAAAAGCCTACGTATTCAATATCGTAGCAAGTAATTATTATTAAATTAATAATCTCTGAATACATGCCTTTCATGCATGGGGGATGTTATCTTGATCCCTAACTAGAGATAAGTCTGCATCTAACACATGCTGACGGTTAGTCTTTTCCTGTAAAAATGATAAAAGCCTACGTATTCAATATCGTAGCCAGTGATTATTATTAAATTAATAATCTATGAATCCATGACTTTCATGCATAGGGGAATTTATCTCGATCCTTAATTAGAGATAAGCCTACGCCTAACACGTGTTGTCGGGTAGTCTATTCCTGTGAGAAAGATGAAGTCTATGTTTTCAATATCATACCAATAAGTCTAAAAGAGTTCATTCTTTTAGCACAACATTACATGTAAAACAGACTTAGATAATTCACATGCTAGCCCAACTCAAATGGTAGTCGGTAAAGGCGTATCAAATCCGTTGATGGCTGAGGGTTTGCCAAAAATCCTATGAATGTTTGCGGGCCCATCAGCTGAATAGATGTGAATCGAGACTTGAAGCAGATGAGTTAAAGACAAGTCTCAAAGACTTAGTCAAAATGCAAGAAGGCCACCTCCGCGTTTTAGAAGTAGAATTATGATGCACACCCTCATACGGGTCCTGTACAGTAAATTTCTGCAACCAAGTTCACGATGCCTTCAAAACTAGCATAGTGAATAATCATTCAACAGCTCCAAGATCAGATTTGAGATCCAAAGTATTCCAAAAATTTCTCCTAGTCAGCCGCAATCTTTCGAAAACTTTGGAGAGGGTTCTGTAGACTATCTAAAAATTACTACAGATTGTTGATCCCCATAAGACACCGATGATGGAAGTTACAATTTGATAGCTTCCAGAATGTTACAATTTAAAGACTTTCACGTCAACCGACGAAAGTTACAACCTGACAACCTTCCCAACAACTAATGAAAGTTCTGATTCAATAGCCCCAGTCAACATCGGGAGTTACAATCTGACGACTCTCACATTTTCAAGGAGCCAAGATAAAGATTACAAGACAACAATCTTTACAATGCTCTGACAAAAGAAATTACCTATTGATAATCTCTTCAAAGCAAAATGCAGAACTCATCATCGTGCTCTAAGACAAAAACGCAGAGGTCCTCCCTGCATTTCAAGACCAAAACACAGAGGTCCTCCCTGCATTTCAAGACCAAAACACAGAGGTCCTCCCTGCGTTTAAAGACCAAAAAGAACAAAGTACAGAGGTCCTCCCTGCGTTTCAAGACCAAAACGCAGAGGTCCTCCCTACGTTTAAAGACCAAAACGCAGAGGTCCTCCCTGCGTTTCAATCCAAAATGCAGAGGTCCTCCCTACGTTTCAAGACCAAAACGTAGAGGTCCTCCCTACGTTTCAATTCAAACGCAGAGGTCGTACCCGCATTTTAATTACAAAACGCAGAGGTTAGATCTGCGTTCCTGAATGTGAAATTTGCGTTTGACTCGTTCAAACAAAACCTGAACGGTTCCAAAACCATTTTCCACTTAATAGGGGAGGTTACACCCCATGATCCCCTATTAAGGAGAGATTTAAGGGGGCGGTTATACCCCTTAATCCCCCTATAAATACTTCAAAACTCAACAGAGTCTGGGGCTGGCTTTTTTGGTTGGATTTTCTGGGATATTTTGCTTCTTCTTCGGCAACAAAAGGCTTGAATCAGAGATCATCTTCAACCTCAGCAGCGGAAGGTTCGGAGCTTTGGTCCTTGGCGTATAAACTAATTTTTCGGTTCAAATCAACTCTTTTACAAGAGTTATAACTCTCTCAGAGTTCCCTAACTCGTTAAAGAGTTTTAAACCCACCATGCGAGTTCTCCTCTACATCAAATTGAGGAGGAGACTGTATTCCAGCTGTTAGACCCTAGAAGGGGGTGATTATGGTCTTATGCTAATCTAATTCGATTTTATGCCAATTAAAAAATTTCTTGATTAAGTAACACTTGCAAGAGATATATATGATAGATATGAGAAAGAATAAAAATGGTAATGAAAAAAAATTGTACGCAAGAGAAAACTCAAACACACGATATGTTCACGGAGTTCGGTCCCCACGATCTACATCTCCGCTCCTCACCTCGAGGAGATCTCCACTATCACAATCCGGTTTGGAAGCCAGAACTTCTCTACACACTCGGTTATTAAGTTAACCGACAACTCTCACAAATACTCACAATGTACATACACAACCTACAACCTCAAATGTTGGTCCTTACGTATCGCCTTCCTCAAGTGCTCAGAATTACAACCTCTCACTAGGCTTTACAACCGACGCCACTCCTCTCGGTATCGACTACGTCATCACCACACACTCCTCTCGGTGTACAAGTGTATTACAATGTGATCTCACAAAATAAGCACAAATATAACAATGGTTGTTCTCTACAATTGATGAGAACTCAATTAAGCTCACTCTCGCTAAACCACACACCACTACCCCAACAATATAATGTATGAAATATTATAAGCTTAACAAAGGTGTGTGATAAAAGCAAGTAAAAACTCAATTAATATGGCTAAGATGTAAATATGAGCAATTAATCAAAGAGCTATATAAAAGGA
>BQKN01064158.1:617131-638636 GCA_022839385.1 Asparagus kiusianus
TTTGCATAAAAGTACCTATGTTTTGAGAAAATCACAAATATATATATATATATATATATATATATATATATATATATATATATATGTGTGTGTGTGTGTGTGTGTGTGTGTGTGTGTGTGTGTGTGTGTGTGTGTGTGTGTATGTGTGTGTGTGTGTGTGTGTGTGTTGAGCTTAACATACTTCAAACAACATATCAAACCTATTACCAAAAACATAGGCATGAGAAGCTTGATCTTGATGAATAGTTGAATTGCACAAGCTTCAATATCAGTTAACTTGCCTGACCTGTGTATATGAAACCAACATGCTAAAACAAATGTTAGTCGTAAATTATTTGTAAGACCATCATCAAAACAAGAGGGCCAACACCAGCAAGGTGAAACGTCTGATCGTCAACGAAAAGAAAACTCGACAAGTCAACTGAGGGAGGCATTCCATCGCTACCGTGAAGAATCCAGATTAAACAAAAGGAAGAGTCTCCGTCGATCCCTTTCTTCTTTTGTAAATCAAAAAACTGATTGAGAGGAATTGTAATTTCTTTTTCTAAGTTTGCTAGAGAGATTGCAGCAAGAGAACTGTAACTCATTCTTTGTCTAAGTCTGTTAGAGAGAATAATACAAATTCGATTTTTTCATTTCTTCTTCAAATTTTCCCACAAAAGGTGTCTCAAATTTTGAGACACACTATTGTGTCTCATAATTTGAGACACTTCTGGCTGTGTCTCGTTTCGTCGTTTCATCATTTTGCGCGCTTCATCGTTTTGTGCGTGCTTCTTTGCTTCTTTTCGCATCCGGATGATTCTCTTTAACTTAGATAACGACGTTCTTCGTCTTCTCTTCATCTCAAGCTGTGTTCGGGAACCTATAGGTAATTTTTAACGCCTACAGATACCTTCTCCAAAGTACTTTAGCCTCTTTAGTATTTTATCGAGGAGTCTGGAATACTTTGGATAAGATATGCTCTGGTTTCAATCTCTTCAGTATTTTATCGAGGAGACTACGTGAACCGGACTCATGAATGGCTTCAATTCTTTAACTTCTTCGGCTTTTAGCTTACTCAGTATTTTGTTGAGTATTCTGAAATACTTCCAGTGCTGCGTTTATCGTCTGACCGTTGTTGAAATCTTGAACCGAAACTGGTGCATTGATGTCGAGATTAGCTTGTATCGTTGAGTTAAAGTTGAACTGATCATCTTCATCAGGAGTTTATATCTGGATTGTGATTGAACTCCTAGGGGGATTTTGACCTGAAATTACCGTGAGCCTGATTTTGGCAAAACCGTCGAATCATTGACCGACGTTGACTTTCGTTGTGGCGTGAACACAGTTTATACTCATACGTTAACTGAAGTCTATACAGTTTAAGCTCTTAAGGCGTTGTAGCGTGGAGAATCAGTTTATACTTATATACTCCTTAGAGTTTTGTAGGCGTGCCGAGAATGCATCGGATGTACGTCGGAGAAGCTCTTTGTGCGAGACGGCGTATGCTGCCTCACGTGATGGATGCAGATGTCGGGCTGAATTCGTTTAAGTCTGAAACTTGCAGTCTTTTTGCCCACTTCCTTGAGTCTAAAATTTCTTCAAAACCCTAGGAATAAAGTTTTCGAGCTTTCCTCTCCGCGGTTACAAAAACTTCAGCTAGAGTTGAGGTTAACTCACTTTTTCGAGTCACGAGACTAACTGATAAAGCTGGTACGTCAGTGACTATTGAATCACTAAAGACTCCGTACGAGCCAATCTGAAGGTAGAGCTTGAGCAAGCTAATGTAGAGAAGCTCTTCAAGTTTGGAAGAACATATCCGTTGTTGCAAATTACCTATCAGGTAAGCATAATACTTATAGGATCTTTGGCAAACCCTCAGCCATCCAGGGGTTTGATGAGCCTTTACCGACTACCGTTTGAGTCGGGCTAGCATGTGAATTGTCTAAGTCCACTTTACATGTGGCGTTGTGCTAAAAGAATGAACTCTCTTAAACTTAGTGCTACGTTGCCGAATAAGTAGACTCTGTCGTTCTCGCGAGAACATACCACCTGGCAACGTGTGTGAGACGTAGGCTTATCTCTAATTAGAGATTAAGATAAAGTCCATCATGCAATGAAGGCATGGATTTTGGTGCTACGAATGTAAACTTTGAAGTTTTGTCTTCTCTTGAGGCAAAGACGAACTCTGTTTTGTCTTCTATTGGGGCAAAGACGAACCTTGTTTTGTTTCCTCTTAGGACAGAAACGAACCTTGTTTCCTTTCCTCTTTGGGCAGAAACGAACCTTGTTTTGTTTCCTCTTGGGATAGTCAAAAAAAATGTTGTTTTATTTCCTCTTGGTGTAGAAATGAACCCTGCTTTGAAGAGGTAGAAGGTATCTCCCGCTTCAAAAAAAACTCAAAGTATGATCTCCACTCTGAGAATTAAAAAGATCTGGATAACCCTAACTGTCAGAAGGTTTGATTACCCAATCTGAAGGTGGACCTCTCGTTTATCGAGAGGAAATTTTGGCTTTAGCCCTAACTAAAGGAAGGTTTGACCAAATGGGAATTTGGAACGACCCAAACTGTTCAAAGGTTTAATTGTCCAATTTGAGTGGACCTCTCGTTCATGGAAGGAATCGATAGGGGATTATGGCTTTGATCCTAACTGTTAGAAGGTTTGACCAAATGAGGGTGAGGTAATACAAATAACAGTGGGAGTGTTGATTTGCACAAATCACTTTGTCAATATAGTGGGAGTTTTTGGTGTCAAGTTGTGAAAACTTTAACACGAAGAGGGTTTGATAATCACCATAGATCAGCAAGTTGAAATCTCAAGTACCATGTCAGGACTCCAATAGTGGGAGTGTTAAATTCCTGAACACAATGGGAGGATGTGTGAATTTAATCAAAAAGAGAGGAAAGAACGTATTTTCTTATCTCTCGCTTCCTTTATGTCCAACGAACTTGATTTTGTGGACTCACCGTCAATTGATTTGATCAGTGAGGGATTTTGGTGGTAGAGGACTGTTGATTGAATAGTGGGGAGTTTTGTTGAGGGAAAATTGACCGAATGAAGTCATTGAATCTCATCTCAACGAAAGAGTGCTCAAAAAGAGTCATAGTGGGAGAGTTGATGAAATTAATCCTGGCGGTTAAAACCAACCAGGGATTATGACTGAAGGAAAGAAGATATTTTGTTATCTTTCACTTTATAAGAAAATCCTGGTTATCAGGAAGATGCCGATGGCCGATTAGGGTTTTGGCAACTTGTTCCTAGTGGGTTAAAGTAGATGGGATGCCCTTCACTTTTGAAGGAATTTGGAGTCATAGTGGGAGAGTTTTAATCGTTTTGGTGATAATTAAATAACCACAGTGGGGGAGTCTTAATCATCATTTTGGTAATGATTAAGAGTGAATTATCCAAATGATTAGTTTTCATCTTTAATAATCTTTTAATCTCGGTTTATTTTTAAGAATACCATGTGTAGTATTCTCCAGCAACTTCCCGTCAAATGCATTGAGGTACTCCGCCCCCAGCTTTTTTGGTGAAATTGTGTCCAATTGTATTCAGCCACATTGTTGGATCTTTATGTCGGGTTATCCTTAAGAATATTATGTGTAATATTCTCCAGGAACTTCCCGTCAAAAGTAGGGGAAATAGTTTAACCTCATGTACCCATCGTCGGAGGATCACGGAGAAGCATTTTAACCTCTTATACTCATCAGAGGATCACGGAGAAGCAGTTTAACCTCTTATATTCATTAGAGGATCACTGAGAAGCAGTTTTACCTCTTATACTCAACAGAGGAGGTTAGGGAAGCAGTTTAATCTCATATACCCATCGGAGGAGGTGTCATTCTCATTTGGCTTGTTTTGTCGTTATGATGTCGGCGTCAATCAAGACTTGAATGCTGTCTTTAAGGGCTAAAAAGTCTTGGTGGGATGTTGAACCCTCCTGTGATATGCACACTATTTTGGGTCTAAAATCTTGTTGGCTTCCTCCTGATTTGTAATCGGTGGTAGTTTGATTTTGTTGTTGGCGAGGAGCTACTTAAAGATGGCTGGAACTTCATCATCTTTGAAAGAGTACTCCTTCTGATGCCTTGGATCAGGAGTCCTTTGTGGCCTCCGAGGTTGCTGTTGCGATGTTTGATTGGCATTCACACCAGCTTCAGTTGCCTTCCCCTTATTACGAGAAGCAAAATTTGACTTAAGAGAATCAATCGTCAACTGGCCTCTCTCGAACTTCTTTCTTTTAAGAACGTGTTCGACCTGTTCCCCACGTAGTTTCAATTCTTTTCATGTTTTGGATGGTACCAGCCCCATGGCTTCTAGCACATTCAAAGAAAGGTTATTGTGACAAGTCTTGAGGATCAACTCCTCCGTGACCGGATCTCGGCGGTTCCTCGCTATTTTCCGGAAGCGCTTGACAAAGTTGTTGACTGACTCTCCGTCTTTCTGCTTCTCATCAAAGAGTGTTTCGATCGACACTTTAGTATCATCATCGAAGAAGTTAGTGAGAAACAAGCCTTCCATGTCGTCCCAACTATTGATACTCCCTAGCTTGAGACAGAGGTACCAATCGAAGGCGGCCTCATGAAGGGTGCCAACAAATGATCGGACCATCAAAGGTTCATTGCCAGAGATCACGCACAGGTGGGACTTGAAATAAATCAGGTGTTGAGTGGGCGAGCTCCTCTCGTCAAACGGTGTGAAGTTAATTAGGTTGAACTTTGTTGAGTACGAAATTAACTCCCACTCTCTTAGGTATGGACACGAAATGCCAGTCTTTTTCACCTCTTGAGCGAACATCAAGACATTAATTTTGCTCTCGAGGTCTTTCATCTTCTTATCCTCGCCTGTATTTTTCTTTGGGTAATTTTAAGGAGAATCAATGAGACTACCCCTAGCATTTTTATTTTTAGGAGGAGAATTAGCTAAGATATGTTCATCCACCTCCGCATCGCTATCTACTACATCGGCTTGAACCACTGTGGTGTTTCAACGGCTGGACTCAGCCCGTTGACTTGGTTCAGGCTATGATTGAGTTTGTTGAGCTTGCAACTCCCTCATTTGTTGCATGACCAATTCCATCTCCATCTTCATTTCGGCCCAAATTTCTTCTCGTTGCCGATTCAGAGCATCCTGAAGCATTTGAGCTAGCTGATCGAGAGGGATGGTGAATGTCTCCCTGACTCGCACTACGCTGTATATCGTATCGTTAGAGGCGATTGCAGAGCAAGTATCCGACACTTCATCGTCTGAGGATATACCTTTATGCATCCTCTGATAATCTTTACGTCTGATAGTTCCTAGTTGGAGCCAAGTTATATGCTGGGATACTCCTAGATAAAAATTAGGACTAGAGTTGGTTGAACACCATTTCGACTTTCCTTTATTAGCAATGTTGATGGTGACTTTTGGGAGTTCGTCATCTTGAACAGCAGATCTTTCTTGCGGAAGCGTCTTGATTTGGGCTTTGACACTTTGGCGGAAAGTCTCTTGAATACTAAGACCCTCTGTGGAGCGGTCTTGGGGCAGCTACACTCTGATAATACTGACCTGATAAGCCTCTCACATGGACAGTGAGAGTTCATTTCTCGAGTACTTCTCTTCTGAGATTTATTCACACCCCGAGCCTAATAGTACAACTCATCGACATGATGACTGGAGTAACCTATCGTCTACTGGTGTGACTCCTCAGGTATAACATTATCTCTTGACGAACACATCTTCTTCTGAGGGTGCAGAGCCTTATTGGCTTTCTCAGGAGTCGCACGTTTGGAACCACCCTTTTGAGAGTGTAGAACCTTAACTGGCTCCTGGCCTTCAACACGGATCTCTAAGCGGGCGGTGATAGGAGGTGACTTTGGCTTCACGAGTTGACGTGCACGACCTCCAGCCTGTGGGACTAGGGTTTTATTCACCGGACCCAAGCGTTCTTTCACCGAAGCTTTGCCTCGATCTTCGTGCAGAGGACCAACGTGATCCACCATCTTGATCTTGAATTTCGAAAGGTCCATACTGTCTTGAGGCTTCACCGGGTGTACGACAGGAGAAGGAGTAGGACAAATGTCAACGGACGCGAGGAAATGGACACAAACGAGTTGGCCTGGGCGAGACGGAGGAATGTGTCTTGGCCCTGGCCGAGACATGCTGGGTTGTCTCGGATTCCGAGACAGCTTATGTTGTCTTATCCAGGAGAGACAGCTTCGGCTATCTTCTGAGTTGATTTCGGCGCCGTCTTAGATTTCGCACCCAGACTTTCCAGGATTTTAGTGGTTCTTTTTCCACCTCTTCCTTCTGCAATTCTTGTGCCTCTAGCATAAGAGCACACGTGTGCGTGAGGAGACGTGACGCTTCTGGATGCATTCCTCGAGAGTTGAACGAGTCCTTTTGACACAAACCCATTCATCAGTTGATGGCTTGGAGGAAACATCAGTAACTTGCCATTGAGGCGGCTAGACCACCCGATGCTTCCTTGACTCTAAGTCCACATAATAGCGAACTCCGTCGACTGGCTCCAAGGCTTTGGCGAACTGACAGGCAAGACGTTGGCGCTGCCTCTGACGAGCCCTCTTCCTCAGAGTTGGCAAGGTTTCATCAAACAACTCCTCGACTTGGGAGGAGTTTCCGCGAGCAAAGATTCCGGCTTTGTTTGGCGCCAGAGAGGCATTGTGAGGGGAAGCCTCAGCAATGATTGGGTGAGACTCATCACCCTGGGCCTTCATCGGACCTGAATACTAGCGAACCTTATTTGAAGACGAGATCTTCCTGCACTTGCGGGGCCAGGGAGATCCGGAGGAGGAGGATGAAAGATGCTCCTCAAACTTCTGTTGGTCGAACACATACTCGACCGCTGAATCGACCGAGATCTTGATCGGTTTCGGCACGACGGTTTCGGCACGACGGTCTCGACACTGAGACCGTTAGCTCCCACTATGATTGCTAACGTGTTTGCGTCAGAAATTAGTTTCATTGAGGAATCTATTTACACCGTTTATTGATTACAATAGATTCGAAAGGAGTGAGCCTTTTTATAAGACTTCTCACTACACAAGAAACAAACAGATAATCTCCTAGAAACACACATAGAAATTATTTATCGGTCATTGCTTGCGTAGGATCTTTGCATATGCTAGGGACACAATAGCCTGTGGGCTGCCGATTCACAGATCCGGATTGATCATTAAGAAAGCTCGGTGTTCTTGTTTCAATGAGGAAACTAGATTAGAAGTAAATATCTCAGCGAGGTGAGATAAATACTCTTCTCGAGATCAAAACGACGTTTGAACTCAAGGAAATGGGTGAAGGCTTGTAGATCTCTCAAAATTCTCTCTTTTTGCTCAAAAGTTCGCTACGATCTCACATCTCTCTCTAAAATTTGTGGCTCTCTGCTCTCAAACTGTCAGCACTTCACCCAAGAATTTAGATCTCCCCATTGCCCGTGCATATGGGTGCTAGAGTGTATTTATAGGCTTCGGACGTTATGTTTGTGGATAAGATCTCATGATTTGAGTTGATCTTCAGTTAGAAATAACTTTCCCATGTTTAAGGATATTCCCAAGGTAGTTAGGGAGGTAGTGGATCATACAAATCCTGAGAAATCTATCGAAAAACATGTCTTGGGAGTCTCATTGTGTGAGACACCCTGTGTGGCTCAAATTACGAGATACATTAGTGTGTCTCGCGTGCGAGACACCCATTGGTGTCTCGAGTTCCAAGACACGTTATTGTGTCTTGGAATTTGAGACACTTCTAGCTGTATCTCATTTTGTCGTTTCATCGTTTTGTGCATGCTTCTTTGCTTCTTTTGGCATCTGGATGATCCTCTTTAACTAAGATAATGACGTTATTCGTCTTCTCTTCGTCTTGAGCTGTGTTCGGGAACCTACAGGCAATTTTTGAAGCCTACAATACCGAGTTACGAAAATTGACCCACGAGAATACCGACTAAAAATAATATGCAATTGGCTCATAACTTTTGATAGAACGTCCGCAGTTGAGATCTCAAATGATCATCACATGAGTATTATGTTTAATTTGAGCAAGCCGCAACCAACAGTAGTGTTTTCGGAGAAAGTTGCCTTCATTGTTGAATTCATTATAATATGGATTGCTTACAAAGAATTCAAAATATTCAATAACAAAGAATAAAAAAAATGAAAGATTACAACTTTTCGAAAATAACGTAAGATCCGTTCGTCGTTTCTTGCTTGCGTGGGTCTTTAGCCGGTGACGGGGACGTCGATATCCGTGGACTACCTGACAATCAGATCAGATCCGGAACTCCGTCGATCCGCGAAGGAATCTAGAAGCAGAAGCACTTATCTCGGCAACGGCGAGAAAATTGCTCTTCTTAGGATTATCGCAACTGAATAATCCTAAGGAACGGATGCGGGTGATGCAGATCTGAGGAATCTCTCTCTTACATTTGAAGAACTTGATCACTCTTCAGTCCGGCAGGGCTTTGCCAATTCTCCAAAATTCTAGCTCCGAAAAAATGAGGCTCTGAGGCTCGTATTTATAGGCACAGGAGGAGTTCGGGCTGGAGACACCCTTGGGTGTCTCAACTTAGGCCGAGACACCCTTGGGTGTCTCGTATCGGCTCAAGTTGAGACACCCTTAGGTGTCTCGGCCAAGGCCGAGACACCCTTGGGTGTCTCGCTCGTGACGAGAGACCTCGGGGTGTATCAACTCAGCCTGAGACGCTCCGTTATGCATGTTTGTTCGTTTCCGTCGTAACTTCTTCATCAAAACTCGGATTTGAGCGATTCAAAATGCATTGGAAAGCCAACGAGGAGTTTTATATACTCTAACAATTAGATCATCTATGGAATAAATAATACACGAAGGGTATTTCGCCTTTTGTGAACGACACGAGGTTCCCGATCAGTTCGTATCTTCGTCATTCTGAAATTCTGTTATTTCACGTAGTTCGTCAATTCACTTTAAGCATTCACCAACATCAATCAAGCTTCTATAAACTAGATAGTGATATTCATCATTTTTTCTTAACACTGAGCTGTTCGTGGAGACCCATAGGTAATTTTTAATGCCTACAGATACCCCCTCCAAAGCGTTCCAGACTCGTTTATTTTATAGAAGAGACTGGAATACTTTAGATGTGATTGGTCCAGCCTTCGATCGGTATAAAAGACCTGTAGTTAGCTTCAATTCTTGACTCTTTCGATTTTCAATCTATTCGATGCTTTGACGAATAGCTGAAGTTCTTTCGGCGTTGCGTTTATCGCCTGGCCGTCGTCGAAGTCTAAAATCTAAAACTGATGAGTTGAGTTTGACTTGTGTCGTCGAGTTAACTTTGAACTGACTATCTCCGTCATGATATATTGACTCGCGTTGACTTTTTAATTGTAACGTGTTGACTGGCGTTGACCTAGGATTACACGTTGACCGGCGTTGACCTTAGGGTTTTGAATCGCCATACGTTGACTTTTGATCGCAACGCGTTGACTGGCGTTGACCTAGGGTTACGCGTTGACCCTAGGGTTTTGAATCGCCGTACGTTGACTTTTGATCGCAACGCGTTGACTGGCGTTAACCTAGGGTTACGCGTTGACCGGCGTTGACCCTAGGGTTTTGAATCGCCGTACGTTGACTTTTGATCGCAACGCGTTGACTGGCATTGACCTAGGATTACGCGTTGACCGGCGTTGACCTTAGGGTTTTAAATCGCCATAAGTTGACTTTTGATTGTAACGCGTTGACTGTTGTTGACCTAGGGGTACGCGTTGACCGGCATTGGCCCTAGGGTTTTGAATCACCATACGTTAACTTTTGATCGCAACGCGTTGACTGACGTTGACCTAGGGTTACGCGTTGACCGTCGTTGACCCTAGGGTTTTGAATCGCCATACGTTAACTTTTGATCGCAACGCATTGACTAGCGTTGACCTAGGGGTTACGCATTGACCGGCGTTGACCTTAGGGTTTTGAAAGTCGTACGTTGACTTTTTGATCGCAACGCGTTGCCTGACGTTGACCTAGGGTTACACGTTGACCGGTGTTGACCCTAGGGTTTTGAATTGTCCAGTGTCGATTAGTGTTGATTTGGTCAAAATATCCAACAACCGACGAAGACGGGCGAAATTCAGGCTTGAAAACCACAATCGGGGGCTCGAACTGGGTTGAGACACCCGTGGGTGTCTCAACCTTGGCCGAGACACCCTTGGGTGTCTCGGCCAAGACCGAGACACCCTAGGGTGTCTTGGTTCAAAAACCGAGACTCCCTCCCCCTCCTTTTTTTTGTTTTCTTGTGCATGGTGCACTTTTCCCCCTTTCAAATTTTCAAAAAGGTATTCTTTTCCCCCTTAAACTCTCTCTTCTTCTTCCTCTTATCCATACACCATTGTTTCCCTCTTTCAAGAACTCCAAACCCATTAAAACCCTCTTCTATAAAACCCTTCAACCCAAAACAAAAAAATCGGATTTTTTGTGCTCTCTTCTTGGCCAAAAATTCCTCCTCTCAATCTAGGGTTTTTTTCTTCATATTCAAGCTCAAGGGAGGTTTCTTGATTTGGGTAAGCTTCCCCTCAAAAACTCTCTCATTTTTTGATAAAGATTGAAACTTCATGCTTATAATGAGGGTATACCATGAATTTACATACCAAGATCATAGCTTTTTGTTCTCATGAGTTAGGTTTTATGAAAAAGATAGGGTCTTGTGTATGTACAAAGACTTGGGGGGTTTTATGCAAAATCAACACTATGGCCGAATTTGAGGGGGTTTTGTGCAAAAGTGGACTGAAATTTGAGGACTTTTGTGCAAAAGTGGACTGAAATTTGGGACCGAAATTTCATGCCTATTTGGCCAAACTTTGAGAGGTGTTTTCATGCAAAAGAATCAACATTGTTGAGGGGTTTAATTGCAAAAAGCAACCATATATTGTAGAGGGGTTTATTTGCAAAAGGGCTAAAATTTTAGGGCTGAAATTTCAAGAGTTTAGATCACAAATCTATGGCCAAAATTTTGAGAAGGATATGTGGAAACTAAACCAAAATTTGTGGAGGGGTCTATTCGCAAAATTGGCTAAATTTTACAAAAGAGTTTATTTGTAAAGTTAGCTAAAATTGTGGGATATTGGGGGTGTTAGATGAACAAATATGATGACCATGATCCAATTCGAGCGTGTCCTTGACTAGAATTTAGCCTTGAACATGAGGGGTATTTTGGGTATTTCACCAAAAAATTATCATGAGGGTTTACACCGCAATATGAGCTCACTGTTTTACATGCACGAAATTCGTAGGTTTAATTAGACCTCAACCATAAAATCCTACTTATTTTATAGGATTTTAGTTAAAGTTCTTAATTTTCCTTTTAAATTTCGAGTGTTCAGATTTATGATTGTACCTGACCCGTTAATTTTTATTGCAGGTTCTCCATGTCTCCGCGCCGATCGCGATTTCATAGGAGCCGCTCCCTTTCACAGCATAGCGAGAGGGAGGCTCCCGCGGCATCCTCTTCGGCGGCATTTTCTTTCGGGGGTGAGCACTTATGCTTTATGTATCCCCGATTGATCCCTTTGCGGGTCATTTGGGAAGAACTGACATCCTCCTTCGCGGGGATCGAGGTTTCAGGAAATTCATGGCTCTGTTGTATCCTCGCTTGGTCCCTTCGCGGGTCATTCGGGAAGAACTGACATCCTCCTTCGTGGGGGTCGAGGTTTCTGGAAATTCGTGGCCTTGTTGTATCCTCGTTTGGCCCCTTCGCGGGTCATTCGGGAAGAGCCGACATCCTCCTTCACGGGGGTCGAGGTTTCCGGAAATTCGTGGCCCTGTTGTATCCTCGTTTGGCCCCTTCGTGGGTCATTCGGGAAGAGCCGACATCCTCCTTCGTGGGGGTCGAGGTTTCGGACTTGTTTTGCTTGGCTAATTCAAGTCTTCTGCCATATTGGGGCGATTTTGTGTTGTCTTACACTTTGTAGGTCGGTGTATGTTACCACGTTGTTTACGTGATGATGCATACCGTTCTTCCAGTGTAGGACACTCAGAATCGTCTCTCTAATTGCCCCGTGGATGATCTTATCTCGCTCTCTTTGAGATGGATTTAATCCTCGTTTAATTCATGGATAATTTTCTAACTCTACCCTTGTTTTGTTGCAGTTGAATTCCCTGCAGATAGTCTTCCCCCTCATGCTACTACTGGTTGCAGTGGAGAGGTTTTCTCTTCTATTGCTGATAGGCAGGTTATTGGTCCACTTCCTCAATTTGATAGAAGTCGTACCGATGAGTCCTGCCATCTGATACAAGATGGGGGACGCCGTTCGTTACGCCAGTTGATCACTGATGCTCCCTTTACAGCCGACTCCATTTCCACTCAGGCTTTAGAGAGGCCTGGTTATTTGTTTGGAGATTCCATCGAGGATCCAGCCAGGTTGATTTTGGCTGATGAGCATTGGTTGAACAATGATGAAGGAGCTCTTCTTTATATTCCTTTCATTCACCGTCAGCATTCCTTTACTCATTTGGAGGGGCAGGCCGTACAACGACGGATGTCCTGGAATCTTACAGATGATAGTGACCGAGTTCATTGCGGATATATCTCCGACCATAAGACTCCAGGCTCCGATGGGCATAAGTATATTCACGATCTTCGACCGGGGATTCTGGGTCTTGATACTGCACCCCCAGACGAGGTATCGACAGTTGCTCCTACTGTGAGGAATCGTTTGGCCAAGCTTTGGAGGAAGTTACCTCCACCGGATTTCAGATGTTTTGGTTGGGTTTACTCACAGCCCAAGGGATGGTGGACCCGTATGACTAGTTATGTCTTGGGACGTTGGGAGGATGATCTGAGAAGAAGCGGGTTGTATGCGCCTATAAGAGCCACCATGTATGGATTTCCGGTCACCTGTCGCCACTTTCTAGCATTGTTAGATACGTACATCCCTGATAGTAATACCTTTCTGACCTGCGGTGGAGAGTTAGGCTTAGCTTTGCTTGAGATACATAAGGTTTCCGGCCTTCCGATAGGGGATTGTCCATACCAGGAGTACTTTCCCTCGAACATACAGTTGGAGCGGATGAAGAAGGATTCACCCGATATGTATGACATGCTTTGGGATCTTACGTGTCACTATTACACATCTTTAATCAAAGTGACCGCTCAGGCGAAGAGGAAGAGACAGATTAGCTTGAAGCAGTTCGCCGTCTATTTATTCTAGCATTTGGAGGGTGGCCCACACGAAGCTATTCGTGAGTTAGACATTTTGACACCTCTGCCATTAATGAGTTGATGGAAAAGGCCGAAACTTGCTCATACACTACTGCCGGTGTTGAGGGAGCTTTTCCTGCAGGGACCAAGTTTCGGACCTTTCTTGGCCATGCACATAAGTCTATTCAGCCCAGGACTCTATTAGCAGGCTACCTTGCCATTTGGTTGAAGAAGTGCGTCGTTCCATATCAGTTTTCTGATGCCTTACCTCTTGAGGTGCTCTTTCCTGCTGTTCAGTTGGCTTACGGGAATGAGCTTTCTCTGTTTCCGGCGATGGTTGCTGGTAACCATTGCGGGCTCATGTACTTGGTTGACGGTTTTGTGCAGGTGGGTCTTGAACTGTCGACCGAACTTATTTCCATAAAGGTTGAGCTTCCGTACACATACCTGATGGCGTGGCTCGTTCTTCATAGTCCTGACCTGATGTCGGCGCCTAGTACTATTGATGCCTCCATTCCTTTCGTGCAGCTGTTGGAAAAGAGTAAATGGTTCGGGAAGACGTTCACTGATGTACAACGGGAGCTTCAAGTTCGTAAGAGCTGGGAGTTCTTCAAATGTTTTCCTCACTTCTCGGGCCGTTACGGTGATGTGTTGATTGATGAGGAGAAACCCCGGACTGGTCGAACTTCTCTGGACGCTGGTTGTTTTCGTTGGTTGGTGAACATCCGCGTTGGATATCTTGTCCTTCGGGTGAAGAGCCGTTGTCACATAGAGCCTTACTTTCCGTGCCGCTTCGCTCGCCAGTTCGGTTACGACCAACTGTATGTTGGGAATCCGAGCCGTGGTTTGAAGACTGAGGGGGGCTTATTGACGGTGTCCGAGCATGGCTTTGGACTATGACAGGCTGTACTGAAGCCTACTTCGCTCTTCCTTCATCTAAGCGCAAGCCGCTGCTTACTTTTCTCAGCTGCAAGTGGTTTCTTTCTGCCAATGAGTTTATAGACATGAGGAGTCTTTTAGAGTTGGAGGCTGAGCACTTGGTTCAAATCACCACCAAGGCTGCTCGTAAGGCCAAGCTTGCGAAGAAGCAGAAGAAAAGGCATGCCAAACCTTCCCTTTCGAGCAGAGACAAGATGGAGGATGATGAAGAGCTTCTTCCTACTGGCGATGAGGACGAGACTTCTGAGGAAGAATATGTGGACACAGATACTGACAAAGAAGAACCTAATGCAGGTTTGTCAGACTCTTTCTTTTCAGAATTAACTGATCTGGCCTTCTTTCGTTGGCATCAACGTCATATCCTTTCTAGGTCTCCATTGTTTTTTCAAAAACCAGAGCAAAAGGTCTTATTCACTTATCCTAACAAGATGACTATTATCACCCCAGGTAGAATGGTCGATGAGCATGAGTCGCTTGCTTCTCGCTATGCGAGGTCCCGGCCTAGTGGCAAAGCTCCCGTACAGGTCGAGATGCGGACTAAATTCATGCATGAGCGGCCTGTTGCCTCTGTGAGAATTCGCATTCCGAAACGGAAGAAGACCGCTCATAAACCCTATATCGGTCGGCGTACCTACGAAGCGGAGTTAGGAGGTATCGACGGCGGAGAAGAGGGTAATACTCTTTTGTCTTCATTAATTAAAGACGATTCTCCTTTTGGATTCATTGAACTTGATTATGTTTATGTTTCAGGAAACCATTATGAAGGTGAGCTTCCACAAGATTTTGTATTCCCTGATTCTAGCCGTTTGGACAGTTTCATGCAGCAGATGTGTGATGCTATTCATGACGAGCCCATGGATGTTGACACGAACGTGGATACTGAGCATGTTAATAGTGTTGAACCCATAATTCTATGCCCAGGTATACCTAAATCCGATGATCCTCTATCCGAGTAGCATCTGGAAGAGTTAGGGAATTCAGGATTTATTTCTCCTTTAATTATTTCCGCGCTTCGCCTTCTTTCAGATAACTTGAAGAATCCAAGCACGGATACCAGGGAAAAAGAATCTTCTGCCCCTACTGCAGGTACATTCCAGCTCTTCCTTCTTTCCCCATCTTTTTTTTGTATATATCCAACACTTAAATTATTCTACAAGAGCCGTATTAGAGAGACCAGTTGAGGATGAGGCCTTTCATGATACAGGTCTTGAGGAACAAGGGTATGTTTTCGCACCAAGTTTTTCAGGATCCGACATTAGACTATTAGTCGATATGCTGGCTGAGCAGGCCACCAAAGAGGCTGTAGGACCATCCTTCGAGAGTGATTCATCCACAGGTATATATCTAATTCCCTTCATTTTGCCCGATCTTTTATCTGACTAACAAAGAATTATCATCACAGTACCAGTCATTGGGACTGATTCAGTCATGATTCCCGGCATCTCTAGTTTACCCCGGGGTGATGGACCTGCAGGTATGCATATAATCTAGGTCGTCGTGCTCCTTTTCATTTGTCTGATTTTTTGACTAACGGAGGAGTATAATCATAGGACCAGCCATCGGGACTGATACTCTTATGACTCCTGGCATTTCCCGTTTACCTGAGGGTGATGGACTTGCAGGTATGCAGATAATCCTATCATCACGATTCTCCTTATTTGTCTAAATTTCCATTTGACTAATAAAGAAGTGTAACTATAGGACCAGCCGTTATGACTGATGCGACTACGGTTTCTGGGACCGATAGCTTGCCTAACAGTGGTGTCTCCCCATCATAGCCGAGAGGTACTGCTGATTTACCTACAGAGGTTGATATACCTTCAACGACCACCCCTGCTGTCATCTCGGAGCCGGCTGAGACTAGACTAACGGAGCCGATCGTCCGACCTCAGTCTGCGGGGACCTCTATTGGTATAGGTATGCTTGCAATTCGCTTTAAATTATATTTTATCACGTTTGAGAATTTCTTACTCTTCAACATGATTGCTTGTAGGATCTCAGCCTTCTCCTTATTAACATATCCTTGCCCTTTTGTCTGATTCCGATCCCAGCAGAGACATATTCCGAATGGATCTTAACTCTTTCGTCGTCTTTTTTAACGGCATGATCGAGAAGGTTCTTAATCAAGGGTATTGCTTTGATCGGTTCGGATGTTCTCTTTCTCGCTACATGACGATGATCAGAGATGATGGATATCCGGAGTTAGCTGACTCTCTTACTACCGATTTTATTATCTTGGAGTCTGAACTCCGAGAGTTGGAGGAGCTAAAGGCTAGCGGAGCTTCTTCTTTCGTGTCCTCTCAGTTGGAGCATAGGTTGTCACAATGGCGTGATTTGAGATCTTCCATCGGCAGTGAGCTTCAGTCACATGAGCATTCTGTTGCACAGCTGATGGCTGGTATTGCAAGAAAGGATACTGACAGAGCCACGTTACTCAGTTCTTTAGACTCCAACCATGAGGAAGTAGACAAGTTAAAGAAGGCCTTGAAGTATGCCGAGGAGTCTGGTGTTATCATGGCAGAGGAGTTGGCCGGACTAGAGAAGTCTCACGGACAGATGCTTGAGAGATTAGGACCTACACAGGAGAGATTCATGAAGCTGAAAAATGAAGCCGCGAAGATCTTGAGCAATTCTGAAGAATCTATCCGAGCTGATCTGCAAACAGAACTTGAGCAGAGTTATACAGATAGGCTTTCTAAGTTAGAATCTCATGTTCTTAATCGCCGACTGCCCTCAGGCTGACGAGCTTTTTATTGTATGCTTTGACTTGATCTATTAATAGAGACCTAGTATTTGATTTCATTATGATATGTCTTTATTGATTGTGAACCCATTTGACATAATGTTTACAGGATTTTTGGCAAACCCTCAGCCATCAACGGGTTTGATATGCCTTTACCGATTACCATTTGAATCGGGCTAGCATGTGAATTTTAAAATCCGTCTCACATGTAACGTTGTGCTAAGAGTATTAATTCACTTAGACTTGATGCTATGATTTTGAATACATAGACTTTACCATTTCTTATGGGAAAAAGTACCCAGCAACGCGTGTTAGGCGATGACTTATCCCTTCTTAGGTTTTAGGATAAAATTCCCCAGACTTAGACTCTGGTATCTTTTTCAATCGGCGAAAGACTAAACCGGCGATGTGTGTTAGACATAGACTTTAGGATTTTTAGCAAACCCCCAGCCTTCAACGGGTTTGATGTGCCTTTACCGATTATCGTTTGAATCGGGCTAGCATGGGAATTATTAAAACCCGTTTCACATGTAACGTTGTGCTAAAAGAATTACTTCTCTTAGACTTAGTGGTATGATTTTGAATACATAGACTTCACCATTTCTTGTGGAAAATAGTACCCAGCAACGCGTGTTAGGCGATGACTTATCCCTTCTTAGGATTCGGGATAAACTTCCCCAGACTTAAACTCTGGTGTCTTTTTTATTTGGCGAAAGACTAAACCGACAACGCGTATTAGGCGTAGGCTTATCTCTATTTAGGAGTCGAGATAGAATTCCCCGTGCATAGAATGTACGGATTTGAAGTTGAGAATTGCGTCTTTTCTCAGGGTAAAGACGAACCCAAAATGGAAGAGGAAGAATTTTATATTCTATCTCCCGGAACCGAAGAGGAAGAATTCTATATTCTATCTTCAGCTGGAAAGGAAACTCGAGGTGGGATCTCCACCCCGAGAATCCGGAAAGATGAGACTAGGAATGGGATCTCCACTCCGAGAATCTAAAAGATTCAAACAACCCTAACTTTTATAGGATTGGTTGCTTGATCCAAGAAAAGAGTTCCTCATTTATTGAGGGGAAATTCTGATTTCGACCCTAACTTTTATAGGTTTGGCTGAAAAAGGAAAAAAAGAAATGGAAATCTTTCATTTATCAAAAGGGATAATCTCAATCTTAGTCCTAACTATCTGCAGGTTTGACTAAGTGAAGTTGGAGACAATCCTAACTTTTATAGGTTTGATTGCTCAATTTGAAAGTGGACCTCTTGTTAATGGAAGGAATCGAGAGGGGAATCTGGCTTTGGTTCTAACTTTTATAGGTTTGACTTGAAAGCAAAGGGAGTGGAATACAAGTAGCAGTAGAAATACTGGTTTTTACTAGCCACTCGATGAAGGGTTTTGATGTTAAGTGATCAGGACTTAACACGTCAAGCTTTGAAAATTGCCATGAATTAGCGGGTTGAAATTTTGGCGGGCCCACCGTCAGTTGATTTGATCAGTGGGGGATTTTATGAGGAAAGATTAATTTGTTAAAAGGCTTGAATTTCGTCTCAACAAAATAACTCATGAGAGTTAGTGAATTTGGTAAAAGGAAACATTCTGACATTTAAGGTTTAAATGTAGATGTCTTATTTATCACTTTTGTAGTGATTGGGTTATCCCTAAGAATACCACATGTGGTATTCTTCCGAGAACTTCCCGATACATTGGTTATCCTGAATGTACTAAGTGTAGTCTTTTTTTAGGAACTTGCCATTTATCGGCATCATAAGCCGATCACCATCCTTGGTAACTACGCGATATGCGCCATTCAAGTAGACCGTCTCTACCACGAATGGTCCCTCCCATTTGGGTTTAAATTTTCCTTTCTTCTTGGAGTTAAGGATCATAGGCCGTTTTTCAGTTAAGACCAAATCTCCTTCTTTAAAACTCCGTTGTCGAACCTTTTTGTTGAAAGCCCGAGAAATTCTGGCTTGGTAAAACTCAATATGCTGTTGAGCTTCTAGGCGCTTTTCATCGAGCATCTCGAGTTCTTCGAGACGTTTCTGATGTTGTTCTTTGGTCGTCATCTGGGTTACGAGAGCGATTCGAAGAGACGGAATTTGTATTTCCAACGGGAGGACGGCTTCACATCCGTACACCAAGGAATACGGGGTTGCGCCAGTCGGTGTACGTACCGTAGTACGATAGGCCCATAGAGCCACGCCATGCTTGTCATCCCAATCTCGTTTATTATTTTTCACAACTTTTGACAACAACTTTATGATAGTCTTATTGAAGGCTTCAGCCAATCCATTTGCTGTGGGATTGTAAACCGTCGACGAGACGTCCTAAATTTTGAACTTCTCGCAAAACCTGATGAAGGCATTGCTGACAAATTGAGGACCGTTGTCATGTATGATTCGTTTTGGGACACCATGCCGATAGATAATATGGTGTTTGATGAATGCGATGATGTTACCGGTCTTAACTTCTCTGAGCAGGATCGCTTCAGCCCATTTGGAGAAGTAGTCAGTAATTGCCAGGATGAATCGATCACCTTTGACTGACGGGGGATTTATAGGACCAACAATATCCATTCCCCAGGTCTCAAATGGCCATGATGTAACCGAAGGATGCAGATGCTCCGGAGGTTGGTGCATATAATTCGCGTGTATCTGACACGCATGACACTTTCGAGCATACGCGACTGCGTCACTCATCATAAGAGGCCAAAAATATCCCATTCTTCTGATGCGGTCATAAAGCTTGGGACCGGGTTGGTGTGCACCACAAACCCCTTCGTGTGCTTCCTTAAGGACTTCTTCAGCTTCTTTTGTCGATAAGCAACGTAACAGCAAACCATCATACCCCCTGCGGTATAGCATTCGACTCTCCGTATTATAGTAGAATCTCGATGCTCTTCGTCGAATTGAATCCCTTTCCTTCACGTATTCTGGTAAAATTCCATACAAAACGTAATCGATGATGGGGAAACGCCAATCTTGGGATTCGAACTCGACCTGAGTTGCGTATACCTCTTGAACCTCTTCTTCTTTGTCATCTTCATCGTAGATTGGCACTAAGAGCTGGTGAGTTCTTACCGTAACAAACTGTTCCGTTCCGGGAGGCTGTTCCAGAGATACGGCTAATGCTGCTAATGCATCTGCGTAGGTGTTCTGTAACCGCGGAACGTGTTCAATGAAGAATCCTTCGAATGATTCTGCTATTTCCACTGCCATCTTATGATATGGTATTAAATCCTGACTTCGGACTTCATACTCCCCTTGGACTTGCTTAACTATCAGTTGAGAATCACCGAAAGCTTCAAGATACTCAACCCCTAGTTCTTTAGCGAAATTGAGTCCTATGAGTAGCGCGTTATATTCGGCTACATTATTTGAGCATGGCTCGGTCAATGAATAGACTCGAGGCATCACATGTTTTCCTGGGGAAACTAAAACAACTCCAACTCCGGAGGAAACCTTAGAACATCCAGGAGCACTTGCTATATTAGTTGCCCGAGAAGCACCATCGAAATACAAACGCCATACCTGTTGATATGGGAAGTTACGTTGACTTCGTGGGTTTCATCATGTAGGTCATCATATATCTTGGTGGTATCCGTAGTTGGATTAGCTGCCAGGAGATCATAGATGGCCTGTCCTTTTACTAACTTCTGTTGTTTAAAATGTAAGTCGTATTGGGACAAGAGCAAGGCCCATTTTGTTAACCGCCAATTCATGAAGGCTGGTTGTGTCATGAATACTCGGACTGAGTTAACTTTGGAGATAACATAAATACTCTGTCCAACCAGATAATGCCGCATCTTCTAAATTGCGAATACCAAGGCGAGACATTCTCTTTCGATCATGAGATATCGGGATTCGGCACCTACCAAAGTCCGACTCAGATAATATACTGCCTGTTCATGACCGTTATCGTTATCTTGTGCGAGCAGTGCACTTAGGTGGCGTTTGGTTGTTTGCAACTGGAGTTGCAATGCAAGTGTCACTTGCATGCAACTGAGACGTTGCAACTCTTCTTACACGCAACTACAGTTACAATTGTTTGGTTTAAAATTCAAAATTTGCAACTTATAGCTGCAACTGTTTGATTATGCTTATAACTTAACATATGCAACTCATAAAATATTTTTAAAAATTAATAGTTTTTAAAAAGTAATATATTTTTAAAAATTAATATATCTTTAAAAAATAAGATATTTTTAAAAAATAATATATTTTTAAAAAATAATATATTTTGTAAAAGTTAATATAATATTTTTAAAAATAATATAATATATCATTTAAAATATATATTATTTTTAGAAAATTATATTATTTTAAAAAACAGTATTCAAAAAAACATATTATTTAAAAAATATATTGTACAAAAAATATATTATTTTTAGAAAATTATATTATTTTAAATATATTATTCAAAAATTTATATTATTTTAAATATATATTTTAAAAAATATTATTCAAAAAATATATTATTCAAAAAATATATTATTTTGAATATATATTATTAAAAATATATATATTATTTTAAAATTTATATTATTTTAAAAATTATATTATTTTAAAAATATATTATTTTAGAAAAATTATATTATTTTAAATATATATTATTTTAGAAAATTATATAATATTTTTAAAATATATTATTTTTATAAAGTATGTATTATTTTTATAAAT
>BQKN01064158.1:638736-655650 GCA_022839385.1 Asparagus kiusianus
TAAAAATTATATTATTTTAAAAATATATTATTTTAGAAAAATTATATGATTTTAAAAAATATATTATTTTTGAAAATTATATATTATTTTAAAAATATATTATTTTTAAAAAGTATATATTATTTTTAAAAATATATTATTTTAAAAATTACATTATTTTAAATATATATTATTTTAGAAAATTATATATTATTTTTTGAATATATTATTTTAAAAAAGTATATATTATTTTTAAAAATATATTA
Source organism: Asparagus kiusianus (assembly GCA_022839385.1). Taxonomy (NCBI): domain Eukaryota; kingdom Viridiplantae; phylum Streptophyta; class Magnoliopsida; order Asparagales; family Asparagaceae; genus Asparagus; species Asparagus kiusianus. The sequence continues at coordinate 638,982 of BQKN01064158.1, forward strand.
TTTTAAAAATTACATTATTTTAAATATATATTATTCAAAAAATATATTATTCAAAAAATATATTATTTTAGAAAAATAATAGTATTCTTGGAAAATTATATTTTTCAAAAAATATATTATTTTAGAAAAAATATATTTTTCAAAAAATATATTATTTTAATAAATATATTATTTTTATAAAATATATTATTTTTAAAATATATATTATTTTTTTAAAACATATTATTTTAAAAATATATTATTTTAGAAACGTTTTTAAAAATATATTATTTTAAAAATATATTATTTTAAAAAACGTTTTTGAAGAAATTATTATAATAAGAATTATTTAAAAGATTATTTTAAACCTTAAATGAATTTATTTTTGAAATATTAAGTAATGATTTTGATTTTAATAAATTTAGGTCAGTTGCAACTAAGTTGCAACTATGACTTGCGGCCATTTTTGACGCAAGTCATATGTTGCAACTAAGGGTTGTTTTACAACTGCGGTTGCAACTGCAACTGTGTGTTGCAGCAAAACAAACACATGTAACTGGTCAAATTGGACCTAGTTGCATGCAACTGGAGTTGCAACCACTCCAGTTGTAACCTACCAAACAGTCCCTTAATGAGTGGCTCGTCGCCTTGACATAAATCAAGAACGGTTTGCCCGATTTCGGTGCAACGAGTACAGGAGGTTTTGAGAGATATTCTTTACTACTCTCGAATGTTTTTTAACAAGCGTCGTCCCATACGAACGATACGCCCCTCTTTGTGAGTTTGGAGAATGGTTGACATTTTCCTAAGAGGTTCGAGATGAACCGACGGATATAAACCAACCGCCCTTGTAATCCTCTGAGCTCTTTAAGGTTTCTCAGAGGTCATAACTCATTAATTGCCTTTACTTTATTAGGGTCGATATGAATACCTTTGGTAGTGACGACGAATCCAAGGAATTTACCGCTAGACATTCCAAGGAAAGGCTTGGTAGGATTCATTTTCAATTGATGGGTCCGCATCAGATCGAACATGGTCTTCAAGTCTTTAATGTGGTCGTTCTTGTCACGACTTTTCACGACTAGATCATCCACGTAGCATTCGACAGTTTTTCGGAGATGCTCCTGAAAAATCTTCGACATGGCTCTCTGATATATGGCACCTACATTCTTTAAGCCGAAGGGCGTAACCGTGTAGCAGAAAACACAGAGGGGTGTTCTAAACGCGGTATGCTTTTCATCATCTGGATGCATCTTTATTTGGTTATAACCAAAAAACCCATCCATGAAAGACATCCTCTCAAACCCGCACGTATTGTCGATGATGACATCTGTGATGGGAAGGGGGAAATCATCTTTTAGGCAGGCAGCGTTGAGGTCTCTAAAGTCAATACAAACCCTGATTTTTCCGTTCTTCTTAAGGACCGGGACAATATTGGGCAAGCCACTTGGGATGTTGCTCTTCCCTAAAGAAGCCCGAGTCAATAAGATTTTTAACTTCGGCCTCGATTGCCTCCATCATTTGCGGACGAAACCGTCTTTGTTGTTGTTTGATAGGCTTGACATCCGGCTTAATATTGAGACGATGCACTGCTACGTTCGGATCGAGTCCTGGCATGTCTTCATAGTTCCAGGCGAACACATCAATGTATTCCCTGATAAGAGAGATTAACTCTTTTTTCTCTTCCAGCGGGAGGCTATCTCTAATGAAAATTGGTTTCGGATTATCCTCATCACCCATATTCACTTGGACCACTTGATCTTCGGTAGGAGGTTCTCTTTGTTCAAACCTATCGCCATACTACATGTTTAGGTGATGAACCCAAGGATCTTCCCAAGTTGGCATTTGATCGTCATCCTCTATCGTCGTCGGGTCAACCGTAGTCATGTTCGATATTAGCTTTTTGAACATTTCTCCAAAACTAGCGTCGGAATCCCAAGCTGAGGAATCAGAAGAATATCCGTTTTTAGCTTTGTTAGCAATTTGATCAATAACTTGCCAGCAACATTCATCATCAGATGAGGAGGCATAGCCTAAACCTCTTCTGTGATGATAATAATCGTCGGGTTTTCCTTTTGGTACATAGGCCATTCGAGGTGGAACTCGCGGACCTCGACCAAAGCAAAGACCTTCTCCGAGCGTGAAGTCATATCCATACTTCTCCATGAGATCACGCGCTTTTGCATTATATCTAATAGATGGGGGGCAGGTTTATCATTAGTCTTCTTCTTCTAAGAAGTGGTCCGGTATCGGAGATTCTCTTCCTTTACCATAGATAACCTCTTTTCCACCCCCTGTCTTTGCAGGAATGACAAGTGTCGTTCCGAATGGATCTTGTACCTGCTTTTTCATCATACAAAATGATTGAAGCGGCATATACAAATCAGGGGTTATTATACAGCCCTTCTGTGATACTATCAAGACACAACGAGTACTCTAAATCATCATTTATTGCAATATCTTCGGTAAGTTGCCAGTTACAACTACTTTCCGATGATTCTTCATCGTCAAGATTGATTACAATGGGTACAATGTCATTAAGTACAAAACCACCATCATAATCAAACCCAGCTTCTGTATCAGTTTCATCCCCGCTGTTCGTTCCTTGGGCCGATGGTTTAGTATCGGATTCGGCACCGTATAGAAGGGAATCGGTGAAATAGTTCTCCAACCCCTTAAACGGTTGCTTATCCGGGACCACCGTCTTAACTTCATTATTAGTGTCCATATATTTGAGGCATTGATGAAGAGTTGACGGGACTATAAGATTACCGTGGATCCAGGGCCGACCCAACAGTAAGTTATAGGATATTTCCGCGTCAATCACGTAACAGGTAACTTCTGACTTCAAGTCCCCGATCTGACACTTTATTCGAATCTTTCCCAAGGGTCTGGACCCACTGGTGTTGAATCCGTAGATTATAGTGCCCGTGGAAGCTAGCTTACTTGCCGGTATTCCGAGATTATACATCAATCGGAATGGCATGATGCTGACAGCGGAACCCGGATCGACTTGGATCTGGTTGACCACGCTGGAGTCAATGTGCCCGGTGAAGTACAAAGGCCGGTCATGCTTCGAGTTCTTCGTTTGCATGTCTTCTTTGGTAAAAGAAATGTAGGGAAAATGGTACGCCACGAGATTGCAGTGTTGAACCGACGGCTCTAGTTCTTCAGGAGATGGCTTGATTCTAGTCAGAAAAACTTCAGAATTGCTCAAAGCTTCTTGAAATGCCTCCCTCGTGTCTTTTGAGAGACGCAATAATTCATACAGCGTTATTCTAGCCAGTATATTAGCTAGTTGAGCCATGATATCAAAGCGATGCGGAGTACTCGAGCTCCCCGGTTTATCTCTTCCAATCGGTAGATTAAACCGAGACTGCTTCGGGTTTTGGACTTCCTGGTGTAGAGGCTCTTTTCCTTTTTGCTTTTGTTGGGCTTTTTCCGCAACTACGGGTGCAGGAGGAGTCGCGATCACCCCCATTTCCGCCAATGTCCTAGAGGGAATAGCTTTAGTCACCCCCTATTCAGCTAACTGCTCTGAGGCATCCGGATATTTGAAGTGGTACTCATTCCCGCTCCTGGTAGTAAAGGCTTCCTGCTCATCTTCGGATAATGGGAAAGTAGGCATACTTTCGTCATCTCCTTCTGGAATGGCTGCGGCTCCACAACAAGACTTATATTTTCCTTTTGACTTTTTCTTGGAAGAGGATCCAGTCCATTACTCATCTCCAATTAGATCGGGGTGAACCCAAAGAATCACGCCATTTGGAGCTGTGTGTGGCATAAGTCCTTTCTGGCGTTGCTTGTGAGGATCGTCGTTCACTGTCTTTACCGCCGCATTTATCACTGGCTCAGGCTGAAACCAGTTCAAGGGAACGGATCCAAAACTGATCAACACTGCATTCGCGCCCACCTTCTTCTCCTTAGGTTGCTTCATAGTGATGACTCCAACATCTATTAAAGCTTGGATCTTGTCCTTGAGGGCGTAGCATGCTTTGATAGGATGATGCACTGCTCTATGGAACGCACAGTACTTTGGATCGTTAACTCTTTTAGCGTCTTCCTGATCCTGGATCGGAGGCAACTTGATCTTGTTGTTCTCTATGAGGTATTTGAAAATACCGGGAACTTCATCCTCTTTGAACGAATAGACTTTCGGGAATTTCGGCTCCGAGGCCTTTTGCTTCTGGGGCTGTTGTTGCCACCTTGATTGTTGAGGCGCCTTCTGCTGCTGCTGTTGCGGTTGCGCGTGCACTTCGAATGTTTGGTTCGCGTCCACTGCATTCGCTTGTGCCTTTCCTTTACCCTTAGGGACAAAGCTCTGTTGTGGAGTATTATTTGCCGTTTGACCACTTTCAGCCTTCTTCCTTTTAAGGAATCGTTCGGCTCGTTCCCCCCGTACTTTCAAGTCCTTCCAGGTCTTTGGTGGTGCCATTCCCATAGCTTCAAGGATATCCAATGAAAGATTATTGTGACAAGTCTCGAGGATGAAAGATCGGATCCCTGCAGTTCATTGCCTTGTTCCGGAATCTCTTGACGAAGTTTTCAACCGTCTCACCATTTTTCTGTTTCTCATTAAATAGTGTACCGATTGAAATCTCGGTGTCGTCGTCGAAGAAGTTTGTCAAAAAAATATCCTCCATGTCATCCCAACTGTTGATACTCCCTGGCTTGAGACGGCGATACCAATCAAAGGCTGCTCCTCGAAGAGTGCCAACGAATGACCGCACCATTAGAGGTTCATTCCCGGAGATTATTCCTAAGTGAGACTTAAAATATATTAAGTGCTGGGCAGGGGAATCCTTTCCATCAAACGACGTGAAATTGAACAAATTGAATTTCGCCGAATATAGAATTGATTCCCATTCCCTTGGGTATGAACATGGTATTCCAGACCTTTTTACTTCTTGAGCATTCATCAATGTGTTGATTTTGCTCTCTAAGTCCCTCATTTTCTTATCCTCACTCGTATCTGTCTTCGAGTGATTTCGGAGAGAAGTAACGTGATCCTCCTTTGTGTTGTTATCATCCGAAGGGCCACCCCCATTATTGTTATTGATGGGAGGAATGTTCATGTTAACATTCTCATCCACTTCCCGTTCGTTATCACCCTGGTTAGGATTATCACGATGGCTAGATTCTCCTTGATGAGTTGTCAGCGCCGCGATCTGCTGGTCATGCATTTCTCTCATCTGCTGCATGGCCATTTCCATTTCAAATTTGAAATTTTCTTTTTGCTTAGCCAAAGTGTCCTCAAGTATCTTAGCCACCTGATCGGCACTAATCATGAGTGATTCGTAGGGTTATCCCGCACTAGATGCCGTATCATCAGATGCTATGGCTGAGCAGGCATCTGAACCAACATCTGACACCTCATCTTCTAAAGGAAGTCCCTTTTGCATCCTTTGGTAATTCTTTCGCCTACTGGTCCCTGATCGCAATCGAGTCATACGCTGGGACACCATGGCAAACTGATCCGGACTAAAGTGTCGTGTTGACTTCCCTCTCCCGGTCATATTGACGGACACTTCTGGAAATTCGTCATCTTGGCGGACAGGTTTCCTCCTGCGGAAACGTCTTGGTTTGGTCTCGGACGTTCTGGTAGAGATTCTCTCAAACACCGAAACTCTTCTTGGGGCTTTAGAACAGCAGCATTCTGATAATACCGCCTTGATTATGTTGGCACATGGACAATGAGAATCCATGTCTCGAACATTTCTTTTTTAGGACTTATTCGTACCCCCAGCCCTATAGTATAACTCGTCAGTTTGATGACTGGAGCAACCTATAGAGTGTTGGCACTACCTCCCAGGTACATCATCATCGTCAGACAAATGTGTTTCCCTCTGGGGATACGACGCTTTATTGGCGTCTCCAAAAATCACTTGTTCAGGTTTACGCTTTTGCGAGCGTGAAAACCTAACGGGCTCTTAAACTTCAACCCGCAATCCAATGCGGTCGGTAACAGGGGCTTTCCCTTTATTATCTTTCTTAGGGGGATTGGTACGACCCCCAGTCTGGATTGTTGTTTGGGGACCTTTCAACGGTCCTAATCGCTCCTTGACGGGTGCTTTACCTTGATCTCCAGGTAGAGAACCGAGGCGACCCTTCAAAGGAACTCTGGATTTGGTAAGATCCACGCTACCACCCGGCTCCATCGGAGATGTGGGGAGAGGGGAAACGGGATCTGGCTCATTCACTTTTGTCTTAAGCGCTGGCTTTGCCTTTGGCCTCCACACCTGTTTACGCTTGGGCGGTTTCTCGACTGCTTCTTCCTTCTGCATTTCTTTCGCTTTCTGCAAAGGGCTTGGGCATGCGTGTGCAATGCGCGACGCTTCTTGATTCGCTCTTCAAGGGTGGAGCGGGTCCTCTTGATATAAACCCATTCGTTCGTTTTTGTCTTGGAGGAGGTGTTGGTCGTTCGCCGTTGTTGTTCTCGGCGCTGCCTGGATTTCAGATCCTCATTATAGCGGATCCCGTCTATTGACTCCGAAGCCTTGGCCAATTGACGCGCAAGGCATTGACGTCGTCTTTGGCGCGCCCTCTTCGACAAAATTGGAGCACCTTCATCAGTTATCTTCACGACGGAGGAGGAGTCTGGATCTGCAGTTGTAGCCTCCTTGGATACCGCAGGGACATCGCGGGACGTGGATGCAGCGGTGGCGAGGGGATCCTGGATCTTCAAGCCTGAAATCCCGCGGGTGTTTCTGGAAGAGGAGACCTTCCTGCGCCTGCTTGGAGAGGCGGATCTGGGGGAGGAGGAAGAGAGGTACTCTTCAAACTTTTGTTGATCGAACTCATATTTAATCTCTTCATTCACCCGGATCTTGAATGTCAGTTGAGTCACGACAGCCTCGGCAGCGAGGCTGTTGGCTCCCACTGTGGTCGCCAGTTTGTTTTCGGAGAAAGTTGCCTTCATTGTTGAATTCACTATAATATGGATTGCTTACAAAGAATTCAAAATATTCAATAAAAAAGAATAAAAAATGAAAGATTATAACTTTTTAAAAATAACGCAAGATCCGTTCGTCGTTTCTTGCTTGCGTGGGTCTTTAGCCGGTGACAGGGACATCGATATCCGTGGACTACCTGACAATCAGATCAGATCCGGAACTCCGTCGATCCGCGAAGGAATCTAGAAGCAGAAGCGCTTATCTCGGCAATGGTGAGATAATTGCTCTTCTTAGGATTATCACAACGGGATAATCCTAAGGAACGGATGCGGGTGATGCAGATCTGAAGAATCTCTCTCTTGCGTTTGAAGAACTCGATCACTCTTCAGTCCGACAGGGCTTCGCTAATTCTCCAAAATTCCAGCTCCGAAAAAATAAGGCTCTGAGGCTCGTATTTATAGGCACAGGAGGAATTTGGGCTGGAGACACCCTGGGGTGTCTCAACTTGGGCCGAGACACCCTTGGGTGTATCGCTCGTGCCGAGACACCTCGGGGTGTCTCAACTTAGCCTGAGACGCTTCGTTATGCATATTTGTTCGTTTCCACCATAACTTCTTCATCCGAACTCGGATTTGAGCGATTCAAAATGCGTTGGAAAGCCGACGAGGAGTTCTATAAGCTCCAATGATTAGATCTTCTATGGAATAAATGAGACACGAAGGGTATTTCGCCGTTTGTGAACGACACGAGGTTCCCGATCAGTTCGTATCTTCGTCATTCTAAAATTCCGTTATTTCACGTAGTTCGTCGATTCACTTCAAGCATTCACTGACATCAATCAAGCTTCTGTGAACCAGATAGTGACATTCATCATCTTTTCTTAACGCTGAGCTGTTCGTGGAGACCCATAGGCAATTTTCAATGCCTACAAGCAGAATTGTTTATTGAGAAGTTACCGTATAGTTCGTGACAAATATTCAAACCTCCAGAAGAATTCTCACGCATGTCAGATTTGGGAGTTGAGTCTGATAGTTTTCTTTCTTCTTCAAGTGAAATGGAGGGGACGCAATTTCAATATCCAAGTGCACCTTCATTTGGGGGAATGTCAAATGTCATGAACAATGAAGTCCCTTATGAAAATATAAGGATATTAAGAGGGCCAACAATTGTAACATACCAGAATTGCAAAAATTGTCATGTTCACATGTTATAGCGGTTACGTCCAAGCAATTTAGGGGTGCAAATATTTCGTATTACACATACGCTTCTGAGTGGTACCAATCAAGCCACTATAGAGATTCATACAACCAGTGTTTTCATCCTATTATAGATAGTCGTTACTCAACCTTGTGTATGTACGTTATAAAATCTGCAGAGTATCGTTGTAGTAATTGTTGGCTTTAGAAATAGAGGTTTCCAACAATAAGCACAAATGTGTAAGCATGTCATTCTTTTGTCTACTAGCCCTTAAAATCCAAAAAAGGTGTACAATGTATGAAAACTTGCGTGAGACCAAGAAGAAAGTTTGTTGAACTTAGGGTGCAAACAATTCGGATATAGATAGAACATGATGATTATTATGTCTATATCAGTAAAAACCCATGAATTTTTGAAAAAATTTATGATAAATAGTGAAAAATGATTTTTTATATATTTGAGATCATTTATGGATGAATGATTATGTTAGTAAATGATTTGAGATCAATTTAGTAGGAATATGAGAAGATACAAGCGTACAACGTGCACAAAACTAGCGAAATCATGCAAACCTATAAACTAGATATGCTTCAAATCAGTCGACTGATGCTTGCCATCAGTCAACTGATGGGAGCTTATTAGTCGATTGATGGTAAGCATTAGTCGACCGACAGGCAGAATCCTAATATGAGTTGGTTTCGGGTTTTATTGTTTTGTTTAGGGTTTGTGGGTATATATATAAGCATATACACGCAAAAATTCTCTTTTTCATCCTATTTTCTAAACCCTAGTAACCACTCTCTCCCCTAAAAAAAACCCTAGAGCATATTTTGGTGAATTTTTAGAGCTTGTGAAGCAAATACCAAGAAGAGGATCTGTTTTCTCGTGTGTTTGAGAGTTCATCATGACGTTTGAGGCGAGTTTAATCTACTCCAACCTCATCCCCATTTTTATTTAGTCTTTATTGAGTTTATTTGGTCTTAAAACCTAGTTTATGTACAACGATTGTTCCTTTAAATTATAAGATACAAAGATTCGATCTTTTTGTTTTAAAAAGTTATAAATGAACTCTCTGATTTGGATTTAAGATCTGAAATAATTTTTAACATGAGTTTTTGTCAAGATTTATGGTTTTTCATGATGATTCTTATAAACATGATTATATTAGGGTTAATATAATGTACGTAAATATAACAATTAAGTTTCATATAGTTAATCAAACCCTAAACACGTTAAACAAGTCTATTTATATGTGTTTTATGTAAAAATATCAATTTGACGAGTTGTAGGTCAAAAACTTGCACATACATTTACCCAAGGATCATGCTCGGGTCAGTCGACCGAAGTAAGGGAGTCAGTCGACCGATCCCTGCTATGGCATATGCACGATTCGTGCATGTCGCCGCCAGTCGACCGATGTAAGCTTCGGTCGACTGAGCAATGTTGTTTTGTGCATTTTGTTTTGGGCATATAAGTTGATCACGAACACAAGATTTGGGTCCGTACTTCGAGACACGTTCTTGACCATTGGAGTACATGTATGGGGATGCGTTCGTACGAGCATTTGGAGGTACGTAACATACACTGTGATTTGATCATATAGAGTTTGACACATACATTGCATTTCATGATAGTTGGATGCTTGAGTGTGTTAGTTGGTATATCACAATGAGACCTCGATAGACTACACTTAGGGTGGCTAGTTAGTATGTTGCAATGAGACCACAGCAGACTACACCCCGTTGTGCATCATTGCTTTCCGGAATAGGGTGATATGCTTATTTCCGTAAAGCAATTGAGTAAGGTAGTTGATGCCACATGATATTGTGAGCGCCTTACAAAAGAATCGTTGAATTAGATAGAGTATTACACAGATATTATTCATGCTCCCATGTTAGTTACCCGGTGTATTACTGAGTTTTTCCTACACAACATATTTCATGCAAGCTTCATTTTGTCGAATGTCTATTCTTGTGATTGCACCGTCTAACCGAGGATAGCGTGTTCCGACATGACTTGTATTGGTTGAGATTTGGAGTTGTATTGCTTTTATGTACCGTTTTATTCATAGAGTTTGGAATTTGGTATTTAGCGACTCACAACTTGAGACATGGTATATACATGAGGGTTTTATTATTTGGATTATTTCGCTCGACGTACTAATTCTCATGTTGTGAATTTCTAAATATTAATTTCCTTTTAGTCCAGGATAGATGATTTTATATCTATATGTACTAACTTGTATTTTCATATACTCCTAACCCCCTCCCCCTGGGGACGTGGAGATGTTCTCGCTAGCGCTTTGACGCTCCCCTCTTTTCAGGCAGCGAGTCAGGCGTACGAAGAGTCGCAGGTTGATGGAGTTACAGCTTAATTTCCATCATTATTTATATTAGTAGATATTCAAAGCTCCACAGTAGTTTATTGTTTATTTTCAGACATTTAGAGTTGTATTTTATTTTGTAAAGGCTGAGTGCCTTAGTACTATTTTATTTGACTCTATGTATTGAGATATTTCACAGTTTATCTGTTACAATTCATTTTATTTAGTTGGAACATGATTATGCTTATTTGGATTTTTTTTTCTATATCATGTTCATTGCATTATTTTCCTTATCTCTATTTGCTTGTTTTGTACATGCACTTGTTATTTGATTCCACTAGAGAGATATTACTATGATGGTGAAACATGTCTTTGCACGGTGTGGGTGCATGTCAGGTTTGACATCATTGGGTTTACCTTGGATTGTAGCCTTGTGTAAAACCAGGGGCGTCACAATATCTATATGCCAATCATAGAAATAGATAGAGATATGTATCGATAAAGAAAGTTTATATATCCCAATCTGCTATATGCAATATAGATACGGATATGCATCCGGATGTATAGGTGGATATACATACGGATGTGAAAAGGATATGAGAAGACCACATAATATTTAAAATATATATATAGTTCATATGACGCAATGGAGTTCATGAATATGTCCATAATATCTAAAAAGCTAAGATTACATCTCTTGATCATTAAATTAGTGTCAAATCCATTAATATAAGGATTAAAACTATTGCAATTATATGACGACCAATATTTTCAAATACAAATCTGCATATTTCACTATCTATCTGTGTGAACGCGTGGGGACCAGTGGGGGCCACACCCCACGTGAAGTGAATGCGGGGCCACACGCGAACGCGTGAAAACACGTGGGGGGATAATTGTTTCCAGGTTCGATTTTTTAACAGATTTTGGCCTAGGTTTCTGCTATAAATAGGAACTCTTTCCCCTAGGGCTTTGTGCAAGTACAGAGGGTGAAAATTCGTGTGTAGCTATGCAAGCTTGGAGAAAAACGCAGTCGAAGCTCAACCAAGAAAGTGTGTTGTTTTGAGTAGTCATTTAGGTGGTAACAGAAGCCAAGTGAGGAGAATGAGTGAGAAAGGGTCCTATCTTATTTCATTTCTTCCCTAACTGAGGTCAGGCAGGCACGACTAAGTCAAATAATTTTGTGAAGAAAAAGGTGATTTTGAGCAGTCTTTTTTAGGGTTTTGAGCATCCATTGGTGGAGAAATTTGTGAGAGAAGAAGAGATTGTTTGAGGGTTTAATTTATGAGATCTTATGAGATTGTAAACCCTATTTGTATTTTCTTTCTCTCTATTAGTAGATCTCCCCCCTCCTTGCCCCGTGGACGTAGGCAATTTACCGAACAATGTAAAATTCGTTTGTCTCACTATTTGTATGATTTGTAATAGCTTATTTAGATTCCCTCGACAGGTCATTCCTAGAACTGATGAGAGGAAGAGCTGATATCTCACTTTGTTGAGATATTTTTCTTTTGGTTCTTGTTTCCTTAGTGAAATGGGAATTCTTATTGTGATCTTACTCTCTTGTTGCGTCGAGGTGCTGTCGAGGTGCTGCCGAAATTTTCGCTACGCTCAACAAGTGGTATCAAAGCCCAGGTTTTAGATCTAGGGTTTTTGGAATTATGTGGAGGAAGTTTCTTGTGTGAAACTTGGTTCTTAAAGTCCTAGGCTTCGGTGGAGATAGCATTAGGAGTTACCGTTAGAGATTTTACTTTCCTCGTGTGGACAAGAGATCTATTTAGAATCTGATCTATGGTTCAGTTGGGTAATTCTTAATTTCTATCAAAGTTTGACTCTTTCTCTACAACTTGGAGTTAGTTTGCAATGGGAGAAGAAGGTAAAAGCAGCAAGTTGATGGTAAGTACAATTCAAGTTGGTTTTCATAACACCAAAATTAGTGTGGTGAAGTATGACGGTAAAATCAACTTTGGTTTGTGGATGAGCGACGTATAGGATGCGCTTAATGCTTAGAACTTGGAGGAGACCATCATGGTCCACGAGAGACCACCAAAATATGAAGAGGTGATATAGGAAAAGATGAATAGGAACGCTTGTGGGGTGATCAAGTCCTGTTTGGAATAAGAGCTGATGTATGATGTGATGAGGTGACGTCTGTAATGAAGATATGAGAAATTCTCAACAACAAGTATCTTACGAAAAGTGTTGAGCACATATTGCATTTGCTGTGAAGATTATTCAGATTTCACATGTTCCGAGGCACCTCGCTAGCAGCTCATGTGAACAACTACACTAAGTTGTTGTCTGACTTGGTGAATGTTGATGAGAAGATATCAGATGAGTACAAGGCTATTATCTTATTGGGCTCCTTACCGGATGAGGAGTATGACACATTTGTGCTCACTTTGTTGAACGAGAGATCTTCTATCAGCTATAGTAAAATTACTAATATATTGACGAATTATGATTTGAGGAGGAAGGACAAGGGGACTTCTTGTGCTAGTACTTCAGGTGAGGCCTTGTCGACGAGAGATAGAAGCCCATATCTGAAAGGTGATAATAGAGAAAGGTCAAAGTCAAGAGGTCGTCACCAGCTAGGAGATAATCAATGTGTATTCTGCAAGGAGCAAGGATATCGGAAAAGAGATTGTCCAAAGATCATAGAGAAGGAGAATAGCAATAAAAAGAGCCCGAAGGCCAATGAGGTGAATATTGCAAAAGACGATGATTCCGATGATTCGAGCTTTTCTTTATTAATTACTCTGGAGGTAAACCATGCAAATGTATCAGATTGGATGCTTAATTCTGGTGCTACTTATCATGTGACCCCTAGGCGAGATTGGTTTGCATCGTTCGAGAGACTCGATGTGGGTGTTGTTGTCATAGGAAATGATCAATCTTGTGGCATTTGTAGGATAGGTACCGTGCGGATTTGGATGCATGATAAAGTAGTCCGTGAATTAAAAAGATGAGATTTATTACTTAGCTAAGGAAGAATCTTATCTCAGTTAGAGCTTTGGAGACAAAGGGATTCAAGGTGACCTTTGAGGATGCTGTAGCAAAGGTTACTAAGGGATCTTTAGTGGTAATGAAGGGAGTCCGCAATCGGATCTTATATTATCTAAAGGGAAGTACTAAGATTAGCCAGGTTGCTTTAGCTATTTCAGAGGCGGACATGAGCAGGCTTTGGCATTATAGGTTAGGACACACAGGAGAGAAGTCATTGTAGGCATTGTGCAAGCAGGGATTATTGAAGAGAGCCAAAAGTGGTAAAATAGAGTTCTGTGAGCACTGTGTACTTGGCAAAAAGACGAAGGTAAAGTTTAGGACTGCTATTCATAGGATGAGGGGCATCCTGGACTACGTGCACACAGACGTTTGGGGTCCTACCAAGACTGCATCACTTGGTGGTCGATATTGGTTCGTCACGTTTGTTGATGAATATTCTAGGCGATGTTGGGTGTACACCATGGAAAAGAAGAGTGAAGTCTTAGATATATTCGTAGAGTGGAAGAAGAGATTAGAACTACAGACTGGGAGAAAGATCAAGACGTTGCAATCCGACAATGACGACGAGTACACATCAGACCTCTTTCTGTAGTTATGTCGAGACGAGGGCATAGAGAGGCACTTCATGGTTAGTCTTACACCACAGCAGAATAGGGGTGGCAGAGAGGTTAAATTGGTCTTTACTAGAGAAGCTCTGATGTTTGTTGGCGCATAGTGGTTTGGAGAAGATCTTTTGGGTTGAGACACTTTCATATGCGACCCACCTCTTTAACAGGCTGCATTCATCTACGATTGAGGGGAAAACCCCTATGGAAAAGTGGTCGGGAGAACCAGCACACGACTATGATCAGCTCAAGGTATTCGGATGCCCTGCATTTTATCATGTGAGAACAAATAAATTGAAACCTCGAGCTAGGAATGTCATATTTGTAGGATTCAAGCATGGTGTTAAGGGATACAAGCTATGTGATCTAGTTGAGAGAAAGATTGTGCTAAGTAGGGATGTCACATTCGATGAGGTTTCTATCTTAAAGCTTCCTAGCTCTCGTCAGGTGGAGTCGACAGAGGAGATATCACAGGTGGTGGAGATCGATGTAGCTCCACAGTGTCCCGATAATGTAGTAGCCATTAGAGTGCTGACTGAGGTGATGCCATGCGAGCACGATGGTGACACGAAGGATACGGGTTCTGATATGCAGGATCAGGGATCGACAACTCAGGTTCAGGTTTCTATTATGGTTCGGAGACAGAGGAGAGACATACGGATGCCAGCACGATATACCGATACAGTAGTTACATATGCACTTTCAGTGGTGAGTATCGATGAGTTGGTACCTACTACATTCAGAGAGGCCGAGCAGAGTTCGGAGACTGATTTGTGACAGGTAGCTATGTAGGAGGAGATGGAGTCTCTTTATAAGAATGATACGTGGGAGCTTGTTGAGCTTCCAAAGAAGTGGAAGACAATTGGTAGCAAGTGGGTATACACAAAGAAGGAGGGCATTGAGGGCACTCCATTAAGGTTCAAAGCTAGGTTGGTTATGGAAAGCTATGCACATGAGGAAGGTATTGACTATAATAAGGTTATCTCTCTGGTGGTAAAGCATTCTTCGATTCGGATTTTGCTAGCTTTGGTGGCACAATATGGTTTGGAGTTAGATTAGTTGGATATGAAGACGATATTTCTTCATGATGATCTTGATGAAGAAATATATATGACTCGGTCATTAGGATTTCGAGATGCAAGGAAAGAAAAATTGGTTTGTAGATTGAAGAAATCGCTATACAGTTTAAAGTAGTCTTCTCAACAGTGGTATATGCGATTCGATGGTTTTATGATTGGTCATTCGTACACTCGGAGCCAGTTTGATCCTTGCATATATTTTTGCAAGTTGAAAGGAGGTGTGTACATCTATTTGTTACTTTATGTCGATGACATGTTAGTTGCCTCTATTTCCAGATCTGCTATAGATGAGTTGAAGGCACATCTTTCAAAGAAGTTTGAGATGAAGGATTTGGGTGAGACGAAGCGCATTTTAGGGATGGAGATCGGCAGAGACATGAAGAAGTGCAAAATTTATTTGACACGAGTGGCTTATTTGAAGAAGGTTCTATAACGATTTTATGTTAGCATGGATATAAAGCCAGTTAGTGTACCATTGGGAGCCCATTTGAAGCTTTTAGCTGATCTTTCACTGAAGACAGTTAAAGATCAAGAGCTGATATCGAAGACTCCATATGCGAGCGTGGTTAGGAGCTTGATGTACACGATGGTATGTATGAGATCAGATTTGTCACAGACGGTGAGCATGGTTTCGAGATACATGCACGATCCAGGAGTGGGTCATTGGGATGCCGTGAGATGGATTTTGAGGTACATTCGAGGTACACTCAATGTTGATTTGATTTATGAGCAGGACACTATAGGTGGACAGTTATGTATTGGCTACGTTGATTCAGATTATGTTAGGGATTTGGATAAGCGCCGGTCTATGACGAGGTATGTGTTCATTTTGATCCGTACGTTGGTGTGTTGAAGATGCACCTTACAGTATATGGTGGCTTTGTCTATGATGGGCAGAGTATATGGTAGTTACAGAGGCTGTGAAGGAGGCTATTTGGTTTCGAGGACTTTTAGAGGAACTTGGTATATCGCAGCGGTCCGTCACTATTTATTATGATAGCATGAGTGCTATCTATTTGGTGAAGAATCAGGTTTTTCATGCGAGGATGAAACACATTGACGTTTGTTATCACTTCGTTCGTAATGTTCTTGAAGATGTCAATGTGGAGATTGTGAAGGTCCACACGAAGGATAATCCGATGGATATGCTCACAAAGGTGGTTCCAAGCAATAAGTTTGATCATTGTAAAGACTTGTTGCACATTCATGATTGTTGAGGCCGTTGGCGACCATTTGGGTAAACTACGTGAAGACTTGATTCCCTGGGCAAGGGGATACGTAGGCAGTCATTTATGATACAGCCGATTTTTGGGAGTAGATACCAACGTTTGGAGTTTGTTCGCATTCTCATTTGGGTTCTCGACTTGTTATGGATTGTGTTCGTTGTCGTGAATTGTTTCACTTTGTACTGGATGCAACAAGGGGAACATTTGGTTGCTTTGGTGTCTGCTTAGTTTTGAAAGAAACTTCACTGAGGTGGAGAATTGTGAATGTGTGGGGACTAGTAGGGGCCACACCCCACGTGAAGTGAATGCAAGGCCACACGCGAACGCCTGAAAATACGTGTGTGTGTGTGGGGGGGGGGGG
>BQKN01064159.1:0-20153 GCA_022839385.1 Asparagus kiusianus
ATACGATTATTTATCATAAGAGAATTATTTATTATTACTAATTCACATATACCCATTATAGAAATTTCGGGGTTTTACACACACGCCTTAAGCTTTTAGTATTATCACATATTGTATACATTTGGGTTGTGGGTTATATCTTTGAGAGTGAGCTTAATTGAGTTCTCATCTTGTTAGAGAACAAACTATTTGTATTTGATCTTTCATTGTGAGATCACTTTTTATTACACATTTAAACTAAGAGGAGTGTGTTGTGAGGACGTAGTCGATACCAAGAGGAGTGACGTTGGTTATAAATCCTAGTGAGAGGTAGTAAAGCCGGGCACTTGAGGGAGGCGATACGTGAGGACCAACAATTGAGGTGATAGTTTGTGTGGTTACATTGTGAGTGATTGTGAATGTTGATCGGTGAGCGTTAAAAACCGATATTGTGAGGTGTAAACGTTTTTGGGTGAACGTCGAAAACCCGGTTGTGATAGTGGATTTCTCCTCGGGAGTGGGGAGCGGAGACGTAGGTCGGAAGGACCAAACTCCGTGATCATACCGTGTATTTGAGTTCGTTATTTGCACTATGTCATTTACATATCATTTCATGTTTGTATTGTTCTTAGTTTAATTTCATATACTTGCTTATATCTCATTGAATATCTTATTTGTAAGAGTAATTAATTAATAAGTTTTTAATTGGTATTAAATTGGATTAGATTAGTATTGATCCTATTCACCCCCTCTTAGGGTCTAACAATTGGTATCAGAGCTTGGTGCTCTTTGATTAGAGATTTAACCATCTAGAGTCAAAGATCTTCACTTTGATTTTACTAATCTAGTTTTGTAATTTATTATATTTTGCTTACACTTTTTTAATTATGGATATGCATGATGCACCTAGTTTAGGCTATGATATTAATGTTGCTCCATTTTTTAATGATTTCCCCTATACACAATGGTGTTTTAGATTTAAAATATTTGTTAGATTTAAACATATTGAATTATGGGAAGTCAAATATCATGCTTATGTTGTGCCCTCCTTGGAGAAATCCAAGTGGAGCAGATAGAAAGATGCTTACTATGAACAAGTTAGTGTTAGAATTTATGCTTAATGCTTTTGAATCATCTATTTCTAATAAACTTGCTCATTTTGATAGTGCTTACAAACTATGAAAATTTATAGCACTTCAAGGAAGCTTTGAGGAGATCTGACGTGTGTTGGCGAATTCTACTTCAAGTGAGGTTGGAGCATCATCATCATGCATACGACCACTAGGCTACAGCCCTAGTGTGGTAAGCGATTCCGATTCTGATAGTGAACCATCTATTAGTGAACTTGCTTGTGCATATGATAGGTTAATGCATGCCTACACCAAGTTGTATAATAATTTTGTTAATTTGAAAAGCAAGTATGATAATTTAAAATCCGATCATGAGACTCTAGCATCTAGGTTTCAAGTCATTCCTAATGAAAATGTAAATCTTAAAGAGAGCAATGAAGAACAAAGATTAGAAAATGATAGTTTTATCTCATGAAAAATGCAATGCCATATTAAAAGTAGAGAACACTAGAAATGAGCTTAATTCTCTTAAAAATGATAATATGTGTTCCACTTTTAATAACAATGCTAATATGTCTAATGATGAGTTGAACAATGTTAAAAATCGTATTACCTCTTTAAATTCAACTCTAACTACAAGCATTAACAATCATAAGAATCTTGTGGATATGTGTGCTAAGTCTCATACTACTACATCTAAACAATCCATATATCATGCAAACATATATAGCAAAGTTTATAACTGCTCTATTTACGGACGTAAAGGTCATTTAGCTAAATTTTGATATGATGCACAAAAACCTACAATTAATAATCATAATTGTGAATCCTATCAAGTTTCATCATCATCACATTTTGCACATACACATGCATATAATCATAAAGTTCATAATAGGCATGCTCATGTGTTTAAATGTGATTATTGTGGTCGTTTTGGTTATTTGGCCAAGTTTTGTTTTAATTTGAAAAAGGTTTTATATTTGCCAAACATTTCTAAAAGACCATATAAATTTAAATGTGATGTTTGTGGTAGGTTTGGACATCTTGCAAATTGTTGTTTTGATTTGCAAAAAGGTTCTAATTTGCAAAATATTCCAAAAAGACCACCTTTATTTAATGATGTTTGACATTTGCAAAATAACTTTAAAAGATCATCCTTGTTTGCAAATGTTCCTGATGTACATCCATATGGTCTACAAAAACAAATGCATCATTTTCATTGCACATATTGCAATAGAAATGGTCATTTGCATGACTATTGCTATGACTAAACCCATGCACAAAATACGTCTAAAAGGGATCATAACCCTAGGGCTTTGAGCTTTAATGATAGGGGTCATGTTCCTAATTTTTTGGCATCAAAAGTTCTTGGGTGCCAAAACCAAATTGATTGTGTTTATTTTGTATTTTTTAGATTTTAGAATTTTATTTGTTTTCAAACATATATAAAAATTTATACATTTACATTGTTTGAAAATCTTAAATGATTTATTTTTGAATTTTAAATCCATATTTCACGATTCTTGTATGCTTTGTAATCTTAATTTGAACTATTTTGAGTTTGTTTTGACTTGTACTTTTAAATTCATTATAAAACACTTCTATGATGATATTTATGTGTTTGTGCTTATGGATCATCTTTTTGTGCTTTATAATATATCTTTATGTGGTTTGATCAAGTTTTATAAAAAAAACTTTCTTTATTGATCAAACATCATTTTTAGATATATATGAGAGGTTTGTGTTTAAGCAACCCCCCGGTTTAGTGGTGATTTATTTTCAAATCGTGTTTACCTGATAATAAATGTTTATATGTGTTATTACAAGCTCAAGATCTTGATATAGTTGCCTCTCTTGCCTTTTATTTGAAGATTGATATTGGTTTGTTTTTATAGGATTTCACTTGATTTATGTTTTTATTTGAGTGATTTGTTTCTCATTTGGATTTCATGTTAGTCATGATTTTCATGGTTCTCGTGATTTGTTTTCATTTGAATTTTTTTTCATGATTCTCATGTTCTTCATTCTTTTGTTTTCATAAATCTATTTATACATTGTTTTAATGTTTATGTATTGAGATACACTTTTTTATATTGTTATATCTATATGTGTTCTCATAGTGTTATATGTGAGTGATATTTAGCATGTTTCTCATCTATGCTTACTCACATGTTTGCCTTAGCACTTCATCTCATATATTCTATAAGGCATTTTGATAGGGGGAGAAATTCCTATTTATATTTTTATACTCACCTATGCTAATTTGTAGGGGGAGCTTACGCTCTCTTATTATTATCCCCATTTTTGATGTTGCCAAAAGGGGAGAAATATTATGAGTATATCTTGTTTGTTTTTATGTATGATAATCATAATTCATATATTCATTTTGTATCATGCATATCTTGCTCGTTTTTATGTATGATAATCATAATTCATATATTCATTCGTATCATGCATATCTCTTTTTGTAAATTGTTTGTCATCATCAAAAAGGGGGAGATTGTTGGGTCTTTTTTTATGATGTTTTAACAAATAATTTACGACTAATATTATTTGTCTAGTGTTTGTGTTTTCTTATTTATTCTAGATAAACAATGTGTTGGAGGTTGGTTGGATTGCGCCCTCACGGTGATATCAAAAAGGAGGTTGGCGGAATATCGGAGTGAAGCCAATGCATTCAAGTCAAGTTTAAGTTAAGCTTCATCCGCAATCAAGACGTGCTTAATGAAGATCAATTGTCTTGCATATATTAGCTTAGGTTTATGCTTTGTGTGCTTATGCTTTAAGCTCAAATGGTGCACATACACGTATTCTTGATTTATTGACTATTATACATCTATTTGAGATAATAACGTGTTTTCAGATTATTAACTTAATGTAACTGGTTTACATCTTTTATAAAGTCTATTAATCCATTTAAAAGAAGTTTCAAACTTGTTTGAACTCGTTTAGTCAAAATCAAGTTTAAATAAGTTCATGTCCGTGCATGTATTTGCAAAACAGATGAGTTTTCACAATTGAGAAATGCAATTTAAAAAATTTATTTGTTTACTTGTTTATCTTCATATATACAAATATTTCCACAATTTTTACTAATTTTGGAGTTGGTTTGTTATTTTTAATTGAATTTACAAAAATATGTTTTCAGCAGTTTTTTAGAAACTATAATATCAATGTTCAAATAATTATTTCTCACAAATGGGAAGATATATTTAATAAATTCTTTCTCTAACATATTTATCTACATGTTTAGAAACGTCCCTCAAAATTTCTTGATTTTTAGAGTTGAGTTACTATTTGTAATTGATTTACTGAGCCAGATACACATATTTTCAGGTTTGTGCACGTTCTGTGAATAGTGCCGGTCGACCGGTGCATTGTTCACAGTCGACCAAATAGTGTACCATTGCAATAATGACTAGCTTTTCCAGATTTTTGGTTTTGGTATTTTTCTTGTGTTTTGGCCTATTGTTTTAAGCAACTATAAATGCCCTTCAACTCTCAACACTCAAAACTACTTAAGAAAAGTTTTAAACATGTTTACAAAGATTTTAAGTTTGTTTTTAGTGTGTTTTACAAGAGTTTTTGTGAAAAACATTTCACAAGAAGAGGAGATAATTTCTTTTGGACTTCAATCACATCTCTCTCCCTCTTGATTTTTGTAGAAGTTTATGCTAAACTCATCTCTAGCTTTATTTATTTATTTGGTTGATTATAAATTTCATTAAGCTAGATTACTTTTTGAGTTTGTATTTCATTTTTCTCACTGATTACACACACACCCCTTAAGCTTTTAGTATTATCACATATTGTATACATTTGGGTTGTGGGTTGTATCATTGAGAGTAAGCTTAATTGAGTTCTCATCTTGTTAGAGAACAAAATATTTGTATTTGAGCTTTCATTGTGAGATCACTTTGTATTACACATTTACACCGAGAGGAGTGTGTAGTGAGGACATAGTCGATACCAAGAGGAGTAATGTCGATAGTAAATCCTAATGAGAGGTAGTCAAGCCGAGCACTTAAGGGAGGCGATACATGAGGACCAACACTTGAGGTGGTAGTTTGTGTGGTTACATTGTGAGTGATTGTGAACGTTGATCGATGAGCATTGAAAACTGATATTGTGAGGTGTAAACATTTTGGGTGAACGTCGAAAACCCGATTGTGGTAGTGGATTTCTCTCCGGAAGTAGGGAACAAAGACGTAGGTCAGAAGGACCGAACTCCGTGATCATACTGTGTGTTTGAGTTTGTTATTTGCACTATCTCATTTACATATCGTTTCATGTTTGTATTGTTCTTAGTTTAATTTCATATACTTGCTTATATCTCATTGAATATCTTATTTGTAAGAGTAATTAATTAAAAAAATTTCAATTGGTATTAAATCAGATTAGATTAGTATTGACCATATTCACCCCCTCTCTAGGGTTTAACAAAAATTTCCAGCCAGGTCGACAGCCACAGTCGACCGCCATCCGATCGACCGCCACAGTCGATCGCGAAACCTGAACACTGTTTATCCTGTTTTGACTTGGTTTCAGGTATTTATGGCCCATATTCGTTTTCTCTGCTATATATATCATATAATCATGAGTTTCTAATGATTTTTTGTAGAGCCAAATTGACTAATTTGTGTATAAAAAATCAAATCTTTTGAATTATATGTATAAAGACTAGGTGTTTTCATGTTTAAAAGATTCAGAAAGAAATTACGGAAGTATTTGAAGATCTGAAAGTAATTAATAACGTTGTTTAATTGCGTTTTGATGATTTGTTCTTCGTTTTGATGTCTCGTGCAAGTTTAAGAGTTTAATTATGATTTATTATGCAAATAATTAAGTTTTACATGTTTGATATTTCCCCAGAGATGTAAATCTACTATTTATAATGTTCTACACAAGTTCTAGGACAAATAAAATCAGTTTGAATCACGAAAACACGCACGAACACAATACAGTCACAAAAACCTGCACAGAACAGAACATGCTTCTGATCGTTTGCCGGTCGATTGTGCATAAGCGACGGTCAACCACGTGCCACGCAAAGGCCTGGGCAGACTCTAAAACATGCTGTGGTCGACCACCCTATATTGCAGTCAACCACCAGTCTGATAATTGGCTAGTGCATATTTTCTTCCATGATTTCTGATTTCGGGGAAATTTTCTCTATCTTGTTATGTTGCATAATGATCCTTATGAGTTGTTAAACACCTGAGGTGTTAGTAAACACCAGATATTGACACGCACACAGAGATATGTGCACATACAGTTCGTTTATATCGTATTAACATGCATTATCACGATACTTAACACATGTTGAGTTGATGAAAGTGAATTAACATATGCTCATCAGTTATGGATGCTCAGTGTGGTTGTTTATCCCGTAATGAGACCTCGCTTGTACCACAATAGGAGTATTTGATTGTTTTTCCATAATAAGACCTTGGTGGTACCAAATACTTGAAGGTGATTAGTGTATTTTTTCGGGTTGGGCTGATGTTCCTATTCACCGTTGTACGATCATTTGGAAGCATATCTGGAATAGGGAGATAAAACCTATTACCGTAGAACAACTGAGTAAGGAAGTTAACCCCACAGGTTATTGTGCGAACCATACAAGAGTATCGTTATTTCATATAGCCAAAATAGGGAGATAAAACCTATTGCCACAGAGTGATTGAGTAAGAACCTTACAAGAGTATCGCTATTACAAAAAGAGATGCATACATATATACAATTGTAGTATGATTATATATAGTTTACCCATGAGTAGGGTATACATTGGATATATGACATACATAACATGATATTTTATAATGTTTTAGCTGAATAATATTTCCTTATGATGGTGCATGCTACCTGAGGGTAGTCTGCGATTGTAACAAATTGTTCCATTATGATTGAGGGTAGAAGCTGTAATATTTTTGTTTTTGATGATTGTTCATATATAGGTTTGAAGTTAGTAGTTAGTGATTCATAGCTCGAGATATATGGTATATACATGAGGCTTTCCTTGTTTGGATTATTTCGCTCGACATACCAGTCTCGAGTTGTGGATTTTTAGTTAATAATTCACTTGCATTTTTATTCTTAGTTGAGATTGATATTTAGCGATTCATATATAGGATACGCGGTATATACATGAGAGGTTCCTTGTTTGGATTATTTCGCTCGACGAACCCATTCTCGTATTATGAATCTCTAAATACCAATTTCCATTTATAGCAATATTGATGATTTTATAATTATATGTACTAACTAGTATTTTCTCATATACTACTACCCCTTCCCCTTGGGAGCGGTAGAGATGATCTCGCTAGCGCTTGATGCTCGTTGTTTCACCTCTTTTTAGGTGACATATCAAGCATACGGAGTTTCGCAGCGTTAATGGAGTCACATCTTAGCATTTATATTATTTATTTTATTAGTAGATATTTAATGAGCTCCATAGTAGTTCATTTTCAGACTCTAAAGTTTGTATTTTCATTTTGTAGAGACAGTGTGCCTTAGAGAGATTTTCTTTTAACTCTTGATTATGAGACTTGGTATATTTATTACAAATCAGAGATATTCTTATACTAAGTCAGTTGGGCTCATGTGTTGATCATTCTCATACTTCTTCTGTGCATATTCTATTCTTGTACTAATTCTATTAATATCCTATTTTGTACCTTCACCTATTTGTTGACTCTACTAGAGGGATAGTAACTGTAATGGTGAAACATATCGTATCATGGTATTGGTGCTTGGAAGGTTTGATAATCCGGGTTTCACATTGGACTGTAGCTTTGTGTGAACCTTGGGGCATCACAGTTGGTATCAGAGCTCTAGGTTCCAATATCCTTAGGATCATTCCCGTGTCATATTGTAGAGCTAGGATAGGGTTTCTTAGGAATC
The DNA here is from genome assembly GCA_022839385.1 of Asparagus kiusianus. Lineage (NCBI taxonomy): Eukaryota > Viridiplantae > Streptophyta > Magnoliopsida > Asparagales > Asparagaceae > Asparagus > Asparagus kiusianus. The sequence goes on from BQKN01064159.1 coordinate 7,953, forward strand.
GTGTATAGAGTCCGATAGGAATTTCTAGTATGAGTGAGGACGTATTATGTATATTTATATATATATATATATATATATATATATATATATACGCCAAAATTACCAAAATTTTTTATGACCTATTTGCTTGAAGTATAAAGCATGCTGTGAGTGATAAGTAATACTATTTTACTATTGGTATATATTTTATTTTTGTACCTAGGATCCCATTTACCGTGTCTTATAAGCTCTATTCTGAAAACCGTAGAAGTCAGGACGAGCAGAGCAAGCTGATTCAGAGCTTGAGCCATAGCAGGCTCCACAGTATTTGATTGATATCCTAACATCATTTATAGATAGAATAGTGGCCCTAGAAGAGCATTTGGACAACCAGATATCGCCAGCAGCGCCATCATTTGAAGTTCCTCCACCAGTCGCACCAACTGAGTGTAAAACCCCGTAAATTTGAATATTTTATGATTAATAATGATAAATATATTATATAGTGAAAAATAATATATTTTGATGTTTGAATATGATTTGAGATTAATTCAATGTATATTTGTGAAAATATGAGTGCAAATGCACGAAACATGCACAAAGGCCAAAAGAGTGAAAATCTGGGAATAATGATTAGTTATTAGTTTTTAAGTTTTTCATATCAATACAGTTAGAATTTAGAAAAGTATAAAAGGTCAAAGTTGTAGGTATCTTCTTTATCTTTCCAACAAGACTTAGATCACCTCATTCTGAGGTCGTATGAGGAAGTTATAGTAAACATATCGAAGAGGTATTTTCCTAGTCAGATCAGGTTTCCTGGTTCGGGTTGGTTTTGGGTATTTTCAGGCCCACACCCGTTTTTCTACTATATATAACAAGTATTCACGAAATTTTTAGTACTATTTTTAGTATTTTAAAACCCTAACAGCCACCAAACCCCCCAAACCCTAGTTTGATTTGTTAGAGAAGATTGGAGGCTTTCAAGTTGGGTTTTTGTTGATTTTTGGCTTTTGGAGTGGAGATCTCCATCGATGTTGCTTCTAACACGTTTTCCTACAACCCCAGGCAAGTATCATCTCTACTAATCCCCCTCCCAGTTTTTAAAATATTTTTAAAGAGATTTCAACATGTTTTGTAGAGCCAAAACGAATAGATTATGTATAAAGGACAAATTCTTTTGTAGTATATGTATAAAGATTAGGTTTTTTCATGCTAAAAAGGTTGAGAACGTTTATACAGATATGATTAAGATCTGATGATGACTTTTAAACATGGTTAATCTAAAGAAAGAAGTTTAATTTGTTGTTTTGAGCTTTTATGCATGTTTTAGGGTTTTGAATACAAATCTAATGCATAAAATCATGTTTATAGTTGTTGAGTTATTTCCAGATGTTCATATCTGCTGTGGCATGTTTGCATAAAAGTTTCATGAAGAATTTGAAATGTTTAGATCACAAAAACATGACATGAACACGAGATACACAAAGAAATTGAGAATCTAAAAATCAGGGTTCAAGATCGACCGCCGCGGTTGACCGCGTGCAGGACAGAGGCTAGGTTAGCCTCTGGAGCCCATCGCGGTCGACCGCCAGTCTGTTTCAACTGTGCATGTTTATTTGAGTTTTTTTGGGTGTCGAACGAATTTCTCGACCTTATGATGATAGACTATGATATTAGTGATTATTAAAAACCTGGGAGGATGATGAACTTCAGATATGGACACGCACACCGAGATTGGTGCATGTATGCTAGATTGTGTTAGATTGACACACTTTCAACACGAGTTAAATTGATAAACACATATGAATAATGATGTTCTATACGTATCCAGAAATAGGAAGATGAAACCTATTTGCCGCAGAATGATTGAGTAAGAGTATTACAATAGTATCATTATTACATGTATCCGGAATAGGAAAATAATAAACCCTATTATCACAGAACGATTAAGTAAGAGTATTACAATAGTATCGTTATTACATGTATTCGGAATAGGAAAATAATAAACCCTATTGCCGCAGAGCGATTGAGTAAAGAGCCTTACAAAAGTATCGCTATAATACGAGATAATGTACACATAGATAATTAATCAGTTGTAAGCTTTACTTCCATGATAGATTGCCCTCGAGTAGGGTATTTTCTTTGAGATTTTGATACACCCGTTATGAACGGCAGATATATTTGTTTTAGCAAATGTTTATATCCTCTTATATTAGAGCAGGTCACTCGGACGTAGTTCGAGATGAGATGGTTATTCTTTATGTTGGAGATTAGGGTATTTATCATTGATTATTTGTTTTTTATTCATAGAGAGTTGTATGAATGATTTGAGATATGTATATACTAACTCTATTTTCTTATATACTCCTACCCCTTCTCATGGGAGAGGTAGTGATGATCTCGCTAGCACTTTGACGCTCTTTGTTTCCCCTCTTTCAGGCAGCGAGTCTGGTGTACGGAGAGTCGCAGGTTGATGGGACATCATAGTTGTTCGTTTAGCTACTTATCATATTTTGTAGTTATTATAGAACTCCATATATAGTTGATTATTTTCAGAATCTAGATTGGTATTTTGTTTCATAGAGTTGAGAGCTATTGTGAGACTTTGTTTATGTGACTTATTGTATTTGAGATTCAGTTCAGATTCAGAGATATATCTATTTCATCCTAGTTGGGCTCATTATTGATTTTTCATATGCTTCTTCTGTGTACATTCGGTGTTGTTCTATTTCTATTTTTGCTTGTCCGTACCTTCACATATTTATTATTTCCACTAGAGAGATATTGATTGTGATGGTGAAACATGTCATAGCATGGTGTTTGGTACTTGACAGGTTTGACAATCTGTGTTTTACCTGGGACTGTAGCCTTGTGTGAACCCTGGGGCGTCATAGTTGGTATCAGAGCCCTAGTTCCAGCATCCTTAGGATCATTCCTGTGTCAAATGGTGGAGCTAGGATTGAGTTTCCTAGGATTCACGTATAGAGTCCGTTAGGAATTCCTAGAATGAGTGAGGACGATGTGTGCGTATATCTCAAAATTTCAAATTTTTTATGATAATTATTTTATGTTGATTTAAAGTATTTGTGTTAATACTATATGTTATGAATACGTATTGTGATACGTTATATATATGTATATATGTTTGTGATCTCACTTACTGTGATCATAAGCTCTCCTCTCGATATTATAAATGTTGGAACGAGGATGCAGTCGAGATAAAACTCATACCCGGAGAGCTGAGCAAGTAGAGCCCGAGCCGCAGCAGGCTCTATAGCATTTGATCGACTTTATGGCACCGTTAGTTGAAGCAGAGACTAGCAACACTCGAGGAGCGAGTGACAAGCCACATTACATTTTTTGGAGTTTCACCACCCGTTGTACCAATTGTGCCTATTAAAGAGGTAATACTAATGATTACATTATTACCACAACCATTTGTTGATAGAGATACAGAGCAAGAGGCTTAGCTCTGTAAAAATAAGAAAGATGTAGGACACTGAGAACACCATAGTGCAGGGCACACTAGATTCATATGCAGCTTATAAACAAAAAGGAATATGTGAAAATTTCTTAACGTAGACTCAGTACCAAACCAAAGGTTAAATATATTCAGCATAGAGGATATCACCAGAGAATAGCAGCAAAGGATAGCTACGATTTCAGATTTTTGTCGGGACAGTGAATATCACTTATTTGGGAAAATTTTGTTTACTTCTTCGACAAGCAGTTAGAGCTAGTTTGCTTAAAACAGTGAGATGTGCCTATAGTTAATTACAAAATCAAGACTAGCATGATGGAAATGATAAGGGCAAGAGGCCTATTATGGGATATAGAGGACCCCAGCAGTGGGGTAAGGATATTTTTTTTTACCATCAGAAACAAAGACATTATAAGAAGATAGCACAATATGATTTCATAGCGCTGAAGCAGCGTATGATTCGGGACACATGATACAATTATAACAAGACCGAACATAGAGCGAAGAATTGTCTTAGTACAACAGCAGGAGACTAGCATGATAAAGATCGGGGTCAATAATCTTAGGGCAACAGTTACGGCCAGCATCGGAGGATAGATGTGCTATCGGTTATTCCGAGGATTTAGGGGCCTATAGGCCAGAATTGCGCTATTCAGAGTATTCATCAGTGTTAGATGGACCCATGTGTTTCACCGCCAGCAGCGCAGCATGCGTCGGCCACCAGCAAAGTTTATGTAGTCGCGCCACATGATCATAGTGCGAGTAGAGTTTTCGTAGTAAATTCTTATCCAGATCGAATCTTGTTAATTTAGAAGCTTCACATTTTTTTTATCTATCATGATGTCATGATTAGACATCAGCTTGTAACGCAGCGCTTAGGCGTTCCATTATCAGTTTGTACTCCTCTAGGGGTGGTGTCCCTATTGGAGAGTATATGTAGGAGGTGTGTCTTCAGTATAAATGAGTTTGAGTTCATCTTTGACCTGGTCGTTTTGTGGATGTCGAACTTTGACGTCATTTTTGGTATGAAATGGTTATCATCCTATAATATCAGTATCGACTGTTTTGCTAAAATAGTACGCTTGCGAGCATTCGTTGGGATTGTATAGATAGTAGCAACCTCATAGGGTAACCAGAATGCGGAGTCATTTCTGGAATACGTCGAGGAGGTAATGATACGGGATCGGGGTGTAGTTTTGAGCGAGACCGGAGTTGTCTCAGTGTATCAGGATGTCGTTCAGAACATACCTACGTTTTCTCCAGAGAGAAAGGTTGTTTCCCTGCATCGAGTTGCAGCAGGCACCGTACCGATATTACGGGCACCTTATCATATCATATGGCACCCGTTGAGATGAGGGAGCTATAGACTCAGCTAGATGAGTTGTTATCTCAGAGTTTCATTATCTAGAGTTATTTTTTTCGTGGGAGCACTGGTCTTCTTCGTGAGGAACGCAACATTTCTCGAAGATTGATCTTCGTTCTAGTTATTTCCGGTTGCGAGTGTGGTAAATGGATATTTCTAAAACCGTATTTTCTGACTTGATATGGGTCTTTTGAGTTCTTATCATGCTATTTAGGCTGACCAATGCACCCGCAGTATTCATGGATTTGATGAACCGGGTTTTTTGTCCATGTTAGGACCAGTCCGTAGTCATTTTATTGACGACATCTTTATCTTTTCAAGATCGGAAGCAGAATACGATCAGCATCCTCTATTGGCATTATGGGAATAGCGGACAGTCGAGATTAGAGGCATCAGTGATGCGCCGAGATAAGCAAATATGAGTTTTGGCTATAAGAGATTAGATTTTTTAGGTCACGTCATTAGCAGGTGGAACATAACAGTGGATCCCGCCATTGTTGAGGCTGTACTTGATTGGGAGCCACTAAGAACCATTACAGGGGTTCGTAGTTTTGGAATGGTATGAGAGAAAGTTCATTCAGGGCTTTTTGAAGATTATGATACTACTTACACACCTTACAAATAAGGGTGTATAGTTTGCTTTGGGCACAGGGTGACATGAAGCCCTTTGAGACTATTAAGGCTAGATAGACTACAGTAACAATTTTGACTATAATAAATAGTGATACGACATTTGTTATTTACGTGGACACGTCATTACCAGGACTACGAGGTGTTTTGATGTAGACCCGGAGGGTATGGCTTATTTCACGATAGTTTAGGCTCATCGTAACAGATATACAGTGCATCCAGGCATAAGGAAAATGTACAATATGTGAAAAGACACTTCTAGAGGAGTTTTTAGGATTTATTCAGTAGCCAGTTGTGATATTCTAGTGTTGTCCACCCACAGACGGATGGATAAACGGAGAGAGTAAACCAAGTGTCGGAAAACATGTAGGAAACATGTATTATAGATTTACAGGATAGCTGGGAGGATCATATCTCATTGATTGAGTTTGCTTATTGGCATGACACCATATGAAGCATGGTACAGAAGGCATTATAGATTGTTTATTTCATTGGGCAGAATTATAAGAAAGTTTATTGCTTAGACAGGAGCTTGTGGGCCAGACTACAGAAAAGGTAACAGAGATTCGGGAACGCATTCTTGCAGCGCATAGTCGTCAGAAGAGTTATGCAGACTAGAGACGATGACCGTTAGAGTTCAAGATTGGGGACTATGTCTTATTAAAAATACCACTGATGAATTCAGTGACTCGGTAGATGGGGAAGGTTTACCCCGAGATATATTGGTCCATTCATGAGAGTTGAACATTTTTGGAGCCGTTTTGTATGGGCTAGATCTTCTAGCATCAATATCGAGTATACATTATGTTTTCCATGTTTTGATAATTTAGAAGTAATTGCACAACAAAGAGCAACTGAGGGTGATTGATGCACCAGAATTTGAGTTTCAGATAGATTTAACTACCATGGAGATCACGGGTGGTATTCTTACTAGAGAGGACAAAAGGCTTAGAAAGAAAGTAACATCTTAAGTTAAAGTTCAATAGAGAGGAAAAAAAGCTGAGGAGGCTTCTGGAAGCGCGAGGAGGATATGCGTCGCGACTACCCGCAGCTGTTCGAGTGGGTAAATTGTTTTGGTTATAGCTTATTGATGCTTATGATTTTTTTTGATTTTTTCTATATGGTCATATTTATATTTAACGTTAGAATGGGGGTATTAACACTTAGCTCCTAATCATTCAGAATACATGGTATATATATGGGTGGTTCTTTGTTTGGATTTTTCTCCCGACGTAATAGTTCCGTTTAGTTAAGGGTTAAGTGAGAGCATTCACATTTTAGATTGTTAAGCATAAATATTGCTAGTGATTCATATCTAGAGATTAATGGTACGAGATGTGTATGGGAGGGTTTCCGTGTCTGGATTATCCCCTCTTAGTGCTTTTCTCATATTATTAATTCTAAAGATACGATTGTGGAATTTCGGGGACGAAATTCTTTTAAGGGGGAAGAATGTAAAACCCTGTAAATTTGAATATTTTATGATAAATAATGATAAATATGTTATATAGTGAAAAATAATATATTTTGATGTTTGAATATGATAAGAATTAATTTGAGATCAATTTAATGTATATTTGTGAAACTATGAGTGCAATTGCAAAAAACATGCACAAAGTCCAAAAGAGTGAAAATCTGTGAATAATGACCAGTTATGAGTTTTTAAATTTTTCATACCGTTGAAGTTAAAATTTGTAAGTATCTTCTTTATCTTTCTAACAAGTCTTAGATCACCTCATTCTGAGGTCGGATGAGGAAGTTACAGTCAAAATACCAAAGAGGTATTTTCCTAGTCAGATTAGGTTTCCTGGTTAGGGTTGGTTTCGGGTAATTTCAAGCCCACACCCATTTTTCTACTATATATAACATGTATTCACAAAATTTTTAGTATTATTTTTAGTATTTTAAAACCCTAACAGCCACCAAACCTCCCAAACCCTAGTTTGATTTCTTGGAGAAGATTGGAGGCTTTCAAGTTGGGTTTTTGTTGATTTTTGGCTTTTGGAGTGGAGATCTCCTTCGACGTTGCTTCTAAGATTGGAGTCTTTCAAGTTGGGCTTTGACGCTTATTGTTTCCTCTCTTTCAGGCAGCGAGTCTGGCGTACGGAGAGTCGCAGATTGATAGGACATCTTAGTTGTTCGTTTAGCTACTTATCATATTTTGTAGTTATTGCAGAACTCCACATGTAGTTGATTATTTTCAGAACCTAGATTGGTATTTTGTTTCATAGAGTTGAGAGCTATTGTGAGACTTTGTTTATGTGACTCATTGTATTTGAGATTCAGTTCAGATTCAGAGATATATCTATTTCATCCCGGTTGGGCTTATTATTGATTTTTCATATGCTTCTTCTGTGTACATTCGGTGTTGTTCTATTTCTATTTTTGCTTGTCCGTACCTTCACCTATTTATTGTTTTCACTAGAGAGATAGTGATTGTGATGGTGAAACATGTCGTAGTATGGTGTTTGGTGCTTGACAGGTTTGACAATCCAGGTTTCACCTGGGACTACAACCTTGTGTGAACCCTAGGGTGTCACACTAAGTCTATTATAAATGTGTCATCAGAAGTTGCGCCAACCCTAACTACCATTGAAGCTACAAGAAAAGAAGAGAGCCCTAAGATAGGAGAAAAGAGAGACAAGGGCAAGAACAAGAGGAAATTTGCAGGACCACAAGGGCCTCAGCCAGACAATCAGAATCAACAGAATAATACCAGTCCGAGGAAAAATCGGATCAAACAACTACAAAGCAGCGCAAATTTCTAGGATTTTGTTATAATTATAACAAATTTCGCTATAGAGCCGCAGAGTGTCGTGGAGAATTAATGAGAGGCCAGCAAAGCATGAGTCATAACTCACAAAAGGTATAGAGAGTGCGGAAACAACGCAAAATGCAGTGTTATGCCCCACTTCCCAAAATACCGGGGAATCAGAACGTGAATAAACCCATGATGTTTTAGATTGAGGAGAATAAATAAAAATATTTTTTCTCAACCTAATACGCTAAGCGTCAAGCAATAAAAAATACAAAGTCATACGTCCCCGATCACAATTAGCAAGAATATAATAAACAACTTAGAATAGAAAAGTCATATCACAAATGGAATATCATCCAAAACACAAAGTTTGGGTCAAACATGTCCTCATTACAAAATAGTCCAACAAAAAGCTAAAGAGATATAAAAATACATCGATCAAACGGAAATAGAAAGTACTAAAAAAGTAAACTAGGACCATCAACTAATAAAAGAAAAACTAGGCTTCGACTTCTTCTTTTACTTTGTCTGTGAAGCACTCCTGCTGAGGATACTTAGGCTCTGGCGTATCTCCAAGTGGACCTATCCCTCCTCTAAGTCTAACGTACACCAGAGAAAATAGGTGTACGTCAGCGTGCATAGCACACGGCAAGATCCCACAAGGGAGAAATGAAACGGTCGAATGACCAATGCAAGAATAATTATAAAAAACATGGTATTGAAATTCTAATAATTTAAATGCAATCCACCACTATAATAGCGATCAGAAGAATCTAAAAAAAATCAACTGGTAATCTAGGTCATACAGCTAACCATCCAATAACAGGTCACTGGTCCATCTCTTATACAGAGTCAACATTCATATTCTCGGATAACTAACTGTTCATGAATCCCCCTACGTGCACCAATACGTCGCTACACTAGATCGGTCAGAGGGCTACACACAATCCGATTTCAACCTAGTTCAAACTCAAGCTAAACTCGGGTGAATGTTAAATTCACAGACAAAAGTGACTACATCAGCTTCACTTTGACCCAACAAACCAACCCCAAGCTACACTGGATCCTGGGGCGAGCATGGAAGATACATCAACAGCTATATCCAATCACATTGTTGGACCCTAGAGGGGGGTGATTAGGGTCTTATGCTAATCTAATCCGATTTTACGCTAACTAAAACTAATTAACAAGATATCCTAGCTAGTATGAAATACAACAAGATATGTGAGCTAGGATAAGCAATATGAGCAATGAGATATATCCTATATGATAGAAATATATGTAAGGATATATAAACTAACACAAGGGTGATATAATCAAACTATAAATGTGATAGGGCAAAACATACAAGAGTAATAGGCAATTGGCGATATAAGATAAATACATAAGCAAATGCGCCAATGACAAACTCAAACACACTCAAATAATCACGGAGTTCGAACCTTCCGTCCTACGTCTCCGCTCCCCACTCCCAGGGAAAAATCCACTATCACAATCGGATTTTCTACGCTCACCCGAATAATGTTTACACCTCATAATGTCGGTTTTCAACGCTCACCGATCAACATTCACAAAACACTCGTAATGTCGGTTTTCAACGTTCACCGATCAACGTCTACACTCCTCTCACTTGGTTTTCTAGTTAACCGAAAACTTTACAATCTCATAAAGATAACAAATGATTTGTTCTCTAATACAATACGAGAACTCAATTAAAGCTCACACTCAATTATTACAACTCTCACCAACCCAAGTATACTTTGTATGAAAATACGATAAGCTCAAGTGGGTGTGTGTAACCATGAGTATAAATAAAACTTAACTCAAGAAGAAATAGCAATAAGATTGATATGAAATATAATAGTAAAAATGCTAGGAAATAGAGTTAAGGAAACTTCTCTATAAACATAAAGAGAGGATGATGAAATATTGAAGATGAACTCTTCAACAGCTGATGTAGACTCCTCATTGTAAAACCCCAAACATAAAACAAACTAACCAAGCTTAAACCCTTATTAAACTTTTGTTTTAAAACTTCTTGGTTGGTTTGAGAACTGAGATCAATGGGGTATTTATAGCCTCCCAAAACCTCAGCCAAAAACCCCAAACAAAAAGACCAAAAAGACCCAAACAACGGCTGCAGAAAATAGCTATTAGGAATGAAAAGATAAAGCGGCGGTCGACCGTGGGAATCTCGCGGTCGACCGCGAGGCAAAACCAAAACTGAGATAATATTCAGAGAAAGCTACAGTCGATCGTGGCGGTCGACCATGGGAACTTACAGGCTGACGGTCGACCGTCACGGTCGACCGTGAAAGTTGCTACTGCCCACTCAGGAAAGGAACCAGGTCCTGTCACGCCCCGCTTCCCAAAATACCCGGGAATCGGAACGTGAACAAGCCCGCGACGTATTAGATTGAGAAGAAATATACACTATCATTTTTTTTCTTTTTCTTTTCTTCTCAATCCAATACGCTAAGCGTCCAGAAATAAATACAATGCGAAGTCACAGGTCCCTGATCACAATCAGCAAGAATATAATAGACAAACTCAGAATAAAAATACCATATCACAAATGGGATAACATCCGAGACATAATATTCAGGTCAACATGCCCAAATATAAAACTGAACAAATGAATACTGAAGAGATACAAATATACATTGATCAATGGAAAAAGAAAGAACTACAAAAATAAACTGGAACCATCAAAGAATAAGCTTCGACTCCTTCTCCTGCTCCGTCTACAAGGCACTCCTGCTGAGAATCATCTGGCTCCTGGTAAACCTGTTCTTCCTCTAAGTCTGACGTACACCAGAGAAAACAGGTGTACGTCAGGGTGTATGGCACACGGCAAGACCAGACCCCACAAAGAAAATAGAATGAACAGAAATCCAATGCGAAAAACGATACGATAACAGAAACAACAAAAGAACGTACAACTGAAATCAACAAATCAACATGAAATAACTACTAAATCATGATAACATAAAGCATTCAGAATCGATCAGGTAATGAGATCATGTAGCTAGCGATCGGTCTAATCATCCAAGTAACAGGGGCATACAATAGATGGAATTAATACCTAAAAATCTACAATAAGAGACGTAGTACGTCGAGCGAAATAATCCAAACAAGGAAACCCTCATGTATATACCATATGTCTCAAATTGTAGATAATTAAATATTAATCCCAATCTATGTATGAAAAGAAAACAACTAGCCATCCTATCACAACTCACGGTCCCTATCTCACCCAGAGTCAATGTTCATATTCTTGGATAACCAGTTGTTCACAAAATCATCTACGCACAACGCTTCACTACCCCCTCAGACTCACCCCAACACTACACAGGAATATCGTTGGTGCGAGCCTGGAAATAATTAATAGTCACATATCACGACACCTCAGACCCACCCCAACGCTACACATGATTTTTGTTGGTGCAAGCCTGGAAATAATCAACAATCATAATATCACATCACCTCAGACCCACCCCAATGCTACACAGGAATATCGTTGGTGCGAGCCTAGAAATAATCAACAATCACATATCACTGCACCTTGGACCCACCCTGGTGACTACACAAACTTCACTAGCGCGAGCCCGGAATATAACCACAATCACAAATATCTCAACTCCTCAGACTCACCCTAGTGAGTACACAAACTTCACCGGCGTGAGCCTGGAATATACATCAACAATCACAACCACTCACATGGACCAAGACTTCACCCCAATTCTCGTAATTCTAGGTCAACTACAAACGATATTCTAGACCGTAACTATGTCATACAAGTCACTATAGTCATAAACTCCTAATAATTCTCAATCACAACATGGAACAATCAATGCAACTAATCATGTGCAATAATATCATAGCATATCAGATAATCAAAATAAGAATTATAAATCATAAACAGTATCTACATAATTCAGATAATAATCTTTTTCTAAATTAATTCATTTTAAATTATTTCGCTTAACA
>BQKN01064159.1:20163-118731 GCA_022839385.1 Asparagus kiusianus
GTTTAAAAGGAAAATTAATTAAAATTAAATAATTATTGATGTTTAAATATTAAGATAATTATAGAATAATTATCTACAAGTAAAAACGTACATGTTGTGCTAACACAACAGTTGACGAATTAGTTAAAATATTCATATATTGTACAATTACACAAGAATAATTATTAATAAAAATATATTTACTTAAATTTAAAACCAAATAATTATGGGACAATTACGTACACAGTAAAACGTACTAGTTATACTAATACGATAGATAATATGCAACAATAGAAATAATACAATAAATTATACAAAAAACACATAATTAATAATACTATGTATTATATAAAATAATTTGTAATAATATTAATAACACAATATATTATTTAAAATATTACATAATAGTACCGATAACACAATAAATTAATTTTAGAAATTTTTACTACACAAAATAAATTTATAAATATCAAAATCATTTAAATAAATATATAATCGGATTTTTAAATCATAGAAAATTATACAAAATCAAGAAAATACAAATACTCTTTTTAAGAATAATAATTAAATATTTGAAAATACCGTAAAATTATTTTAACTACTATCGAAAATTCATGGTCCTTATAGGCGCGGTCGATCGTGCCGGTCGACCGAGAACTGAGATATTGAAAATACAGGTTTTGAAAATAGTTTTTGTGACCTTAAAACCCTGTTTAAAAATATCAAATAAATTCTAAAAAATGTAAAACTTTAGGGAATGATTATAGACATGATAATAAATATGCTACAAAGACTGGTTTCTAAAAAGGACTTCCCAAATAAAAAAATATCATCATTTTACAAAATATTCCAAAACATGAAAATGTAAACATGTGAATTTTGACATTTTGGCTAAACCATGTTTTGAAACTTTACAAAATGATTTTATAGAGTTGAAGAAAGATGTAAACTATTGTTATGAAGTCCATAAATAATGAATATAGTATTTTATCAAAATACATATATAATGCACTAAAACAAGATTTCATTGAACTAAATAAAATTGATATTGATGAAATTATATATATGCATGTAAGTATGAAACAAAAATATGTTTTCTAATTATATTCAATTGTTTCATAGTAAAACTTGAAAACTATCAAACCAAAACATATATGTATATATATAATTATATATACAAAACCAAAACGTGCATGTGTGTATATGATTGAGCTTAAAGTACTAACACACATAATATAAACTCCTAAACTAAATTACCCAAGCTTGATGAAGGTCTTCAATGAGCTCAACTTGGTACACTTGCGGATGAAGCTTAAACTTGGATCTTCAACTTGAATTTGCAAAGCTTCAACCACTATTCCACCAACCTCCATCTGATATGATCGTTATGGCCAAATACATCCATCCTCTAATATATTGTTTGCTTAGAATAGATACAAAATACAAACACTAGACAAACAATATTAGATGTAAATTGTTTGTTAAATCATCATTAAAACAAGAAGGCCAACACACATAAACAAAGACTTCCCTATCCCAACTCTTCTTGTTTTTCTAAGTTAACATCATGACCTACAATAGATCTCTGGTCCACCTCTTAATTTAGTCAACGCACCCACACATGTCACTAAGTCATGTTCATGACGTGTAAGGCCACTAAGTCATGAACTACTAATGGTTCTCAAACACAACAAGGAACAATAAATGTAGCAAGTTCTATACAAATAAAACATGGTACGTCACATAATTAAAATAAGAAACATGAAATCAGCAGATGATTTACACATAAAATGTCACGGTCAACAACCATCAATAACATGTTCATAAACTAAATTAATTTAAAATAAATAATTCTAAAATAGGGATCTTGCCTCAGGGGGCAGCGCTCATCAGATCTAAAGAAGGCGCGCAAGGTGGCACTGGAGGTGGTGGACCGAGTCACGGCGTTGGTGAACGGAGGAGGAGGCGGCTATAGTTGAGCTGGGTGTCGGGTTTGGTGGCTGGAGCGGTGTTGGACAGTGAGCTCGGGAGTATGTCATCGAGGACTGGATGAGAAGGGGAAAACATGGTTGGTGACAGCGGTGTAGGGTGGTGCGATGAGGGGTTGTGGGTTGTGGCGCGGCTCTTGAGAGGGTGACAACAGCGGTGGCTTGGCGGAGGATGAGGGTAGAGGCGGATCTAGCGTTAGGCGACGAGGAGGTGGCGGAGTAGAGGGCTGGGTGCCGAGGCTGTGGCGGGATGGAGGGCTGGGCGGTGGTTTGGGTGGAGGAGGAAGATGAGCTCAAGGAGGGGAGTTGGTGGCGAGGTTAGAGGCTGGAGCTTGAGGGCTGAGGCGGAGGAGAGAGCGGGGAGGAAGAGGAGTTGGGCGGCGGTTTGAGGCGTCGGGGGGCTACGCGAGGAGGATCTGGGTGATGGGTTTGAGGGAGAGAGAAGAGAGGAGAGAGAGAGTACGGGTGAGAGGAGAGAGAGAAAGAAAATGAGAGAGGAAAGGAGGGGGTCGGCAGCGTGAATGAAATGAGAGAGAGAGAGAGAGAAAAAAGAGAGATGTATATAAGTTTAGGGTTAGGGTTTAGGGATATAATTAAGAATTAAATAAGAAATAATTAGGGAGAAAAATTAAGAAATAATTAGGGAATAATTAACATAATTAATAACAATACTTATAATAACAGTAACAATAATAAAACCAATATTAATTTAAAGTTTTCACCGTAACAATTTAATTTATAATTATCAAAATTATTAAATAAATATAAAATTGGATTTTTAAATTGTAGAAAATTCTAAAAAATAGGGAAAATATAAATACTCTTTAGAAAAATAAAATTTAATATTTAAAATACCAGAAAAATTATTTTAAACTAGTACCAAAAATTTATGGTCATTACATGCAGAGTGCATGTTATAAATGCCACAAGATTGGACATAGAGCGAGAGATTGTCGCAAAGCACCAGTAGGAGGACAGAAGGAAGGAGACCAGAATCACGACCATGGCCAACAATAGAGAATCGAATCACCTCTGTCAGCTTTGAGAATTGAAGATCAGATGCATGCAAATTAGGAGCTACCTTAGAGTCAGAGAGATTCACATGCTACAGAGCCTTAAATGCAATAGAACATAACGATCAATCAAGTTTTTGAAATATACTATGTGATCTTGATATGAGCAGAATCGTAGTGGAAGGTATGTTCTCGATGAACTCCTTCCAAATTCGTATCTTTTAGGAACTTTACAATATGCTATCATGGATAGCTTTCGGTTAGTTACATATTCTCTAGACGATCATTTTTCAGTCTTCATTCCTTTGGGAGAGGCATCCCTTTTAGATAGTATTTGTAGGAGATGCATTATCAGCTTAGATGAGTCTAAGTTCATAGTTGATTTATCTGTTTTACATATATATTCAAGCTTATATGATGTTTTGATATGGATTGGTTACTTTCCTACCACGTTAGTATCGACTATTGGTGAAGACAGTCATCTTGCAAGCATTCGATAGATTTGTATTGATAGTAGTAATCTCATAAGGAAACCAGAATGCGGAGTCATTTTTGACATATGCCGAAGTGGTGATGAGATGGGATCAGGGTGCAAATTTGAGTGAGACATGAGTGGTATCCGAGTATCATGATGTCTTGTAGGACATACCAGGTTTACCTCCAGTGATAAAGGTCGAGTTTTACGTTGAGTTGTTGCTAGGCACCGCACCGATACCCCAAGCACCTTATCATATGACACCCGTTGAAATGAGGAAGCTTTAGATCCAGTTAGATATGTGCTATATAGGTTTATGATTTGGTTGATCGGTAGAGCGCGGCTGGATGCAGTTTCTCGAAGATAAATCTTTGTTTTAGTTATTAATTGTTGTAGATTCGGGAGATGGACATCCCTAAAACCGCCTTTTTAATTCAATATGAGTCTTTCAAAATTCTTGTCATGCCGTGTGGGGTGACCATTGCACCCATAGTATTCATGAATTTGACGAGTCAGGTTTTTCCGTCCATGCTTGGACCAGTTCATGATAGTATTCATAAATGATATTCTTATTTACCCGAGATTGGAGGTGAGTACGAACAATACCTACGATTGACATTACGACTTTGCGGGAGCACCAGCTATATGTTACATTCGACAGGCATGAATTTTCATTACCTAAGATCAGAATTTTGGATCATATTATCAGCCGGGAGGGCATCACAGTAAACCCAGTTAAGCTAAAGACCATTTTAGAGATTTATAGCTTCTTAGACACCTTACGAAGAAAGATGTACAGTTATTCAAAGTGTAGAGTGTTAGAAAACATTTAGGGTTTGGATGCTAAATTTATTACAGCACCAGTAATGGTTAATCCGTTTAGTGATAAAAATTTTGATTGATTACATGTATGTGAATGTATCGGCTCCTAGAGGTGTTTTGACGCAGATCTAGAGAGGAAAGATTTGTATTTTAAGATAATTAAGGACTCATGAGAAAAATTATCCTATATATGGTTTGGAGATAGCGGCTGTGGTTTTTGTATTGAAGAAATTATGACATCATTTGTATGGAGTACAAAGGAAACTATATATGGATTACCAGAGCTTGGAAGTACCTTCTTCCCAGAAGAAATTTAACCAGAGGCAGTGGCAAAGAGTCGAGTTTATTAAATATTATGAGTTTGCAATTTAGTATCCTTGATAAAAGATGAGTGTTGTCGCAGACACGTTGAGTATAAAGCGTTGATGTGAATATATAATTTTGAAGTGTTTAATGTTTATTGCATCAAGTACTTTACACTCTCAGCCAGATTAGCTTTAGACAGGAGATTAGCGAAAATAACATTTTCTTAGGAGCTTTATCAGTGAAGTCATCTTGGAGTATGGAAAGATCAATACCCACTTAGGAGAATCTTAGATTAAAAATTCGAAAGAAGAAAGCTTTTATATAGACCAAAGAAGAATGAACCATCAAAAGGCGGGAGTTTCTAAATGGAAGGTCGGCTGGTGATGCTGGGTTATCCACAAATTAAGAAGGATTTATCGGATGAGGCATATCGTACTAAGTATACAGTACATCTAGAAACATCAAAAATGTACAAAGACTTGAAAGGACGTGTTAACAGAGCGGCATGCGTAAGGAGATTTTCAAGTATGTAGCTAAATGTTCTACCTACCAATAAGTGAAGGTAGTACATTAGAGACCAGCTAGAACCCTACAGTCTTTATCCATTCCGGAGTAGAAGTGGACAGATATTTCTATAGATTTCATTGAAGGGATGCCAAGATCAAAGAAAGAACATAATCTATTTGGATGATAGTTGATTGGTTGACGAAATCGATGCATTTCTTACCCTTGAAAATGACTTATACAATGGAAATTTATGCAAAGATAATTATTTAGGAAATAGTGAGATTTCATGAAGTTCCAAAGATGATTGTATCAAACCAAGGATTGGGGTTTACTTTACACTTTTGGAGAATATATTGCTAGCGTGCGATATGGATTATCAGGACAAACAAGATGAAAAAAATCCCATTGATGGAATTCATTTATAACAACAGTTATTTAATGTCTATTGCTCAGTATGAGGCGCTGTACGGGAGACCTTGTAGGCTACTTATTAGTGGGCAGAGCTGGAGATATTACTTAGACCAAAATTTGTGAGAACACATTAAGGAGGAATGTAATATTAATTTGAGAACATATTCTTGCCACTCATAGTCGGTAAAAGAGTAATACAGATCAGAGGTGACAACCTCTAAAGTTTCATGTTGGAGATTTTATAACAATAAAAGTATCGCCGATAAAGGGTGTTTAGCGATTAAGTAGATGGGGGAAAACATACCCTAAGATATGTTAACTCGTTCAAAAATTTTGAGCATGTTAGAGTTGCATCATTTAGATTTGATTTTTTAGTATTGAGGTCGAGTATACACGATATATTTTATGTTTTAATGCTCAAGAGGCACTTGCGCGATGAGGAGCAACAGAGTGTGGTTGATACACCAAGTATTGAGATTCAAAATGATTGATTATCGTAGAGATACCGATTTGCACTACTGTTAGAGAAAACAAAAGGCTTAGAAACAAAGTGATTTTTTTAGTGAAAGTTCAATGGAATCGGCAAGGAGCCGAAGAAGTTTATTGAAAGTGCAAAAAGGATATAATCCGCGACTACTCACATCTGTTTGAGCAGATAAAATGATTATATTAAGTATGCTTTTATGCATTAGTAATTACATTATGTTTTTATGCCACATTTATATTTAACGCTAGAATGATGTACTAACACTTATCTCCTAATCACTCAGAACATATGGTATATATATGGGGGGGGGGGGGGTTCCTTGTTTGGATTTTTCACTCGATGTACTAATTATGTCTAATTAGGGGTTAACTGGGAGTGCACACATTCTAGATTGTTAAGTTTAAATATTTGCTTATGTTTCAAATCTGGGGATTAATGACACGAGATGTGTACGGGAAGGGTTTCCTTGTCTAGATTATCCCCTCTTAGTGATTTTCTCATGTTATTAATCTTTAAGATACAATCACAAAATTTCAAGGACGAAATTCTTTTAAGGGGGGTGAATGTAAAACCCCAAAAATTTTGAGTTAAAGATTAATAAATTGAAATAGTATGTGATTAATTATAATGAGTAGATATTTATTGAGACAAATATCATTAAATAGTGTATGCGTACACTAACAAGTGTTTTGAGTATAAGCAAGTCAGTGAATGAGAAAGAAACAAGTCGAAACATGCACAATGACCAAAAGTATAAAATCTGAGAAAACTGGAAACTTCTAGCCTGGTCGACCTCCACAGTCGACCGTCGTCCAGTCGACCGTCACAGTCGACCGCGAAACCTGAACATTGTTTATCCTATTTTGACTTGGTTTCGGGTATTTACGGTCCATATTTATTTTCTCTGGTATATATATCATATAATCATGAGTTTTCAGTATTTTAAAAATCCTAGCAGCCACCAAACTCCCCTACAAACTCTATTTTGATTTTTGAGAAATATTAAAGGCTTTTGGAGCAGGATTTCGGGTTATTTTGAGTTTGCGATTTGGAGATCTGCTTTGGAACTTCATCTTCCATATTTTAAATCAAGTCTAAGGTGAGTTTCATCTCTGCTAATCCCTCTCCCCTATTTTAAAGAATTTTAAATGAGTTTCTAATGATTTTTTATAGAGCCATATTGACTAATTTGTGAATAAAAAATCAAATCTTTTGTATTATATGTATAAAGACTAGGTCTTTTCATGTTTAAAAGATTAAGAAAGAAATTACAGAAGTATTTGAAGATCTGAAAGTATTTGAAGATCTGAAAGTAATTAATAACGTTGTTTAATTAAGTTTTGAAGATTTGTTCTTTGTTTTGCTGTCTCGTGCAAGTTTAAGAGTTTAAATATGATTTATTATGCAAATAATTATGTTTTACATGTTTGATATTTCCCCATAGATGTAAATCTACTATTTACAATGTTCTACACAAGTTCCAGGACAAATAAAATTAGTTTGAATCACAAAAACACGCACGAACACAACATAGTCACAAACCTACACATAATAGAACATGCTTCTGTTCATTTTGGGAAAGTTTTCTCTATCTTGTTATGTTACATAACGATCCTTATGAGTTGTTAAACACCTGAGGTGTTGGTAGACCAGATATTGACACACACACCGAGATATGTGCATGTACACTTAGTTTATGTTGTATTGACATGCATTATCGAGATACTTAACACATGTTGAGTTGATGAAAGTGAATTAACATATGATAAAGTATTGTTCATCAGTTATGGATGCTCAGTGTGGTTGTTTATCCCATAATGAGACTTCGGTTGTACCACACTAGGAGTATTTGGTTGTTTTTCTCGTAATGAGACCTCAGTGGTACTAAATACTCAAAGGTAATTGGTGTATTTTTCCGGGTTAGGCTGATGTGCCTATTCACCATTGTACGATTATTTGAAAGCATATATAGAATAGGGAGATAAAACCTATTACCGTAGAACAACTGAGTAAGGAAGTTGAACCCACAGGTTATTGTGCGAACCTTACAAGAGTATCATTATTTCATGTAGCTGGAATAGGGAGATAAAACTTATTACCACAAAGTGATTGAGTAAGAACCTTACAAGAGTATCGCTATATCAAAAAGAGATGCATACATATATATAGTTATAGTATGATTATATATAGTATACCCATGAGTAGGGTATACATTGGATATATGACATACATGACATGGTATTTTGTAATGTTTAAGCTGGATAATATTTTCTTATGATGGTGCAAGCTACCTGAGGGTAGTCTGAGATTATGACAAATTGTTCCATTATGATTAAGGGTAGAAGCTGTAATATTTCTATTTGTGATGATTGTTCATATATAGGTTTGAAGTTAGTAGTTAGTGATTCATAGCTCAAGATATATGGTATATACATGAGGGTTTCTTTGTTTGGATTATTTCGCTCGACGTACCAGTCTCGAGTTGTCGATATCTAGTTACTAATTTCACTTGTATTTTTATTCTTAGTTGAGATTGATATTTAGCGAATCATAATTTGGGATACGAGGTATATACATGAGGGTTTCCTTGTTTGGATTATTTCACTCGACGTACCCATTCTCGTATTATGAATCACTTAGTACCAATTTCCGTTTAGTGTAGTATTGATGATTTTATAATTATATGTACTACCTAGTATTTTCTCATATACTACTACCCCTTCCCCTAGGGGGCGGTAGGGATAATCTCGCTAGCGCTTGACGCTCATTGTTTCCCCTCTTTTCAAGCGACGAGTCAAGCGTACGGAGTGTC
Organism: Asparagus kiusianus; assembly: GCA_022839385.1. Classification (NCBI taxonomy): domain Eukaryota; kingdom Viridiplantae; phylum Streptophyta; class Magnoliopsida; order Asparagales; family Asparagaceae; genus Asparagus; species Asparagus kiusianus. The sequence continues at coordinate 28,964 of BQKN01064159.1, forward strand.
GTAGGGTTGATGGAGTCGCATCTTAGCATCCATCTTATTTATTTTATTAGTAGATATTTACAGAGCTCTATAGTAGTTGTTCATTTTCAGACTCTAGAGATTGTATTTTTATTTTGTAGAGGCAGTGTACCTTTGAGAGATTTTCTTTTGACTCTTGATTATGAGACATGGTATATTTATTACAGATCAGAGATATTCTTATACTATGTCAGTTGGGCTCATGTGTTGATCATTCTCATACTTCTTCTGTGCATATTCTATTCTTGTACTATTTTCATTATTTGACTATTTTGTACCTTCACCTATTTGTTGAATCTACTAGAGGGATAGTAACTGTAATGGTGAAATATGTCGTAGCATGGTTTTGGTGCTTTGCAGATTTGATAATCTAGGTTTCACCATGGATTGTAGCCTTGTGTGAACCTTAGGGCATCACAACTGTGACGCCCCTGGTATCACACAAGGCTGCTGTCCAAGGTAAACTCATGGATGTCAAACCTGTCATGCACAAACACTGTGCAATAACACGTTTCACTGTCACAGTAACATGTCTTTAGTGGAATCAACAATACATAAGTGTAGGTACAAAGCATATAGAATAAGGTAATACTCCAATGATATAAAATCATCTATCCTAAACCTAACGGAAATTGATATTTAGAAATCCACAACACGAGAATGGGTACGTCGAGCAAAATAATCCAAACAAGAAAACCCTCATGTATATACCTCATATCTCAAATTGTGAATTGCAAAATATCAACTCCAAATCCTATGAATAAAATAATAAATAAAAGAAATATAACTCCAAACCTCAACCAACAAGTCATGTCAAATCACACTACCCTCGGATTTTGATGGCGCAGTCACGAGAATAATCATACGGTAAAATAAAGCTCGCATGAAATATGTCGTGTAGGACAACCTTAATATTATACCCTACTCTCGGGTAACTAACATGGAAGCATGAATGTAATCTGTGCAATTCTCTATATGAAATAATAATACTTTTGTAAGGCGCTCATAATATCCTGTGGCAACAACCACCTTGCTCAATCGCTCTGTGGAGATAGGCATATCACCCTATTCCGGAAACAATGATGCATGACGGGGTGTAGTCTGTTGCGATCTCATTACAGCATACCAACTAGCCACCCTGATTGTAGTCTACCGTGATCTTATTGTAATATACCAACTAACCCACTCAAGCATCCACAAAATCATGAAATGCAATGTATATGTTACTCTTAATTATGACAAGTCAAAATCATATATTACGTACCTCAAATGCTCATGTGTGCTCAAAACAAGTACGTATACACTCTCATGGTCACGTATATGGATCTATGAGAAATTCGCACTTCGTGGTTGCGATCAAACAAATATGCGAACACAAAGTCTAAAATCAACAATTCATCAGTCGACCGAAGTATACTATCAGTCGATCAATTAGCTTCATGGACAAACGTGCACATGCCACATAGCAGGGATCGGTCGACCGACTCCCTTACTTCGGTCGATCAACCCGAGCATGATCCTAAGGTGAATGTATGTACATGTTTTTAATCTACAACTCATCAAATTGGTGTTTTTACATAAAACACGTATAAATAAATTTGTTTAAGCTGATTAGGGTTCGATTAATCTACATGAAACATAATCATTATATTTAAGGGGATTCTAACAATCCTATCATGTTCGTATCGGTAAAATCATTTTGAAAAACCATAAAACTTAACAAAACTAATATTAAATCATGTTCAAAACTCAAACCCATGTCTACAAACCCGTGTTATATTTTGTTAAATAAAAAAGATTTGATCTTAACATCATACGGTTCAAAGAAACGATCTTTATACTTAAAATAAGTTTTGAAGTTCGATAAATCCAAGTAAAACCAAATAAAAACCAATTGAAAAAGGGGATGGGTTTAGAGGAGATGAAACTCACCTCAACACATATAGGAATCCTTAAGAATGCAAGAAAATAGGTTATCCCTCGCCAAACACTGACGATCTCGCCCTCTTCGTAGTATTCGCTTCACAAAGCTCTCAAAATTCACCAAAAATATGATCTAGGGTTTTGAGGGGAGAGGGTGACTGCTACGTTTAGGAAATATGATGAAAAAGAAAATTTTTGGGTGTATATTCTTATATATATATATATGTAAACCCGAAACAAATCAATAAAATCCGGAAACAAGTCAAACTAGGAAAACTAGATCTGGCCCCATCGGTCGACTGACCATAATGCATCGGTCGACTGATTGGGTATCATTGGTCGACCGATCGGCTTAGGTTGGTCGATCGACCAGAACATATCCTGATTTACAAGTTTTGTGCATGTTCTCTCTCATATACACACATATATGTAGGCGTCTAAAAATGCCTATAGGTTTCCGAATATAGCTCAAGACGAAGAGAAGACGATGAACATCATCATCCAAGTCGGAGAGGATTATCCAAGTCAAAAAGGATCATCCAAAGCCATAAAGAAGCTAACGAACGCATTAAGCAAGTCAGCAAAGCGTACAAGTCAACCAAATGATAAGATACGCAAAACAACGTAAAATACAAGTCCAAAAAAATCAGAAAATATTGAAACACTTCAATGAGACTCATACGGGCGGATCACCTCGAGGTGACCCGCACCCGTGTGGGTCACCAAGAGGTGACCTGCACACAGCTGAGTCACCCAAAGATGACCCGCGCTAGCGCGGGTCACCAAGAGGTGACCCGCACACAGCCGGGTCATACCGAGGTGACCCGCACCAATGCGGGTCACCAAGAGGTGACCTACGCCAGTGTGGGTCACCAAGAGGTGACCCGCACACAGCAGGGTCACTCCAAGGTGACCCGTTCTAGTGCGGGTCACCAGTGTCTGCCCCGCATAGTTAGTGCCCAAAACACGTTTTTAACGGGTTTGTTAATATTTCTCGGGATTTGTTCATTCCACAACATTTCAACTGACTTGATATCATATCTAAGAGTGGTTAGGTTGTTGTCAACTGAAGATATAGTCAAATATTTCATTCTTATCTAACTACCCTGCATTCGAAGCCATATAAATACGAGCCTAGGGCTTTCATTCACTAAGGGCTGGAATTATTATCAAGAGGAGGAGGTGCTGCTGAATTTCAGAGCTAAGGGCCACGAATTTCAGAAAGGAGGAAGAGATCTTGGCGAGTTCTTCGGCATAAAGAAGGAGAGTTTGAGAGATCTGAAGCCCCGTACCCCCCATTCCTTGATATTAGGCTTGGTCTTAATCTCGAGAAGAGTCATAATCTCGCTTGGTCAGGATTATCACTTTAGTGATTACTTCCTTCGTGAAGTAAGAGCTTTGATTAATAACTCTATCAACTGGATCTGATCCGCGATAGCCCACGGACTAACGTGTCCCCGGTACAGGAAAAGACCCCACGCAAACAAAGACTAATAAATAGGATTTGTGTGTTGTTTGATAAAGTTATAATCTTTTATTTTTCATTGTGCAAGGAGATCTTATAAAAGTTCAACTTTTTTATTTTTTGAACTTGTAATCGATAAATGATTGTAACAGGTTCAATGATAATGAAAAAGCTAACTTTTGAACCAAACACAATGGCGACCATAGTGGGAGCTAACAGCCTTTTTGCGAAGGCTGATGTATCGCAACCTCGGATCCGGATCCTAGTTGACGTAGAGATCGAGTACGAGTTCGACCAGGCCAAGTTCGAGGAGTATCTATCGTCCTCCTCCAGATCCTCCACACTTTACAACCATAATAAGATCAACGTCCCCGTTACCGCTACGGTCATACCTTGCAACACCTCTACAGATGAAGCTTCAGATCTAAACTCCTCAATCAAGGAGATAGCTGTTAGAGTTGTGATAACCCTATCAAAGAGGGCATGCCAAAGGCAACCCCAACGCCTTACGTGCCAATTCACCGAGGCCTTAGAGCCTTTTGACGAGATCTACTATGATGTAGATCTAAAACTCAGAAGGCGCCAAGTGTTCCGGTAGCGAACAAACGCCCCTCCTCCAAATCATCAACAAGTGAATGGATCCATGTCAAAAGGACTCATTCAACTCTTGAGGAACGCATTCAGAAATGCCGCACACTGCTTGCGCATGCGCGAATTCTTGCGCAAAAGGCACAAAAGATGCAGAAAAAGTACATAGCCAAGAAATAATTAAGATTGCATCAAACTTGGAGGCCAAAGTCCGAAACGACAACCAAAATGACCACGAAGCACAGGTCACACCAAGGTGGCCTGGACAACAGCGGGTCACCCCGAGGTGACCCGGCGGCTTACGAGTCACCCAGAGGTGACCCGGCCATTGGCGAGTCACCATAAGGTGACCCGGCCAAGTGAGAATCATCCTAAGGTGACCCGTGCCTATTTTTTTGATTACGGTGAATTTCGTTCTTGTTTCGACTGATCCCGTACCATCGGTAAAGTCCCATGTCAACACGGACTTGCCTCGATTCAAAATGACAATGGCAGAACGTCTAGGTCCTTTGCATGAGGATCAAGGTAGAGTTTCGATCAAAGAACGCTTGGGCCTAGTAAAGTAACCCTGAGCAACTCATCAAGCTGGGGGTCGTACACACCCTGGCAACAACTTAGAGCCTTCTCATAAAGGGAAAATTCCAGTAACCGACCGCATCGAACTGTGAGTCTAAGTCCAAGAGCCTGTTGAGGTCCCGCGCTCACAAAGGCATAGCTCCAAACGTGTGACTCTTGAAGACGCTAACAAAGCATTATATCCCCAGAAAGAAACGTATTCGTCTGATGATGATAACGTTATACCTGGGAAGTTATGCCAGCACATGATAGGTTGCTCTGACGATCATGCCAATGAGTTGTACTATCGGGCTGGGGGTACAAATAAATCTCGAAAGAGAAGTACCCGAGAAGCAGACTATCATTTTTGTGTACCAAAATTATCAAGGTAGTATTATCAGTGTGTAACTGCCCTAAGATCGCTCCACAGAGGGTCTCGGTATTCAAAAAGATCTACACTAAATCATCGAAGCCCAAATCAAGGCGTTTCCACAAAAGAAGATCGGTCATTTGATATAACGAACTCCCAAAAGTTACCATCAACATGGTCAATAAGGAAAAGTCTCCGATTGTTTCAAGTGGTTCTAGCCCCGACTTTTCTCCAGGAAGAAGAGTCAATTCGGGAATAGCCCAACTAATGTGTTGACTCTAGCTAGACGCTATCTAACCTAAACAATCCGCAGTTATGATTAACATGGCTGATAAGGAAAAGTCGACCCGACCTTTTAGTTCAGACCCCCTCATATCGCATTGTCTAACTCGGCTACGCACAGGGACTACTAGATGTAGGGACTATCACAGTTGAATAGAGGATTATCCTCGGATGATGAAGCATCTGATGCAAACTTTGTAGTCGCTTCAGACAATACGGTATCTAGCCCAGGACAATCCCACGAGGTATTTACGATCAACACTGAGTAAATGACCAAGATTCTTAAAGATGCTTTGGCTAAGCAGAAGGAGACAAGTTCGAAATGGAAATGGCTATGCTGCGGACGAAGGAAGAGCATGATTAACGAATCCAAGCTTTGTTAGGTCAAATCAGTGAATCTAGTCGTCACAACAATGCCTACCGGGCATATAGCGATTTAGACATAGACAAACACCTCGATGCAGATAACCTTCTCATTGACCAAAACGCTAGGGGTGCCCCCACTAATAATAATGATGCTGGGATGTTCCTACTGATGATGACAATATCGGGCGTGTCCACGATGTTCCTTCTCAAAATCGACCGAGGAAGGATACGAGTGAGGATGAGAAGATGAAGGACCTTGAGGGAAAAATCAATGCCTTAATGTCCATTCAGAAGGGGAAAAGACCGGCATTTCATGTCCCTATCCAAGACAGTGGGAGTCGATCCCGTATCCGACGAAGTTCAACCTGATCAACTTTACGCCATTTGACAGGAAGGGTTCCCCCACTCAACACTTGATTATTTCAAGTCCCACTTGGGAGTGATCTCTGGCAATGAGCCTTTGATGGCCCGATAATTCGTTGTCACCCTTTGCGGGCCCACCTTTGATTGATACCATCGTCTCAAGTCCAGAAGCATCAACAGCTGGGATGATATGGAAGGTTTATTCCTTGGTAATTTCTTTGATGATGACAATGAAGTATCAATTGGAGCTCTTTTGGAAGAGAAGCACGAAGACGGAGAGTCATTTGACACCTTCGTCAAACGCTTCTGAAACAAAACGATGAACTGCCGAGATCTGGTCACAGAAGAGTTCATACTCCAAACCTGCCATCGCAATCTCTCCCTCAATATTCTCGAAGTCATGGGAGTTGTCCCTTTAATCACCTGAAACGAATTAAAACTGTATGGAGAATAGGTCGAGCGCTTCCTCAAAAGAAAGAAGCTCGAGAGAGGCCAGTCGACGGTTAACATTGTTTGGGTGGAAAGTTGATGTTTTCATTGATGAATTCATTACAACTTTAATCGTTACAATAAAAATAAAAAAGTTAGTCTTTTTATAAGACCCTTTCACAATGAAAATAAAAAAATACAACTCTCGTCAAACAGTGTAACGGGTGTTTTTAAAAATTAATTTTCGTTTGTGAAAACTCCCTGTTTTTGAAAAGTGTTCGTAAACCAATTTTTCAAAGCAAGAACAAAAAACGAACAAAACAACAATAAGTGACATAAGAATCATTTTGATACCACTAAACTTTGGGACATGACCCCTATCGTTTAAATCCAAGGCCCTAGGGTTATGAACCTGCTTGGGCGTATTTTGTGCACCGATACGATCAAAGCAAAAATTATAAACATGACCCATACGATTACAATTTATGCAATATAGAGGTTTGAATGGTTTACGTTGACCGAAATGAAATGCACGTGGTTCATTTGCAAAAATAGATTTTCCTTTGTAATTATTTTGCAAACGAGAATTTCTTTTCAAATTGAAACAAAACATGGCCAAATGACCAAAATGATCACAATAATCACATTTGTACATATGAGCATGTTTATGATTTATACTATGTGTGTGTACGTGTGTATGTGATGAAGAAGCTTGATGGGATGCACAATCATGAATAGGCTTGTCAATTTTTGATGCATTATGACAAAATTGAGCTAAATGGCCTTTAAGACCAGAAATAGAACATTTGTGAATTTTGTCATACATATGTGCATAGTGAATAGGTTTCTTAGAAGAATTAACATTAAACTTTTCACATAAGTCCATAAGCTTTTTATTATTAGCAATACAAGTGTTTAGTGTTGAATCTAAGGTAGATATTCGTTTTCTCATTTGATTCAACTCATCATTGTGCATACAAGCATTGCTACTAGAAGTAGGATAAACAAGATTATTCATCATAGATTTCAACTTATCTACTTCTAACATAGCATCACGTTTTTCATGAAGCAAACTAGCATTTTCAATTTTTAAAATTTCATTGCATTCTTTAAGAATTATATTTTTATTTGCAATAAAATTAAACTTAGTGGCTAGTGTTTCATGAGTGGATTTCATATTAACATACTTACTCTTTACATCAATATAGCAATTGTGTAACTTTTCAAACTCAAGAGCAAGTTCATCAAAAGTAATAATATCATTATTATCGCATACCTCACTAGGGTTATCACCTAGTGGTATTGTACATGGAGATGAGGCTTCTTTAGAACTCAAAGCGAGATTTTTCAACGCTTGTTGAATAGCCTCCAAGTCTCCGTCATGTGCTTCAATAAATTTCCACAATGCGTAAGCACTATAAAAATTAGCAAGTTTGCTAGAAAATGAAGAGTGAAAAGCATTAATTAAGTATTCTAACAAAAGCTTGTTCATATTAAACAATCTTTTATCATTCCCACACCATTTGGATTTTTCAGAAATAGGAACAATATAGTCATCCTCAAAAATTTCCCACAAATCGAATTGTTTAGATTGAACAAATAGTTTGAATCTAACACGCCATTGAGCATAGGGAAAAATATTCAAACGAGGAGCAATATTAATAGCATATCCTAAACTAGATGAATCATACATATCCATAAAAATAATATGCAAGAAGCAAAATACAATCAAAATTAGATTAGCACAAATACGATAACTTGGATCTTTAACTCAAGGCGATTAGACTTTAAATCAAAGAGCACCAAGCTCTGATACCAATTGTTAGACCCTAGAGGGGGTGATTAGGGTCTTATGCTAATCTAATCCCGATTAAATGCTAATTAAAAAATTATATTGATCAATATGTTCTTGCAAGAGATAGATATAAACAATAAGAATAAGCACAAAAGAAATATACGCTAAGCAAACACAAACACAAACACAAGATATGTTTACGAGGTTCGGTCCCCACGACCTACGTCTCCGCTCCTCACCTTGAGGAGATATCCACTATCACAATCCGGTTTGGAAGCCGGAACTTCTACACACTCGGTTTACAAGATCACCGAAAACTCTCACACTACACAATCACTAATCAATCACACTTTACACACTAAGTGTAGGAACTTAACCCGTGTCCTCCTCCTCAAGTGCTCGGATGCAACATCTCCCTAGGTTCGTCAACCGACGCCACTCCTATTGGATTCGACCCCGTCTCTCGCCTCACACTTCTCTCGGTGTACAAGTGTATTACAAGTGATACTCACAAAAGAAGATTAAATACAATGGTTTGTTCTCAAATAACAAGTGAGAACACAATGAAGCTCATACTCACTAAATCACACCCCATAGCCCACACTATATGGTATGAAGATATTAAGCTCAATAAGTGTGTGTGAAAATCAGTGAATGAAAATATACAACTCAATGACTATAGCCAAGATATGAAAAATGAAATTGACAAATAAGCTATATAAAAGAGTTTAGATAAACTTCTCCATAAATACAAAGAACGGAAGAAATTGATGATGTGGATGGATTCCTCAATTTGAATCGAAGGCTTCTTCTTTGTGAAAAACTTCTCTTTTGAAACAAAGCTTGAAACAAGGCACTAAACACTTCTTAAACACTTTGTAAACTTAAGTAATCAATTCTCTTGGATAGTTCAAGTGTTGAAAGCAGTAGGGTATTTATAACAACCCAATACATTAGTAAAAACCAAGTAAAAAGACCAAAAACCCATTAGAAAACAGCTGTAGAAAACTAGCCGTTGGAGATGATCAGGCTGGCGGTCGACCGTGAAAGTCTTTGGATGTTTTCACGGTCGACCGTGAGCACATAAAAGCCAGGTTTAGAAAAATTATCACTGGCGGTCGACCGCGACGGTCGACCGCAATCTGATACATGCTGAAAAACCTGTTTTGGCTGATTTTGAAAATTCTTTAAAAATAGTAAATCAAATCCAAAAATAATAAAACTTTGGGAAAAGTTTCTAAATGATAAAATGAACATGTTAGAAAAGGAATTTTTGGAAAATCAATTTTCTTTTGTGAAAACTCCCTATTTTTGAAAAGTGTTCGTAAAACCTGTATTTTACGAATATGAAAATTTTGATATAACTCACAAACACGTAAATATATCTCATGCATATATTATATGTATATAATAGAGTATGAATGAGCTGTAAACATGAGATAAAAGATGTTGTACCGACGTTTGATGAAAAATCATTTTTATTATAGAAAACGTCAAAAATCGTGTTAAGTGTACATATATTGAGCTTAAATATAAACATACAATATATGTAAGTAAACTAAACTTATACTTAGGTAAAACCACACATATGAACTTGAATCTTTGACGCTTGATTGTTGTGTGTTGAAATACCTGTAGAGAGAAACATAAACACAAAACTAGAGAATATATTAGCGATAAATTGTTTGAAAAATCATCATCAAAACTATAGGGTCAACACTCCTCCTGCTGTAATTTTCGTGCTTCTTCTGTGAGAATCCGTGCATGCATAAGTAGTGCGGGACATTTCTGGATACGCTCCTCGAGAGTAGAACGGGTTTGTTTGACACGAACCTATTTGTTGTGGCAATAGCTTAGCCACTTGGCGCTTTCTAAACTCCAGATCCGCTTGGTAACAGAGTCCGTCCACCTTATCCAAAGCCTTGGCGAATTGGCGTGCGAGACGTTGGCGTTGCCTTTGACGTGCTCTCTTTGATAGAGTTTGTACGTCTTCAGCAGTGGACTCCTTGATCGAGGGGGAGTTCAAATCTGCAGATCTGGATTTATTGGACGCCGGCGGATCTTTGTGAGGTGCAACAGTAGCAGCGGTAGGTAGGAGATCATCTTCTTGAGTCTTCAAATCTGAAGACCAGCGAATCTTCCAAGAGGAGGAGACCTTTCTATGCTTATGAAGAGAGGTGGATCTGGAGGAGGAGGAGGAGACGTACTCTTCGAACTTTTGTTGGTCAAACTCGTATTCAACCTCTTCAGCCATGGGGATCTTGATGGTCGGTTGTGACACGACAGCCTTGGTGACGAGACTGTTGGCTGTCACTGTGGTCGCAGGCTTGTTTTGGTGGAAAGTTGATGTTTTTATTGATGAATTCATTACAACTTTAATTGTTACAACGAAAACAAAAAAAAAGTTAGTCTTTTTATACGACCCTTTCACAATGAAAACAAAATTAGTACAACTCTCGTCAAACAGCGCAACGGGTGTTTATCGCCCGCTGCTTGCATGAGATCTTGGCCTGTGACGGGGACATTAATATCTGTGGACCACCAAATGATCAGATCAGATCTGGATCTTCGTCGATTCATGAAGGAATCAAGAAGCCGAAGCAATTATCTCGGCAAAAGTGAGATAATCACTCTTCTCTAGATCACCGCAACGGGGCGATTTCAAGCGAAGGAACTGGGCTCTGGATTTGACGAACTCTCCTTCTTTATGCAGAAGAACTCAATCCGATCTCCTCCTCTTCTCTAAAATTTGTGGCTCTTCAGTCTCCAATTCAGCAGGGCTTCGCCAACGCTCGAGAATTCCAGATCTGGAAAAATGAAGGCCCTGGGGCTATATTTATAGGCTTCGGGACCTTGGTTTTTGGATAAGAGTGACCGATTCATTCTTATCTTCAGTTATAACCACTTAACTATATTCTTGGATGATATTCTATTAGTTGGAACAAATGAAAATGGTTAACGGTCAAAAAACAGCTCAAAACTACCAAAATTAGATTTTCGGGTTTGCGGACACCCGTTGGTGTCTCGGCCAAGCTTAGGCCGAGACACCTCTTAGTGTCTCAGCCAAGACTTGGCCAAGACACTCATGGGTGTCTCGGCCAAGTCTTGGCCAAGACACCACTTGGTGTCTCGGCCAAGGTTTGGTCGAGACACCATTTGGTGTCTTGGCCAACTTTGGCCTGAACTTTGATTCGCGCGTTTTGTCCCTTTCCGCCATATATTCATCATCCGAACTCGGAATTACGTTTACGTGGTTCAAGATGCGTCAGAAAGCTGACGAGGAGATCTATAAGATCCCATAATTTAATCATATGTGGAGTAAATAGAACATGAGGGGTGCTTCATCTTTTGAAAGCAACACGGAGCTCCCGATTAGCTCGTGTTTCCGTTATTCCGAAGTTCTGTTGTTTCGCATGGTCTGTCGACTCACTTCATGTATTTGTCATTGTCAAATGAGATTCTATGACTTGAATGGCGATGTTTATCATCTTTTATCTGTCTTGAGCTGCGTGCGGTGACCTATAGACAATTTCTGATGCCTACAAACATACCTGAAGCTGTTGTTCATACAAATCAAACGTCACAATGGAAACCTTAGAAACAACGAAGGACTCCGGATCTAAGACTCAAAAAAGAGTACTCCTTCTAGGATGAGGAAGTTCCAACTATCTTCAAGTACCTCCTCGAGAACGACAAAATCGAACTACCACCTGTTAAAGATCATGCGGGAGCTAAGAGGATTACTGATCTAAGCTATTGTGCATACCACAGTAGGGTTCTTCATCCCACCAAGGTTTGTTTTGGTCTTAAAAATAAAATCCAATCTTTAATCGACTTCGATGTCATAACGGCAGAACAAGCCAAATGAGAATGGAAAGCACTCCAAAGAGTATATGAGTATAAACTGCTCCTCCTTTATACTCCAACAAGGTATATGAGTATAAACTGTTTCCCAAACCTCTAACTGGTACACAAGGCTAAATTGTTCCTTACCCTTGATGAGAAGTTCCTAGAGAATACTACACATGGTATTCTAAAAATAATCAAGAACCTCCCACTGTGGCTATTTAATCATTTCCAGGATGATTAAAACCCTCTATCTGTGATTTCTCAAGCACTCTTTCATTGATATGAGATTCAATGACTTCATCCAGTCAATCTTCCCTCACGAAACCCCTATGGTCTAATTGTAGAGTGTTTGATCCCTCACTGATCAAATCAATTGACGATTGGGTCCATAAAGTTCTTTCTAGTTTGATTCACTCATATTCCCGATGTGTCTATGCACTCAACACTTCCATTGTTAGAGTCACGGACATAATACTGAAAATCTCAAACACCCCATCATGTTAAGTCCATACAACTTGACACCAGAAACTCTAACTGTATTAACACAGTGATTTGTACAAATTATCACTCCCACTATTATTTATTTCACCCTACTCCCACTTGGTCAAACATTTAAACAGTTAGGACCACAAGCTAAAATCCCCTCTCGATTCCTTCCTTGAACGAGATGTCCACTTTCAAATTGAACGATCAAACCTTTAAACAGTTAGGATCATCTCAAACTCATATTTGGTCAAACCTTTAAATAGTTAAGATCACAACAAAAATCCCCTCTCGATTCCCTCCTTAAACGAGAGGTCCACTGTCAAATTGAACGATCAAACCTTTAAAAAGTTAGGATCGTCTCAAACTCATATCTGGTCAAACCTTTAAACAGTTAGGACCACAACTAAAATCCCCTCTCGATTCCCTCCATGAGCGAGAGGTCCACTTTCAAATTGAATGATCAAACCTTTAAACAGTTAGGATCATCTTAAAATCCATCTTGGTCAAGTTAAGACTAAAATTGGAGTGCCCTTTCGATAAACGAAAGACCTCCACCCCTATCGGGCGATCAAACCTTTAAACAGTTAGGATCGTCTCAATCTCCCCTCTGAATAGTTAGGGCCAAGGTCGGGATTTTATCTCGATACAAGAAACCTCCCTTCAGATTTGATAATCAAACCTTTAAACAGTTAGGGTTATCTAAATCTTTTCAATTCTCAGAGTGGAGATCCCACTTTGAGTTTCTCTTTCAGCAGGAGATAGAATATAAAATTTTTCTTCTTCTGCATCGGGTTCGTCCTTGCCCCAAGAGAAGACATAATCTTTCAACTTCAAAATCCGTGCCTTACACATATGGAGAATTTTATCTCGTATCCTAAGCAGGGATAAGTCAATACCTAACACACGTTATCAGTTTAGTCTTTTGCCAAGTGAAAAAGACACCAGAATCCAAGTCTGGGGATTTTTATCCTGAATCCTAAGAAGGAATAAGTCAACACCTAATACACGTTATCGGGTAGTCTATTCCCGTAAGAAAGACGAAGTCTATGTATTCAATCTCGTAGCACTAAAACATTTAACTCTTTTAACACGACATTACATGCAGAACGAACTTAAACAATTTGCATGCTAGCCCGACTCAAACGGTAGTCGGTAAAGACTCATCAACCCCGTTGATGGCTGAGGATTTGCCAAAAATCCTATAAAGGCAAGAGTTATTAACGCATCAGCTTCATTAGTTGGTCTCGTGACTTGAGCATCCAACAACTTTAGGATAAGATACACGCATGTAGATGAAACAACTTTAATAGTTGGTCCTGTAGCCTAACATTTGGGACCGTCATGCTCTAATGCCTTAAGAGCTTAAACAGTGTAGACTCCAGCAAACATACGAATATAAACTGTGTTAATGCCAGTCAACACGTTACAGCAAAGGTTAATGCCAGACAATGCGTTATAGTAAAGGTCGATATTGGTCAACGCATCGATAATTTCGCCAAAATAAGGCTATAGAAAAATTTGAGGTTAAAGGATGATTCTAGGGAGTTCAATCATATTCATATACCAACTCCCTGTTAGACCCTAGAGGAGGGGTGATTAGGGTCTTATGCTATTCTAATCCGATTAACATGCCAATTAAAATTAATTAATGAGTTATCCTAGCAAGTATGAAATACAACAAGTTATATGAGCTAGGATAAGCAATATGAACAACAATATATATCCTAACAAAGAGATATAGGCAATGAATGTGTAAGGATATAAAACTAACACAAGGTGATATATCCTACCAAAGAGATATACAATATGATATATGCAAGGATATGTAAACTAACACAAGGGTAAACAAAATGAACTAGATAGAGGATGAAATAAATGAGCAATGCACAATTGGCGATATAAGATAAATGCAAAAGCAAATGCGCCAATGACAAACTCAAACACACTCAAATGATCACGGAGTTCGGATCTCACAGTGTCGGTTTTCAACGCTCACCGATCAACGTCACTCCTCACAATCGGTTTTCTAGTTCACCGAAAACTTCACAACACACTCGGTTTTCTAGCTCACCGAAAACCTTACAACACTCACAATGTAACAAATATAAATTTGTTCTCTACAATAGATGAGAACTCAATTAAGCACAACTCAATGTTACAATCTCTCATAACCCTAATATACTATGTATGCAAATACAATAAGCTCAAGTGGGTGTGTGTAACAATGAGTAAATCAAAATCAAAATCAAACTAAACTCAATACAAATGCTAGCTTATGGAAATGTAAATCAAACGTATAAATAGCTAGATATGAGTTTAGAGATTCTTCTCTGAATAACAAGATGGAGAGATGAAGATTGAAGCCCAAACAACAAGAAGATGTTCTCCTCCACTCGTGAAAACCAAAACAACTTTAAACCAAACTTAAACCAACCATAAACCCTTGTTAAAACTTTCTTAAACTTGTTTAAAACACTCTCATGGTTACTGAAATAGAAGGGGGTTTAGGGGTTTATATAGGAAGAGAAACCAACAGCCAAAACAACAAACAAAACAACAAAAATCTTAGAAAAACAGGAAACAGATTCTGTACCCAATATGACTGTTGGGAGTTCGGCGGTCGACTGAAAAAATTCACGGTCGACCGCGATCCAGATCCCAAACTGAGAAAACGAGCAGAGACTTCTTCGGTCGACCGGTGCGGTCGACCGATGGAAATTTCGAGCTCTCGGTCAACCGTGACGGTCGACCGACAAACTCTATGCTGCCAACTGACGAATGAACACATGGGCGGTCGACCGGTGTGGTCGACCGCATACTGATATATGAAAATCTGATTTTGAAAACTATTTTTCTTATTTTAAAACCCTGTTTAAAAATATCAAATAAATTCCAAAAAATGTAAAACTTTGGGGAATGATTGTAGACATGATAATAAACATGCTACAATGAAAAATATCATCATTTTGCAAAATAGTCCAAAACACGAAAATGTAAACATATGAATTTTGACATTTAGGCTAAATCATGTTTTGAAACTTTGCACAATGATTTATATAGACTTAATAAGATATGTATATGATTATTGTTAAGTCCAAAAACTAAGAATATGATATTTTCACAAATACATTTGAGAATGAAACATAGGAGTATGTATATGAAAATATATTTGTTTCATATCTAAGTAGTTAAACCAAATCACAATAATAAATATGAAATATGTAATTTCATATTTATAAACATGAAAACCAAAACTTGTGTTGTATATATATGTGACTACATATATATACAAGGAAACCAATAAATGTGTGTGTATATGATATTGAGCTTAACGTACTTAACACACATAATATAACACCTAAACTAAAGTTACCCAAGCAATGATCTTGATCTTCATTGTAGCTCAACTTGGTACACGTTGCGGATGAAGCTTGAACTTGAACTTTAACTTGAATTGTATAAGCTTCAACCCGACATTCCGCCAACCTCCTTTGGATATGATCGTTGAAGCTCTATTCCATCCATCCTCCAACTCGTTGTTTGCCTAAAATAAATATGAAAATACAAACACTAGACAAACAACATTAGGAGTAAATTGTTTGTTAAACATCATCAAAACAAGAAGGCCAACACTCCCGACAAAGATGATTAGTTCAACGTTAACTCAATGACAAGAGCTAAGTAAATTTACACACCAACTACAGTTCAAGATATCGACAATGGTCAGATGATAAACACAACACCAGAAGGACTTTATCTATTCAAAAAAATACTGAGTAGATTGAAGACTGAAGAAATCAAGAATTGAAGCCATTCACATGTCCTTCTACATGATCTCCACGACAAAATACTAAAGAGGTTGAAGATAGAGCCTATCTTATCCAAAGCATTCCAGATTTCTCTATAAAAAAATAAGTTTGAAATACTTTGGAGGGAGTATCTGTAGGCGTCTAAAAATTCCTATAGAAGAGAAGACGACGAGCGTCATCATCCAAGTCAGAGAGGATTATTCGAGTCAAAGAGGATCATCCAAATCCGTAAAGAAGCTAACAAGCGCATTAAGAAAGTTAACAAACTATACAAGTCAACCAAACGACAAGATACGCGAAACGGTGTAAAATATAAGTCTGGGAAAGTCAGAAAACACCAAAACACATCAAAGAGACTCGTACGAGGGAATCACCCCGATATGACCCACGCCCGTGCGGGTCATCAAGAGGTGACATGCACACAGCCGAGTCAACCAAAGGTGACCCACGCTAGCACGGATAACCAAGGGGTTACACGCACATAGCCGCGTTACACCAAGGTAACCCGCACACAACCGGGTCAACCAAAGGTGCCTGCGCTAGCGCGGGTCACCAAGGGGTGACACACACATAGCCAGGTCACACCGAGGTGACCCACGCCAGTGCGGGTCACCAAGAGGTGACCTACACAAAGCCGGGTCACCAGTGACTGTCCCGCTCCAGTTAGTGCCCAAAACGTGTTTTTAACGGATTTGTTGATATTTCTCAGGATTTGTTTGTTCCAAAACATCTCAACTGACTTGATATCATATCTAAGAGTGGTTAGGTCATTGTCTACTGAAGATATGGTCAAATCATTCATTCTTATCCTAATACCCTGCATTCGAAGCCTTATAAATACGAGCCTAGGGCTTTCTTTCATGGGGGGCTAGAATTATTATCAAGAGGAGGAGGTGCTGCTGAATTTCAGAGCCGAGGGCCATGAATTTTAGAATGGAGGAAGAGTTCTTGGCGAGTTCTTCGGTATAAAGAAGGAGAGTTCGAGAGATCTGAAGCCCCGTACCCCCCATTCCTTGAGATTAGACTTGGTCTTAAACTCGAGAAGAGTCATAATCTCTCCTAGTCAGGATTATCACTTTAGTGATTACTTCTTCGTGAAGTAAGATCTTCGATTAATAACTCTATCAACTGGATCTGATCCGCGACAGTCCACAGACTAACGCGTCCCCGGCACAGGCAAAGATCCTAAGGAAATAGAGACTAATAAATAGGATTTGTGTGCTGTTTGATAAAGTTGTAATCTTTTATTTTTTTATTGTGTAAGGATATCTTATAAAAATATCAACTTTTCTATTTTTGAACTTGTAATCGATAAACGATTGTAACAGGTTTAATGATAATGGTCAGATGATAAACACGGCACCAGAAGGATTTAATCGATCTCAAATTGATTACTACCATAATCATTCATCAATAAATGATATTTATCATAATAAAAACTCATTTATTACTATTTATCATAATATTTTTAGATTTATGGGGTTTTACATGTACGCCTTTATGCGCAAAATGATTGGCTTGTTTGTAGTCAATCAATTGATCTTTCTCTTATTAGTTATACTTTTCACCTTTTAAATGGCTTTTTTTTATTTCAGAACCTATTTTGATAAATCTCCTAGTATACTCATCGTAACTAGGCTCTTAGCCTTGTTCCTCGGATATTCAGCTTCAAAGCCAAAGTAGACATTTTAGTCATGAACATGCCGTGGTGTATAGACTCTAACTTTATTTTTATTTTCACATCCGTAGATGTTTTGCATTTGCAACGCACAATAAAAGTAATAAATATCTATTTGGAGTTGTGCAATCTAGATAACTATCTAGATCTGCCGCTACTAGCTCGACGCAATTTCAACTTTCTCATGATCCCGGATCACTAAGGTCATCATTCAAAGGTGAATTTGATATTCTATCTAGCGGTCATCTCAATTCCGACTTAATAATGAAAAAATTAGATCCTCATTGAATAGACATATCTAAATCTCACATTAAAAGCATCATGGACGCTCTTTGCATTCAAATTATCCTCGTAATCATCGATAAGATTGCTACTCTTTATAGTCCACGTAGTGAACCACATCAATCAATCTTGTCACCTCCAAATCTTGTACTGACTGTCCTCAAATCTATGAGTCCAAGTTAAACCTTATTCTAGCTCGGATATTACCGCCTCAGTACTCACCAAAATCTCCTGCTCTTAGGAGAAAATGGATATTTGGACAAAATGTCATACCACTCACTCCCAAACCAACGCGTGAATAACTATTTTTGTTCCTTAAGAAAAGAATTAATACACTCTAATTACAGATACGTTAAGATTATTAGCATTTATATGGAGTATTGTTCTTCTCTAAAGAACATTCCAACTCATCAAGCATTTTATACCGATAATAAAACTACATTCCAAATAAAGATAAGAAGGCTTAAGACCCTAACCAAAGTATTCAAAGATATAATTTTTGAAATTATTATAAAATTTTTGAACATAAAATATTAGATTTTTTATAGATAGACTAGATTGGATTTCAAATCATAGGGTCATCTCTACCCAAAATCTCTCACTTGAAATTATTTACATAGTTTGGAATACGTCTGAACATATGGCATGACAAACATAAAATGAATAATCTCATTTCTATATTTAACTACCTAATTTATCTTGTCAATTTTATTACGGTTTTTCATTTCTCATAAAATTGGGAAGCACCTTAGCTTCTCCCACTAGAATAGTTACCCATCAAAATCTCTATGATTTTATTAGAATTTTATAATTAAAATTTTTTGGTGTATAAAAATAAATTTTCTGAACATCTAAAGTTCAAAATTTATTTTTTAAATTCAAAAAAGTAACTCTATTATGAAATTTATTGGGCCCCCATATTAATAATTTTTTAAATTTCTAAAAAAAATAATAAATTTTAAAAAAATTCCAATAATTTTAGATAATTTTATTATTTTATAATAATTTTTAGATTTAAAGATAGATTTTTTAAGTTTTTGAAATTTAAAAAATAACAAATATTATATTTACCAATCTGCCCCTAGGGTTTTAGAAACCTTAGGGGATAGGTCAGATGGTGGCGGTCGCTGCTCCATGACCCTCGGTTGGGCTTCAGCTGCGACCTTGCTAGCGTTATCGCCAACGGCAGCAATCCAACACTGCCGTCGCCCACCTACTTTTTTTTAAAGCGCCGCCATCAACACCCAGTTTTGATAGTGGCAGGTGGTGGGCCTTCGACACCTAGCGTCGGCCTGTTCACCCCGTTCTTATTGCTGACAACACCCCAAGCGCCGGCGGCGAGGGAGCTAGGGTTGTTTGAATTATTTTTAAAATTAAAAAAAATTTAAAAACATAAAAAAATAAAAAAAAATTATCTCAATTTTTTTTTAATAAATCCCTGATTTGTTAAAATTGCGCACTAGTCCATATAGATTAAATTTTTACTATAGATCTGACATCTCACATGTAAAAAAATTGAATTTTCACACCAAAACTTTAATTTTTTTAATAAAAATTTATTAATAAAATCCCATCTTTTTGTTCCAAATACCGACATCACTATTAATAAACTTCAGATCTAATGCAAACTAACATAAGATGCGATTAAACTAGATCTAATCCTAAATAAGAAGATCAAAATTGCAAGCAACCCTAATCTCACTGTGATACTAATGTAAACCATGCATAAAAAACTCCTCTTTTTTAAAGATTACCTTTGTCGGATCTTTTAGAAGGTTTGCCACGCGTCTACTTTTGATCTTTGAATAACGGCCGAAGGGCGACCACCTCCATACGGCTAGAATCCCCCGCATGTTACCCCATGACGAGAAGGAGATAACAGTTTTGTGAAGGTTTATGATTTTTCTCTCATTTTTTTATCATGAAAACTCTATATCTATATATAAAGAACTTAGAGATAGAATCCTACACTAATTAAGATTATGAATATTTTATCTCTAAGATAAGATATTATCCACCCACTTATATAGATATCTATCTCACAATAATAACCAACGTATTGCTTCATATAAAATTTAATTGCTGCTAGTCTCAATAGATTTTAAAATGTTGAAGTCACTTTTATTCCAACCTTGTTCCCATGTGGCATCCATTTTAGCTGATGCCAACACCCCTTGTTCTCTCTCCCTCTCCTTTGATTATCTTCTCTTTTCCTCCGCTTTTTGTGTACAAAGCTTACACAGTGAGCTACCTTTTCCAGCTACGAGCTAGGGTTAGGTGTAAAGGGGCGAGGGATAGAAATGGAATAACTGAAAAATAGAGAAAAGTATCAAGGATATTTTTGTTTGCTTTATTAGATATTTTCTCTTTTTATTAATGATTGTCGGGATCGAGTTGAGGCTTGGGACAATTGGACATTTTATATTAGGATTTTAGACCTTCTTCAAAGAAAGCAGTACGGTGGTGCTTATGATTTATAAACTATTGTATTATCACTTCCACTTTTTAATTCTATAAACCATTTTGAATTCTAATGATTTTATATATTTAATTTTTTTTTTGTAAAGTTAACATATTAATGATACCAAGATTAATTAGGGACATACTTTCGCGATTTCAACCCATGATCAGCCTCAACCAGTATATCCTCCATCTGGGACAATTGCTCCCCTTTTCTCTTGTCACATTAACATTAGGAGTGATCCTTTCATATCTTGACCTTAGCTAAATCCTTTCCTTCCGATTCAAGACAACCCAAACAGAAGAGTCGTCCTACGAAGAGAGACAATAGGCAATATTCTTTCGTCCGGGTTAATTTAACTCTCATTTTGCAATTTGAAGCCTCTAATATTCTAGCTAGCCAGCGCTTACAAGCTAGTCGAGCGAGCATCGATTACTACCACCAAGAGGCAAGCTGTGCCGACCTTTCCCGCCTTCAAAAACTCCATAGGCACACCAATCGTCGCCTTCATCGTCGGGCCGGCTCTCTTTCCCTGTGATATCATCTTGGTATGTCAAAGCCACGTGAAGTCTTAATGTGATTCTTTTCCTGTAACGAAATTGAAGTACATATCACGTGAGAATCACGTAATAATAATGTGTAGTCTAACGTGGAGTTCAGATAATGCCAGCGTCGATCAAGTAGTTGGGTGGTAAATACACCCATAGCGTGCAGGTGCGCAATTAAGCCCTAGTGTCATTGGATGAATATGATTACGTGATTCTTCTTATAATAAAGTATAGACTAATAAGAAGATAATATTTATGATTAGAGCTGCAGATTAGGCTGTTAGTTAAAAGTGCAAAAAAAGTAAAGCTAGCCCAGAGGTGGTCACCGTTAAGGCATCAATCAGGCTAGGCCCAGACTTTATTAATTGGACGGATGGGAGGGAAAGTGAGAGGTCGGCAAAGGAATGGACAGTTTTGAGAGTCGCTTCAGTCTTAGAATCCCTTTCGGTTTTGAACTCTTTTGTTATTGGAAGAGAAAAAAAGACTTAATTGCGTGGGAAACAAGAACGACTTTTGGTGGTAACCCTTATAATGGATTCCTTTAACAAATGATGTTTGTTTCTTTTTGGTAATAAGGTAATGAGTCCGATATGATGAGGAAGTAAACATCATTCCAGTCCATTTTACCTGCTGTGTATTAAAGCGATGTCAACGTTGGGTCAATCACCAACGCATAACTTGGTCCAACTCATTCAACAACTTTATATCTTTTTGGAACGAGCCCTTGTATGTTTTCTCTGCTTTAATTATCAAACAAAATATAGCGATCACTTATAATTGGCTTTAGCAATTTTGCCCTTCTTTTGAGAGAATTATATAGTATTGTAGGTTTTCTCCTTTAGACATGCCTAGCTATGATTTTTCGTAACCTTAATATGCATTTCCTCCTCTTAAAATTTATGAATATCGTTGTCATTGATTGTTCGTCTCTGGAAACTACATCCTTTCCAACTTACAAGTAATATAATTAGTCATGTTCAAAATTTTCGTTTCAGTTGTTCGTCGATGATTACGCCCAAGTTTCGGAGTCCGTACTGGTCCGGAAAACAAGTAAGACAACCGATAGGATAAAAGAGGAACAGCCATAAGTTACGGCACACATGGAACATGTGACACCAAGTCGGGTTTCGACCAATCGACTCTACAATTTAGTGGAATAAAGAGAGAGATTTTGCTTGTAGAAGAACGTGTTCAGAGTGACGATTCTCGAAATAAGGCATGTGCGGATGTGGCTAGCTAACCCCTTGAATAAGGGGCGAGTTTCGCTTAGCATGTGTGAAACTTCTATATATATTCGATGGTAACAAATTAGAACAGAATCAGAGTTGCTATTAGTTGAATGAGTGTAAATGCACAACCATTGTCATAGGATCTCTAGACAGGTGATTTGTTCTACTACAAGGTCAAATCATCATTAAAACCTAGATTTGTGCTTGTTAAATGCGTGCAGAGCGAATCAGGAGAAAAGGATATTGTGTGAAACTTCTATATATATTCGATTGTAACAAATTATAACAGAATCAGAGTTGCTATCAGTTGAATGAGTTTAAATGCACAACCATTGTCATAGGATCTCTAGACAGGTGATTTGTTCTACTACGAGGTCAAATCATCATTAAAACCTAGATTTGTGCTTGTTAAATGCATGCAGAGCGAATCAGGAGAAAAGGATATTTTTCTTCATTAATATGATGGTCTATTTATACAATGTGAATAGAATTATTCTACTACTCTACCCAATGTGGGACTAACCAAGAGTATTCTATATATAATATGAATATGATTGTTCTACTACTCTACCCAATGTGAGACTATATACAATATTTAACACCCTTCTCAAACTGCAAATGGGTTGACTAATGGCAGTTTGACAAGAAGAAGTGAGTGTTGCCGTATGGTATGAGCTTCAGTAAATAGATCAGCTAGCTGAAGATCAGTATACACATAGAGAAGTGAGATTATGCCAGCCTGAAATTGGTGACGAGTGAAGTGACAGTCGATCTCAATATGCTTCTTTTATTCATGAAATATTGGATCGCTGGCAATTTTGATAGCGCTCATGTTGTTGCAAAGAAGAGGAGTTGACGTTGTAGAGGGGATGACCCATGTGAAGAAGGAGTAGTTGTAGCCAGATGATCTCTCTGGTGGTGGATGCTATGACACGATATTCTGATTCCGCACTGGTGCGAGAGACAATGTCTTATTTCTTAGGTTTCCACTGGATGATGGAGTCACCCAGAAATATACATTATTTGGAGGTGGATCGTCGGTTTGTAGTGTCGCCGGCCTAGTCTGCATCACTATAGGCATAGAGAGTGAGTGATGATCAACCTGAAAAGAACATCGCCCTACTTGGAGTCTCACGAAGGTAGTGTAGAGAACGAAGTAGTGCGCCATGGTAAGAGGAATGTGGAGCAGTAACAAACTGACTGAGCACATTAATGACATGTGAAATATCAGGTCTAGTGATAGTGAGTTGTACTAAACTCGCTACGAGATGTCGATATTGTGTGGGATCAAGTAGTAGGTCACTATCAATGGCTTTGAGTTTCACATTCAACTCAAGAGGCGTCCGAGCTGGTTTGGGATCTGTTGAGCCTATAAGATTGATGATGTTCTTAGCAAACTTTTGTTGAGAGAGATGGTAGCCACATAGAGTGTGGTTGATTTCTAGTCTGAGGAAGTTATGTAAGCCACCTAGATCTTTCATCTCAAACTCTTGTTGGATATGAGATTTGATTTGGGTGATGGATGATGGGTTGTCTCCAGTGATGATCATGTCATCGACATATAGGATTAAGATTGTGTGATGTCCATAAGAGGAAGAGATGAACATGGCCAAATCATTTGCACTAGGAAGGAAGCCTCCTGGTCGCATGACCTGTGTGAACTAAGCAAACCACACACAGGATGCATGTTTGAGACCATAGAGAGCTCGTCATAGGTGGAAAACAAGATCTTTAGAGTAAGGAAGTCTGGGAGGTGGAGTCATGTAGATGTCCTCAGTGAGATGTTCATGTAAGGAGATACTTTTGACATCCATTTGGTACAATAGCCATTGTTTGGTAGTAGCAGCAGCGAGTAGTGTGCAAATAGTGGTCATTTTGGCAACTGGAGCAAAGGTCTTCTTGTAGTGCACTCTGTATTGTTGTGTAAAGCAAACTAACCGAGCCTTGTGGTGCTCAATGGTTCTATCCACTCTTGTCTTGACCTTGTAGGTCCACTTGCAACTAATGGGGTCTTTCTTGGAGGAAGAGATGCGAGATCCTATGTGTGGGTTTGTTGAAGAGCTGTAAGTTCATCTTTCATTGCATGTTGCCACTCAGGATACTTAACTACATCATGATAAAAATTAGGTTTCACATAATCAGATGTCATCATATTTATGGTGTAAAAGGTAATGAAGGTAAAATTAGGGTCACAGTATATGGCTAGTGGTTGGTGATCCTATAGGGGATATCTTGGTTCAGGGGTGACTTCACTGATGTGTGGTTTAGATGAGGAGGTTGATGGAGGGGATTATTGATTCATCGCAATAGGAGTGGGATCAGGAGTGACCACTTGATTGGTGAGAGGACTATCGTCTGAATTTAGCTCTTGAGTAGGAATGAATGAGGAAGGATCAGGCCTTATTTTTGAAGTCGGTGTGTCAAGTTCAAGGAATGTGAGATCTGCGGGAGTAGAGGGTGGTGAGGGTATTGGTGGAGAGGGTAGAGCGTAGTATGATAACTATTTAAAAAAAGGTACATGTAGGGAGATGCGTAGGCGATCAATGTGGGGATCATAGCAGTGATATCCTTTGTGATGGAGACTGTATCCAAGGAATACACACATAACAGAGCGAGGTGAAAGTTTGTTGTGCTCTGAGGGTGAGAGTTGAACAAAATATGTACAGCCGAAGACTCAAAGGTGAGAGTAGTTTGGTGGTAAGTTGTATAGTTGTTGGAAGAGTGTAAGG
This sequence comes from Asparagus kiusianus, assembly GCA_022839385.1. NCBI lineage: Eukaryota > Viridiplantae > Streptophyta > Magnoliopsida > Asparagales > Asparagaceae > Asparagus > Asparagus kiusianus. The sequence goes on from BQKN01064159.1 coordinate 54,189, forward strand.
CCTTTAATAGTGGAGGATGGAGTGTGGTTGATGAGATAGGCACTTGTGAGGAGGGATTCAGCCCAGAATTGAACAGGTACTGATGCACATAGAAGTTAGGATCTGGTGGTTTCTGGGATACACTATTTTGTAGATGGGCATATGGACAGTAAAGAGCCAACATAAAGGCGATCATCTTACAGACTTGAAAACAATGTTCGACATCATGCGAGCACATCAACTGAAGATGAACCTAACAAAATCTTTCCTTGGGGTATCAAGCGGGAAATTCTTAGGATTTATCTTCACATCCAAAGGAATTTCTCTTGACCCAGAAAAAGTACGTGCTATCCAAGACATGCCACCTCCGAAGAATCTCAAAGAGCTCAGAGGTTTGCAAGGCAGACTGGCCTACATTCGAAGATTCATATTAAATCTTTCAGGGCGTTGCCAACCTTTCGCCAAGCTCATGAAGAAAGGAGTATTATTTGTTTGGGATGGAGAATGTCAAAAAGCGTTCGAGGAGATTAAGAGATATCTTACTCAACCGCCAGTCCTCGTGGCCCTAATATCAGGAAAGCCATTCCTATTATATGTGAGGGCCATGGAACATTCCCTTGGAGCTTTGTTGGCCCAGAACAACGATCAAGGGAAAGAGCAAGCCATCTACTACTTAAGCAGAACCATGATGGGAGCCGAGCACCGGTAAAATCCGGTCGAAAAAGAATGTCTCGCTTTGGTGTTCGCAGTTCAAAAGATGCGACATTATCTAGTTGAACAAACAATTCACGTAATTTCTAAGGTGAATCCCTTGAGAGTTCTGATGACAAAGCCATCATCTCTAAACTGCCGACTCGCCAAATGGGCCATTCTCTTGTCATAATATGACATGCAATTCATGCCCCCAAAAAGCGGTCAAGGGTCAAGCATTGGCAGACTTCTTAGCCGATCATCCGGTGCCGGGGACATCTAAATTGTATGAAGAACTACCCGATGAAGTTGCTGAGGCTTGCGTTACTCAAGAAGATACGCAAGTGTGGAAATTATTCTTCGATGGTGCATCTAGAGCGAATCCTCATGGAGCAATTACCGCAGGAGTGGGGGTCGTACTCGTTTCCCCGAACGGCCATGTGATCCCAAGAGGGTTGTCACTGATCGAACCTTGTACCAACAATGTAGCCGAGTATAATACGCTGCTATTAGGAATGCAATTTGCTGAAGAACTTAATATTCGGCATCTTGAGGCTTACGGTGACTCTCAGCTCATCGTAAATCAAGTCCGAGGGGAATACGAGGTGCGTCATGAGGATCTAATCCCGTACTACTTCACAGTGCTAAAACAAGCTAAAAAGCTCGAAGGTTTCTTTATTGAATACATTCCACGAGCTCAGAACGCTTATGCAGACGCTTTAGCCTCTTTGGCAACTTCATTAGCATTGCCACCACGGGCTGAAACAATGATTCCAGTCATGGGACGCGAGTTATACTGTTACAAGATTCCTGTAGAGGAAAGTTCAGACAAGACAACTATAGGAGAAGTCTGTACAACCTCCATGGAGTTCGAATCTAGGGATTGGAGATTCCCATATATCGACTACGTCCTGTACGGAATTCTGCCCGATGACCCTAAGGAAGCAGCCTCCATCAAACGAAAGGCCCTCCGATTACTTCTCCAAATGGGCAGAGGCAATCCCGTTGAAAGAAGTCAAGACGTCGAGTGTGATTAAATTTATCAAACATTACGTCATTTACCGTTTTAGAGTCCCGAGATGAATAGTTCACGATAACGGGACACAATTTGTTAGCTTTGGGTTTCAGAGATTTTGTGATAAGTTTAGGATCCAAAGTATCGCATCTACGGCGTATTATCCGCCAGCGAATGGTCTTGCAAAAGTTTTTAACAAGACCATCGTGAAACTTCTCAAAAAGTTTGTTTCCAAGAGCCGACGCGATTGGGACGAAAGACTCGGTGAATGTTTGTGGGCCTACCGTATAACGATGAGGACCCCTACAAGAGCTACGCCATTCTCTTTAGTATACGGTTGTGAAGCCGTACTACCACTTGAGATTCAAATCCCTTCCCTGAGAGTCGCGGTTACAACTGGACTAACGAAAGAAGAGAAACATCAACGACGTCTGCAAGAACTCGAAGCCTTAGAAGACAAAAGACTTCAAGCTCAGAAACAGATCGAATTATATCAAGCCCGTATTTCTAAAGCCTACAACAAAAAGGTTAAAGAACGGATTTTTAAGAAAGGTGATTTAGTTTTGGCCAATAGACGACCCATGGTAATGACACACAAAACCAAAGGAAAGTTCAATCCTAAATAGGAAGGGCCCTTCGTAATAGAATCCGTCTATTCGAATGGAGCTTATCACCTCATTGATCAAAATGGAGACAGGCTCATGATTCCAATTAACGAGAAATTTATTAAAAGGTATTTTCCATAAATCATGCAGCCCCCTAAACCCCAGCCAAGTCGGGCTGGGGGTTGTTAATTCATATTTCGGGAATAAATTGTAATTTTCCTGTCTTGTATGTCGTCATGTTAACATTACACCTCTGACGATTAAAATTTTCTGGAAGTATTCTAAGTAGTAATAAAGAGAATTTCGATTTCATGCCAAGTTAACACTACACTTATGACATTTGTATTACTTTTCATTGTCCTGAACTAGATTTCAACAAAAGAGATGATGAAAAGTAAAATGGTATCATTTTTATTCAATATTGTTAATTTGAATACAAAAGTGAAAACAATCAAAATGAAAATGATACAAAATTATTCTTAAGTGTCGGGGCCCATCAGCCTAAAGGACTTGAGCTTAGATTTCAAAGCCAATATTTCTCCTCACGAGCCTTTTTGACTTCTTCTGTTATCTTGCTCTTGAGCTCCTCTTCATTTGGTGCTGCTTCTGTAATCTCTCGCCTAATCTTGTCAGCAGCAACAATTTCATCGTAATAGCTTTTGAAAAGCCCGTCACAGTAAGCAATTAACTCTTTTATAACTTCCATATCGCCAGCTAACTAAGCATTTATCCGAGATAGCTCAACGCCAGCACGGGTAAGCTCTGCTGTAGTATCCCGGATACCCGTAGCAAAACTACCAAGGTCCACTTGCACTTGGAGATGTTCCCCACGTAGGCTGGCAATACGAGATTCTGTTTCAGGCAGACCCTTCTGAAGAGCCTCTTGGTGTTGTGCTTTCAAAGCTTTGGCCTGAGAAAGAGCCCGATCCACTTCTGGTCCTATGTCATCGCGTTGTAGCATTGAAAGGAATACCAATTCATATTCCAGAATAATAATACCCTCGCGATAATTCTCGGTCCATAATGCATTCCCTTGGTTCCCGATCTTGGTTAGGCATTCCAGCAGATGAGGTTCAAAAACTTTGAAGCTCACGTCCCCAAGACTAACAATGTCGATAGTCATTTACATCCAATGCTCTAATTGCTCGATAAGCTTCCTCAAAGTTTTCGAGCTTGGGGGTGGAGCAGTCGGATAAATAAAGCAATTCACATAATCAGTGCGAGTGGGGCAATGGACAGCTTTAGATGATAACTTTTCGGACATGTCTGACACTGAGCCTGGGGTGGACGACTCCCACCCACCTATTGTCATTTCAGGATCGGGAGGAGCAGCTTGAAGTATAGTATCCCCTCTGTTCTCAGGAGATGCAGCACGCGCCAACTTTATGGCATCCCCCATCAACTTGGCTTTATGAGAATTCTTAGCTATGACAGGCTTCCGCTTACGAATTCTCTTCTCATATTCGCCTTCCTCCTCTGCAGTAAGGGCCCTCTTCCCTGATGATCTTAAGGAGCGGGGCTCAGGAAGGGGTGCTCTCTCGAGAACTTCTTTAGTATCCTCTTCTTCAGAAGGCTCAGCAGCGGGTAATTCCTTCGGGATCTCCTCGATTCCGACTGCCTCTCGTTCGCAGGACAGATAATCCTCTATCCCTAGTAATCGAGTCCTAGCAGAACCACTTCTCGATTTATAAAGTTCCCAGATTTCATTTATGCATGAAGTATATATATCATATTCAGGGATTTGAGAAGCTTTGTCGAACCAATCGCTAAAGTCCGCTACGGTGGAACAAATAGGCGGCAAACTAGGCAGAGTAAACTGCGCATGAGTCCCTCGGGCAGAAAAGAAATACCAAGCACGAGCACCTTCGTATAGATTCCCGATGTGAGCTAATCGTGGATTAGGGTTACCAACATAAAGTTGGTCATACCCGAACTGTCGAGCAAAACGCGAGGGAACGTATGGCTCAATTATACATCTCTAACCTAGTCGCAAAACCAGGTAGCCCACTCTGATAGTGAGAAGCCATTGGAAGGTCCCTGTGTTTAAAAGCGAGGACCCTTCGAAGCCTCTCTGTAGACAACCTATCATTGCAGAGAGAAGACTTAAAGGTCTCCCATGAGCCAGGAGAACGGCTGGGTAGACTACCTCAACCAAGATCGATTCAGCCAGTTTCGACGGCACGACGCACCGCTTCAACCATAGCATCAGGAAACCAGCAAGGAGGGCCGTGTCAGAGATGAGAATGGCAGGTTGATGATGAAAACTTTCAAATTCACTGTCAGCTTCAAATCCATCTTCTAAACACTTGTTCCTATAAATAGCATTAGGGGCCTTGATGCGAGCTTTAATGCTCTTAGCCGAACTTACAGCAAGACGGGTCACCATCAAGTCTTTCTGACCCAAGTTTTGAAATAAGTAATCTACCTAGGTAGTATACATGAGACCACCCCCACGCATCCTAGCGACCTGAGCGCAGATATAGAAATGACATATCAACTCCCAAAAAGTGCTGTATATCTCTGGATGAGCGGTCCTCAGGATGGAAAGCTCTTCAGTTGTTGGACCAAATTCTTCACAGGGTATTTGCCCAAAGGATAGTCCCGATATTGCATGCATCTCGTGGAGAGCAAATCCTAACTCCCCGACGAGCGTAAAAAAGGTACAGCTATCCGGATTATACTGCTCCAGTATAGCAAAGAGAAAGGAATAATTCTGAGCGATTCCGCGCCTTATAGCCTGTACTGGTATTGTAAGGCCAGACTGAGCGAGGGGCTCCTTGAGTTCCTTAAGAACAAAATCCACCATTCGGGTCCACCAGCCATCCTCTCCAGAGAACAACTAACCAGGAGAACGAAAAGCTTGTGCAGGAAATTCCCCTCGAGAAGCGATGAATTGGCGTATGAAGATGTTCGCCGGAAGAGGTGCCTCCTAAGCAAGGTCCTTTTTCTCAAATCTGCCAAGCCTTAGACCCTTGAGTTTCCCACTAATGTGTACCCAGGATGATCGACCAGATCCAAATAAGATGTTCTCCTTCTCCTTGACAAGATCGAAGGCCAAACCTCGATGACCACCGACACTCAGAAAGTATGAAAGCGGGTATATTCTCTTCATGCTCGGAAGAAAGAATAAACGGTCGCCGATTCTTCGCAGCATCCGGGAATCTTCTACATACCCAACTTGGCCATCAGCAGATATATGGTCTCCGAACAAAAACGATGGTTTGATAAATTGATCCAAACCCGCAGGGGTTTCTAGATCCAGATTGGTGATCAGAGCTCTAAGGGTGGAACACCCAGCAAACCTAATTAAATGTGCTCGTTCCAAGCTAGGGAAAGTGCATAGAGGAATCTCTCTGTGAAGACCAAAAGTTCTCCCCACTTCTGGATCGTCAGTATAACTGAAATGCTACTCCGGTAGAAGTGGTATATTAGGAAAAAGCACTGCAAAACAAGAAATAGAAGTTAGTAACTAAAGGGAACTGCCAATGGAAGGAACTAGACTAGACGCAGACTTTAAAAGTTGTGTTTTTAATCCTAAACCCAGGCTCCTAAATCTATGTTTTTGATCTTGAACACAGACTTCAAGATTTGCGTTATCTATCCTAAATGCAGACTTCAAAACCTGCGTTCTTTATCTCAAACGCGGACCTCAAGATCTACGTTATTCATCTTAAACGCTGACCTCAAGATCTGCGTTATTTATCCTAAACGCAGACTTCAAAACCTGCGTTCTTTATCTTAGACGCAGACTTCAAATTTGCGTTGTTGATCTTAAACGCAGACTTCAAAATTTGCGTTATTCAAGGTCCACATTTTTAACGCAGAGTCCAAACTCACGATCAGAGTTTATGATTAACGCAAAGTTCCAACTATGCGTTCGAATTACAAAGAAACGAGTCATCTTCCTCATTGAGAAGAACCCATCTAGGGTTTTCAGAAAACTTGTTGAAACAAATTGCCATGGCCACCACTTACCACAGCAGCGAGGCCCATACGATGGCAACAGCAATGTCAAAGCGCTCGGGAGAGCAGCAACATCACCGGTGTTCTCGATCGGCGATGTCTCCAAAGCCGCCTTGGCGATCTTCTTGGAACCCGAACTCATCCTTCTGGGTGCCATGTGTGTGGTTGATCGGAGAAGATGGAGTTCGTCGGAGAATCGATTAAAATTCAAACGAGAATTCTCGTTCTTGGAATCAAGCTAAAAGTATAAAGAGTCAAATGACTCTTGATGTGACCACACAGGTCTATTTATAGCAGCCACCAAGCTGTTAAGTCAGTGTGGGATTCTAGGAGAGAATCCCAACCATCACTGAAACACGATCTTTCGCGTTAATAGATAAAGTCGGTTGGACTTTAACGCAGAGTTCACCTATGCGTTCAAATTCTTCAAACGCCAGGCCTAGACCTGCATTATGAGGGTTCTTAACTCTACGTTTCGAATCTCAAATGCAAAGGTTACCTTTTGCGTTGCCAATCCTAAAGAAAGGATTCACCTTTGTATTGTCGAACGTGACACTTATTCTCTAAGTTCATGAATTCTTTTAACAGAACATTGTTAAACTGCTGTATTTCCTCAGCAGGATCTAAATTCTCGTCAGGCTAATCATCATCTTCATAGAGTTTGAATTTAGCTGGCATCAATATTTGTACGGCTATAATTCCTCTGTCAGAATCCACTTATCAATTCTCGTTAAGGGAACGTTAAGTCTCCAAAATCATTCAAATCATGATCAATTTATTAACTCTCCCCAACGGAGTAGTAAATATCTAATTTATCGACTCTCCTTAATAGAGTGATAAAATTCCTCAAATCTTGTTCAAATTACAAGTAATATAATTCATCACTTCGGTGATAAAATATTTAGCAATCCTCCCTAGCGAGACGCTAAAATTTTTTCCCCATAGATGTCACGTTAATATTACACCTCTGACAAAAATTAACTCATTGACTCTCTTCAATAGAGCGATAAGTCTTCAAAATTGTTCTGATCGCAATTTCTTCCTGTCACGTTAATATCACACCTCTGATAAAAATCAACTTATTGACTCTCTTCAATAGAGCGATAAGTCTTCAAAATTGCTCCGATCACAATTTCTTCCTGTCACGTTAATATCACACCTCTGACAAAAATCAACTTATTGACTCTCTTCAATAGAGCGATAAGTCTTCAAAATTGCTCCGATCGCAATTTCTTCCTGTCACGTTAATATCACACCTTTGACAAAAATCCACTTATCGATTCTCACCAATAGAGCGATAAGTCCTTAAAATTGTCCTGATCGTAATTTCTCGCATGTCATGGTAAAATTATACCTCTGACAAAATTAATCTATTGACTCTTTTCAACAGGGCAATAGATTCCCAAATCTCTGTTATGTTAACAAGATACCTCTAACAGTTCTAACCCGTTTGAACCAGTTAAATCTTCTACAAAGGAATAACAAGGGTTCATATACCCATCCCCAACAAGTTAAAATTTTTCTGGAATTATCTTAAATGATAATAAAGGAAATTTTAAAAATTGGGCATTTTCCACGTAACTTCATTGTTGCAAGTCAGAACACGACACATGCAATAATTAGAGAAAAGCCAGAATCATTCTTTTTATTTTTGTTCAGCAATATTAAGGAGTGATACAAAAACCCTGTTCTTATCAAACAAAAAGAACGATACATGATTAAACATCCGGATCGGTGAAAGTGAAAGACGCAAGCCGGGACTTAATAGCAGATAGTCTTTCTTCGTGAGCGGCCTGCACCATCACCTCGGCTTTCTTCCTAAGTGAGCTCTCGTCCGGTATTATTGCGTTAGCTTCCTTTTGGATAAGTTCCAGGTCCTACACCGACAAATGATAGGTGGCATAAGTCTTCACGCTTTCTAATGTGAGTCTCTTTAAAATTTCCTCCTCTCGCGCAAGCTCAGCCTTGTGTCGAGCCAACTCCACCTCTAATCGATCAATTGCTGCCCGGGATGTTTGTATGGCAGCATTAGAAGCATCCATAGCGTGCTGCTTCTGAAAGCATTGCCCCTGTAAGGATGCAATCTCAAGCTCCCTTTTAGTGATATTTTCTTGAAGAGTTTCATACTGACGGCTTGCTTCAGCCTTGAGATCATCAAAAACTAATGTGGTCTGGGCAGCAAGATCGGTGTGACGTAATTCCTCCAAAGCCCTCAGATCTTTTTCCAACCGAGAGATGTTCTCGGAGTAGTGCTAGAACCAACAAGCGTCATCTACATATCGAATGCCACTCAAGAAAGGCATGAGTATAGGTTTAAAAGAATCAAATAAAGCTCGTCTAGCGCCAACCTCCTCAATAGCCACCTTGATCATATCTTCCAGAGGTCGTACAAGAATCCTAAGCATGGAGGGGGTGACCACTGGACTTAAAGATTTCACAGGAGATGTGGATGGGGAGCCCAAAATCATAGACCCTGGCGCAAGAACGGTGGGTGACGACCATGGAGAAGCTGGGGAAGCCATAGAAACATTCAGTTGTGAAGGACTGGAAGAAAGAACCGTGAGTGCCCCTGTTTGGGCTGAACTCAACGCACTCTTCGTCCCGCAGACTTAAGAGAAATCATTAACGTGGGGGATTCTTCTGGTAAAGAGGTAGTCGTTACCGGCGTTGGCTCGGGGAGAGAAGCAGCTGCTGCTTGTTGTCCAGAAGATAAAATCTTATCAGCGACCTCGTGGGTCGAAGAACCTACACGAAAGAGTAGTTAGCACAAAAGAAAGAGAAGTCTAGAGAAACTAGTGAGCGTGATCTTTACCAAGAGGGGAGGAAGGAATATAAGCAGACGCCTTGTCGGAAGAGGGTGGTGGCGGATCAGCCCAACCGGCGGAATCATTATCACTATCACTGTCCTCCTCATCAGCATCATCGTTGTGAGAAGAGGTCCCATAATCTAACGGTTCCTCATCATCTGTAGCCGATAATCGAAGAGAATTTGCAGTTGTATCCACTTTAGTCATTCTGCCAGTCGTCAGACTAGGAATAGTAGTCCCCGAATGTGGCAGTAGTGCAGAAGAAGCAGGAGACTGACTCTCGTTAAATTTGTAAGTTCATCTGTCACCAGTTCATTTGTGGGTAGTCTAACTCCTTTAGAGGGAAACGTTGTAGGCAATGTCCCTGCAGATGAAAGAGTAGCGTCGGAAATTTGATCTGGAAAGGGTGAAATATCGGGGTCTATTGCAAAAGAAGCCCCCATATCCCCAATCAGTGACTCGTCTCCACCCTCTTCTTGGTCCAAAGGACGGTGAGAGGAAAATTCTCCGGAAAATGTAGAACCCTCAGAATGAGGACCTGTGCAATCGGCACGACTTACAGCAGCTGGTTCTTGCTCTTCCCCTCCACTGGCAGATTTAAAAGCATCCACCATTAGCTTCTGGGAAGGAGGGTCTACTAACAATTTCCTGCGAGTACGTTTCTCATACTGAACTGCTTCTTCTTCGGTAAGAGCCCTCTTTCCAGTTGCTTTTGTTCTTGGAGTTTCAGCAGCTTTAGGGCTCGTTACCGGGGCACTCTCTGGTCCCAAGTCTCTTTCTCCTTCCTCAGCTTCATCTTCAAAATGTAAAAACTCGTTGATCCCCTTTAGACGAGATACTCGAGCTCCTTTCCGGGACGAATACATCCTTCTGATCTCTCGAAGGCCTGATAGGTTTAACTTATAATCGGGTATCCTAGAAGCTGTATAATACCAGTTGCAAAAGGCCATGGAGAGAAGAGAATTAGGCACTTTGTGAGGCAACCTAAAGATAGCCCCAGTGCAGCCTGCGGTAGAATAATACCAGGCCCGAGCTCCCTCATATATGTTGCCTGCATTTGTCATTTTTCCTGAGGATGAGATAACCAGGCCTAATGTTTAATAGTCAATGGAAAACTCCCCCGTCTAAACGAGTAAAACCGTTAGGGCCAGCTGTATCTTGGAATACCTGCCCATAGCCGCCACCATCAAAGTCCGGGAAACAGCGAAATATGTGGTAATTGAGGTCTCTCGACGGAATCTGACGGACCCTCACTACATAAGTGCCCTCCCAAGTAGCCTCTTCTAGTCTTTGCACGAAGGGGACGAAGCCTTCATCCGAGGAAGATGGAGCACTCATCAAATGTGGACAATGAGATACGTACCAAGCCATCAGATAAGTATACGGCAAGGATACTCGAGGATTTGGTGTCACCAAACTTTTCTTTCCCTCAGAGTCTATCTCCTTCACCTGAATGAATTCGAGACACAACTCTCTTAAACTATGCTGCAAATAGCACGTCATAGCTAAAAGTAAGTTCACAGGTCTCCCGTGAGCTAAGAGGAAAGCCGGATAGACTACTTCTATCATCACAGAATCTATCGGCCTGGTAGGGATTACACACCGCTTCAGCCACAGCATGAGAAAGCCTGCCAATAAGGCCATGTTAGAAATAGGCGTAGCAGCCTGATAGTGGAAGCTTTCAAATTCAGTCTGTGCTGGGAAATCATCTTCTATTCCTTCATTGACATAGTGAATAGTGGCATCACCAATCAAAGCTTGGATAGTCTCAGGGGTGCTCATATCCCGACGAGACACGGCAGCGGTCTTATGAGACAAATTCTAGAAAAGGTATTCCGCCCAAGATAGCTGTTTTATACCACGCCCACGTGTCCCTGTCAGTTGGGTGCAGATTTGAAAATGACACATCACCTCCCACAGAGTGTCATATACATCGGGGTTCATCTCCTTCAAAATCTTTAGCTCACTTGATCCGGGGATGAACTCTTCATAGGGTAAGTCTCCAAAAGGAAGACCCAATACATCGTACATTTCATGTAGGGCAAACCCTAATTCTCCTTCCGGCGTGAAAATATACAAGTCTCCGGGTTATACCTCTCCAGAATGGCAAATAAATTATAGTGGTTGTAGGCAATACCACATTTGGTAGCCATTATAGAGCAACCGAGCCCAGATCGAGCTAATGACCCCTTTAACTCTGTCAGCACGAACTCCGTCATTCGTGCCCACCATCTTGTCTCGGTAGAGTGTACCCATCCAGGAGCTCTAAATACTGAGGAAGGGAACTCTCCTTTCGTAGCTAGAAATCTCCGCATAAAAGTGTTGGCTATGCTAGTCGTTTCCCTTAAAGGATACCCCCGTGAGAATAAGTAGGGCTCCAAAGCTGACACCTGTCGATTGTAACCAACAGTGTGTACGCCCTTGTAAGTCAAAGCCCCAACAGCTACCCCGTCCTACTCTTTAACCAAGTCCCAATTCATGTAGCGGAGAACAGAGGCACATTGATAGTAGGAAATTGGGAACATTCTGTGCATATCAGGGAGGAAGAAGCGACGATCCCCGATTTGCCTTAGCCATTTGTAATGGCCGTCATGAACGATCTCTTTTGAGGTAGTGACATGATCCCCAAATAGAAAGGCTGGTTTGGTGAGCTTCTTGCGGGATTCAAGTTCAAACTTGGCGTCTGTAACCAAAACCCTAAATACAGCTGGGCTTGGATTCGAGATTAGGGTGACACGATCCTTGTTGGAATCCTGGAATATCGAGAGTTCCTGACGCAGATTGAATTGCATATTTAGATCCACGCCACCCTCACGACAAAAATGGTGATGAAGAGTAAGAGGTTCGCGGGTATAAGGCATTGCAAAAGAGAAAGTATTCAATTAATCAAACGAAGTGAACCATAGTCAAAATCTCTAGAGAGAGAGAAAGCTTTCAAACGCACAGTTCAAAGATGGCGTTCAAAAGTTTATCAATGCAGAGTTCGAACTCTGCGTCAAGCTTTCAAACTCACAGTTCAAACCTGGCGTTAAATTTTATCAACGCAGAGGTCGAACTCTGCGTTAAATTTTCAAACGCACAGCTCAAACCTGGCGTTGAATGTTATCAACGCAGAGGTCGAACTCTGCGTTAAATTTTCAAACACACAGTTCAGATCTGGAGTTAAAGTTTATCAATGCAGAGGTTGAACTCTGCGTTAAATCTTCAAACGCTCAGTTCAGATCTGGCGTTAAAGTTTATCAACGCAGAGGTTGAACTCTACGTTAAATTTTCAAACGCACAGTTCAGATCTAGCACTAAAGTTTATCAACACAGAGGTTGAACTATGCGTTAAATTTTCTGATGCACAGCCTAGACCATGCGTCAAAACTAATTAATGTAGAGGTCAGACCCCAACGTTTCAAATTCGAAACGCAAAGTCCTAACTGTGCGTTACAATATCAAAACGAGTCATCTTTCTCGTTCACAAGAACCCATCTAGGGTTTTCAGAGAACTCACCGAAGCAAGTTTTGTGGCCATGGAGGTTGATACTTACCATCGACGAGAGAAGCCTGCGTCAGCGGCGCACCCGCCTGAGTTTCATCACCGCCGACGGCCGAGGTTGGCCGAGAACTCGAAGCAGCGGTAGCGGCCGATCTTTAATGAGAGACTTCCTTCTTTCTCGGACCCATTAAGAATGATGATCGGAGAAGATGAACAGAGTTCACCGGAGTTCAAAACAAAATCTTCGTTAAGCTTTTTCAAAAGAAGACAAATGAAAAGTCGAATGACTTTTGATTTAAACTCAGCGGTCTATTCATAGACAGACATGAGCTGTCAAATTAGGGCGAGATTCTAGGCCCAGAATCCCACCAAACGCGGCCTGTGTGTCTGCGTTGGTTGAGCTTCTGAACGCACAGCTCAACTCTGCGTTTCAATTCCTTAGCAATCCACCTGTGCGTCTACGCAGAGTTCAACTCTGCATTTCAATTCTTGGGCAATCCACCTATGCATTTTAATGCAACCAAATGAATTTCTCGATGCTAGAAGCCAAGATATAGCTTTAAATAAATAGATTGATGTCAGCTAGCAGAGTGACCAAAGACGAGAAGAAACAGACGACTCCGTTAGGGAGTCTGTAGGATAAGTACAGATAGATTGCAATCGACAATATTAAAATCGCCTTGCTCGATTCGACGCGCAACTCATTCTTTTAAGTGGCTTAACATACCCACAAAGATTAAATGAAGACACGATCCGACGCGCGATTCATTCTTCTAAATGGCTTAACATCCTAACAAAGAGTAAGTTGAGCTGATAAAGAAAGGAGATAAAGTAAAATCCTCTGAGGCTGTCCTCCTGACTAAATTTAGGATAAAGCCCCTCTCATGTGAGCTTGCGATCCTCTCTGTCTATGACAATGGATCTATCTTAAGCCCAGAGGTATTCAACCTCATGGAGGATGACCTCGTTGACAAGTTTCCAGCTGGTGTTTCTATGGTCGCTTCTCTATCCTTCGCTCTCTCTTACCCAACTCTTGCAGCTACGCTTCACATGTTCGTCAATGCCTACAAGAACGTCCTTGCGGTTGCTATTATCTCTGTTGCATCTATTAAGAATGCTGTTGCTCTTGCCTCTAAGGAAAAAGAGAAGAAGGACGAGCCTGTCGGCGAGTCTGACGATGATTTGGGATTTAGTTTGTTTGACTAAGTTTATTGCCATCAAAACTCAAAAGCTATCTTGTTTGGTTCAAGGAAACAGAATTTCAGCATTCTAACAACCAAGTTCACAATGTCTTCAAATCAGACGAAGTGAAAAACCAACCAACTAAAATTTTGGGATCCAAAGTATTCCGAAAATTCGTCCTAGTCAACCGTAAACTTTCAAAAACTTTGGAGGGGGTTCTGTAGACTGTCTAAAAATCACAATAGATAGCTGATCCCCATCAAACCTTAACCAACAAAAAGCTACAAACAGAGGACTTTTCACAAAGATCAGGAAGAGTTACAAATCAACGACACTTCTGATAGCTGATGAAAATTCTATTCAGTAGCCTTCATAACCAACTGTGAGAGTTACAATCTGACGACTTTCACACCCCATAACAAGCAAAGATCAATGAGTAATAGCCTTTGCAATGCTGTAGTGGACGAGGTTGCAAGCCAATAACCTCACCCAAACGCAGAGTCCACTTCTGCATTTCTCAAATTCAAAACGCACATGGCCTGTACGCTCTGCAGCAGATAATCAACTCTGCGACGCAGAGTTAAAGCACAAAACGCACACAAGCTGTGCGTTCTTCAGTAAACACTCAATCCTGCGTCTCAAGCTTAAGATGCAGAGTTGAGTTTCAATACACAAATGGCCTATGCATCTCCAATGTCCAGAATGCATGTGACCTGTGCGTTTCCAATTCCCAGCAGAGATTTAACTCTGCGTCTCAAGCCTTAGGCGCAGAGTTAAGGCCCAGAATGCCAAGCTAGGCGTTTGACTTATTCAAACACAAGCTGAACGGCCTCACAACCGTTTATCCCACGTTCCGAGGGATTTTTGCCCACTTAGGAGCGGATTTAGGGGTTAGTTACACCCCTTATCCCCCTATAAATAACCACATTACTCAACTGAGTAAGAGGTTGATCGGTTTTCAGCAACAAAACTGCACGGAGAAGGCGATTTTTCTGAAGATCAAGGAACTGATCGGCAGTCAGTTAATCAAATCTCAAAGAATCCCTTCACCAACGGCAGATCTACTTGGCTATTAACCAAATTTTCGGTTCTAACAACTCTGTTACAGAGTTTCAACACGCTCTGAGTTCTAAAACTCGTTAAGAGTTCTTAATTAACTTGCAACGCAAGTTAATTACACTAATCGATTATTCGGTTCTCAACAACTCTTTTCAGAGTTTTCAACTCGTTCTGAGTTTCTTAAACTTGTTAAGAGTTCTTAACCGAATTCATCATACAAGTCAATCGTTCTCGTGAGACAAGACGGTCGGATCATCAACGAAGAGCAAATTCGACGCGAGTATTCGAAGGAGGCACTCCATCGCTACTAGGAAGAACCCAGTTTTAAACAAAGGGGAGAATCAAATTTATTCTCCTCTCTTTTGTAATCGAAATCCAAATTGTAATCGATTTTAAAAGAATACAAATCAATTTTTCTTTCATTTCTTTTACTTCGAAAATTTCCACAAACGAATTTTGTGAAACGACGGGATGTGTATTCCCCCATGAGTGCGAGCATAAAGTTTTGCTGTGGGAGGAGAATTATCTTAAGGTGGCGAAGTTCTTGTAGATTTCAAAAACATTAGATTTATTTTTCATTAAGTAAATCCAAGTAAAATGTGAGTTATCATCGATAAATAGAATGTAGTAGCAATTTTGACCACGAGATGTGTATGGGATGGCCCCAGATGTCCACGAAAATAAGTTCAAAAGGTGCAGATGCGGTTTTATTACACATTTGAAAAGGAAGGGCCAAATGTTTTGCCAACTTACAGCCTATACAAGGAGACAATACATCAGAGGAAAAAGTTCTTAGTTTGCCAGTTGAGAAGAGATTATGAAGACAAGGAAGGGATAGGTGAATGAGTCAACGATGCCAGAGATTGCAGGTAGTGGAGTTAGAGTTGAAAAGAGCATAACTGAAGCAGTAGGAGTGGGCAAAATGAGCTTGTCCATGTAGTATAGGACACCGAGGTTACGACCAGTCCTAACCATTTGTTCGGTGCGAGGATCATTTATGACAAAAGAGGAAGTAGTGAATATAGTAGTATAATTGTGTGAAGTAATTTGGGAGATAGATAATAAATTCATTGTGACCGTAGACAGTCAAAATGTATTTTAACTTAGGCTGATATTCAACTTGGATTCAAGAAGTGAACGCCCATGGGCTAAACACTTCAAATGGACCCAAAGTCATGCCCAAAAAAGCTGCAGCATAGGTCACCTAATGATTGAGTGAACCTTGCCAAACAAGCCATATTGACTCAACTCGACCAAATCAAAAGCAAGTCGACTCCTAAAATATGCCCTAGACTGAGTCAAAAGGCGTTATCAATTCGACAAACATAGAGTCTAATTCTGTGTTAAATTCGAACTCATGGTGAAGTTCACCAATTAATGAACTCCACCCATGTCAACTCAAGTGGATCAAGTCATTCACTTCTCAAGAAGACTCACCCACGTCCACAACGATCCTTGCTCTCGACTCTAGCCACATCCGCCCACGTCTTCAGCAAACTTCATGAAGCCCATGAAGCCCGCCAGACAGCCAATTTAGAAGCTATTTTTATGGAATAACTTCTCCCTATTAATTCCTACTTTAATGGTCACTTAATTCACAATTAAATGACTATTAACTCTCTCTTTTAGCCTATAAAAGGATGAGAGATTATTTATTCAAAGAGGTTCTGAGAATTGAGAAAAATCTAAGAAGGCCTATCCATCTAAGAGATCAAATTGAATTCTAGAGAGATCAACTCACATGCAGAGAGAGATTTTTTATCATCATATTGGCTATTCAATCAAGAGAAAGTATCAAGAGAAGACTGAGCTATCTTCCAAACCACTAAGCTTGCACCTACGATAAAAGACTTTATGTCTTAATCAGTGCGTCAACGGAAAATAAGATCAACATTCTATCGGCACACAAAAAAAAACCCCAGGAAAAAAACTTTCCTTCATTTCACTTTTATTCTTTCTATTGTAATATGAGATGATTACAATATTAAAAAAACCCAAAATAGGATGGTGACTCTGCTGGGGACTTCTTTCTCATTCAACTAGAAAATTGTGTTGCACACTAACAAAGACCTTAGGATCTTTTGCTAAAACGCTGGTCATTGAATTTGACCAAGCAATGTTTAAGGAATCTATTTCCACGAACTAAATCTCCTTAATGACAACTATATGTAGTTGTTGTAGAATTGGCCATAGCGCAAATCTCAGGTCTAAAATAACCCCCGTGGGTGAAAAGGCTAACTTCACCAAAGATAGTTTGAGCTTAGCTCAAAGCCAAACAAACTTCGCCAAGAATGAAGGTAATTCGACTCTCACCTTGAGCGCAGGTCAAGATGTTATAACGTCTGTTGATTTCAGACAATAGTCCACGAATCCTTTAGGAGCTCGATTTAAAGCGTCTCGTGACGCTCGTTTATGCTTTCACGATTGAAGCTAAGAGTGGGGATAACCCCTCATCTAAATTCCCTCAAGGGAATAATATCATCATTGATGATTTCACTTGGCCAAAATCTGGCTAGCGTCATCGTAAGCGATGTTTGTGCTCTAAGGCCAAAACTAGAAAAGTTAGCATTGAGACCAATATTGATCTAAGAGAATTTATATCCCTAAAGAGAGTTTGTCAATGTCAGCATCATGCGACCCTCTGAGAAGTGGTTTCAGAAATTTAAAAGAGTTGCTAATACAAAACTATTCCTAAAAAGGAATCGGTCTTTTGCCATCTTAGTCAAGGTCCTAAATCTTTAGAGGTTCAGACTAAGTGATGACGACATGCTCAAAGGGGTAGAGCACGAGTATTCACTGTGAACATGACAAGTGTAACTTCCAAAGATGAGGAAGAAAGCACAGATAGATCACCCGATCCAGTGTTCTAACATTGGAGCCATACTACCAGAAGCTGATGGTCTATATTGCAACACCAGGTTAAGAAAAAGAGCAGCGATTCCTTTTGACTACTCGTCCGTCCTAATGCAGACATCATAAACTTCATCTCCGGTGAACCAACCCACGTCTAGCAACGCCATCTCTTCCATAGCATCAAACATAACCCCTAGTTCATGTCAAGAATGAATGTGAGAGGTAGATACGATAGACTGGAAAGATATTCTTGCTCAAATGGCAGCTCAAAAGAAGGACTCAGATGAGCAAATCGAACGTCTAGAAGAGATGGCTAAACAACTCTTGTTGGCATCTTAACCTCAAATAAGTTCTTCTAAAGGGCAACGATGCCGTTAAGATAAAGGTTCCTTATCTGATGAAATTCAAGCCACCTACATTATATACATTCTATAGCAAAGGTTCCCTGAACCAACATATCTATTACTTCCATCAGCAAACCAGAAACATAGTGGGTAATAAAGCCATTAAGGCACATCTGTTCATTGCCCTCCTTTAGGGGGTAAACTTCAATTAGTTTCAAAACTTGCCCAAAGGCTCGATCAGATCATGAGCAGATTTATAATCAAAATTCCTCTTGCAATTCCATGTGGAGCAATCCGACATTACTATGGCTAAACTCCTTTCTGAGAAGCAAAGCAGAAGCAAGACTGTCAGAGAATATATCAAAAGATACCACAATCTAACATTACGATGTCAAGATATGCCTCTTTCGATGTTACTTCTAATTTACCGAAACAATTTTGTGGCACGAATTGAAGCTTACATGGGTGCTGTTATTGTCCATACATAAAAGGATTAAATGGAAAAGTCTGAGATAGTAGAAAAATCATCAGAACATTTCAACATTTTCGAGCATTAATTTGAAGGAGAACAAAGGCAAATAAGGGTAGATTTCACAACCTAAGGCTAAAGAGACTTTCGCAGTTAGAGTTCAAAATCCCAATAACAACTAGCAAAAGAGCCAAGGAAGAACTTTTAGATAGTTATTCATTCAAAGATGAACATATAGTCGTTACCTTCCATGTGCTCAATAAAAGAAACCGTCTGAAGCTCCTAGAAGCTCGACGACCCCGAAGAAGTCGGTAAGATCGATGACCATAACTATTACCATTATCACAGAATGTTAGGGCAACGACGAAGAACTACTACATCCTCAAGGATAAGATCCAGACATTTTTTGAATCAAGAATTCTCAAGCTTAAGCCGAAGAAAAATAAAGTCACCGCCAACATGGTTATTCTCTAGTTTAGCTTCATACCAGAAATCCAAGCTCAAAATGGCATTGTCCCTATTCCTACTGCGAGAATGGGAGGTGTTAAATTATGACCGCTAGAACCAACAAAGCCAAGACTTGATTCTTCTCACTATGACGAGAGGCAAAATAATATAGGTACATACCAAACTTCTCCATATGAGAATTAGACTCTTTAAAAGTCCAAAAATAAACGTAAGATAAAGACTTGCAATTCCCTCTCCGTAGTCATTGAAGAAGAATCTTCATATGTCACTTTACTCACTAATTCAGAGGGAGAGAAAGTTGTCATGACAGGAACAAGCTCCGACAAAAATTACTTAAGGGATTATAATCAGACTGAAACATCCAAACAACTAGAACCAGCCAAGAAAAAGAATATTAGGTTTGACAAGGCCTTGCAACATCCTCCAAGTGATCCTAAAACTCCTTTCAGATATGACATCGTGGCTCAACTGGCTAACATTCTAGCTTGTATAACCTTATTTGAACTTTTATATTTGTCTAAGGATACAAGAGAAGATTTGAAAGAAGCTCTAATTAACAATGAGGTATTTCTCTCCCACATGATCGAAACTCCTCAAGATGAAGGACACGAGCAATGCTATCAATGGCAACAGCAAATACCTTACATCACCTTCACTCTGGAGGATATGCTTGTCAAAGATCATCATCACAATCGACCCCTTTACTATGCTAGGCAAATAGGGTTGTCAAGGGTTGAGAGAATTTACTTCGATCCAGGCTCCGCGTTGAGCATAATTCCACGAAGGCTCTTGAGTTTTTTGGGAATCCTCCTTCACAAGTTCTCAAAGACTTCTGCATTAGTTTTAACTCTAGCAATAGTCGGTCTCTTGGAAAGACTCGACTCAAGTGTTAAATTAGAAATTTAAAGACGGAGGTGACTTGCTATGTCATCGATGTCGAGACACCTTACAACCATCTCCTCAGACAATATTGGATCCATTCTAACATGCTCATTCCTTCAACACTTCATCAATGTTTCAAATACATTGACAGATAGGGGGTTCAACAAAAAGTCAAAGCTAAAAAGCACTGTTTCAAGGGAGTGGAAAATTACTTCACCGACTCCCTCTTATATGATGAAAATCATACAATCGATATTGATACGAGTCGCCGTGCGAGCATCTTTGATCGTGAAATTATCAAAGGTGGGTTTTGAGAAGAAAAAATAGCAAAACACAAGAAACAATTTGATATGGCGATGGTAAATACCTTCTCTAGATTATGAAGATCAATTATTTACAAATCTCTCCTCACAATCCATCTAGAATAAAGAACAAACCTCGTTATTCTCAATTCTCACGAGTTTCTCCTTGGAAATTCCAAATCAATAGGGTTTCTATTTATACAAACCCTAAAGTTCAAAACCAGTTAGGAATCAGGATCAGCCAAGACCAGATATCGGTCTACTAATGTACCTATATTGGTCGAACAATCGGCCTCCATCGGTCGACCGATAAGCATGCATGGGTCGACCGTGTAGAACTATGTTTTTCTAACCCTGTAGCGTGCAGGTGACCGGTCGGCTTGTGATGGTTAAGCAGTCGACCAATAGTACTTCATCGGCCGATCGATGCTAGCCTATCGGTCAACTGGCTAGAGCTGCTTCGCCAGCTTCCTGATTTTCACCATTTTCCTGGATTTTACCGTTTGTGTCGTTATCAATGACTCCGACCACGCTTCTATTCTCAAGCTACCATGAGAATCATCTATCCTCAAGCTCCTATGAGGATCATTAAGTTTCCGAAGTAAAGAAAATACACCTGTATCATGGCTCCCCCCTTTAGGAACTTGAAGTAATGTTCAAGTTAGAACTTCAGCTAAGGAAACTCTCGAACTCCTCCTTCTTTGTTGAACCACTTGGCCTTATTATGAACCTGACCTTGACGTCCAACCAGAAATGACTCCTTCGTCCCTCGTCTAGTCGTAGTCACCTTCCGCTCCAAAATGTTTAGCGACTCTTCTCTATCAAACCACAAGTCTTCAACATGCTGTAAGATTACTTTGTCGTCACTCTCATCATCTAGCAATGGAGGCTCAAACAATTTCAAGTACTCGGTATTGATCACTGAATACATGTCTAAGTAATATGGAAAATCCAGCTTGAAGTCACTGATCCGATCAATAATTCGAAACGGGCCATATCGTATAGGCTTCAACTTTTTCCCTTCTCCCTTTAGTCGCTCCTTACCTAACTTTAGCCACACCATACCACCTTTGCCGAAATTACAAGGAACACGATGTTGATCATGTTTCATCTTGTACTTCACTTGTGACTTCTGCAAATTGTGCTTTAGCGGCGGCGTGAATCTGCGCAATCTTCTCCAGAAATAGTTGAGTCTTCTGTCTTTCACTGCCTTCTTTGTCGTCAGTCATAGCTTCACTATAGAATACTAGATCAAATAGACTTGGAGGTAGGAACCCGTAACAAGTCTCAAATGACAACTTTTTCGAAGATCCGTGAATAGCCCTGTTGGAAGCAAACTAAAGATATGGTAAGCTCTCATCCTAAGTCTTGGGATGCTTGAAATTATACCTCTGCAACATGTGAACCATAGTCTGGTTGACTACTTCTGTCTGCCCGTCTGTTTGTGGATGAAAGACCGTGCTTTTCATCAATCTGGTTGTGACGCCCTTATTTTCACACATGGTTGCAGTCCAAGTTGAACCCAGAAATATCAAACCTGCCATGTACCCACACCATGCAACAATATATTTTACCATCACAATAATATCTCTCTAGTGGAATCAATGATAAGTGTATGTACAAAACAGGCAAAATAAGAGAAATAAATGCAACAGACATGACATAGAAAGAGATATCCAATTAAACATACTCATGTCCCAACTGAATAAAAACTAAGTATAACTGATGTCTAAAATAAATGTGAAGTAACTTAATACATAGAGTCAAATGAAAATAGTACTAAGGCACACAACCTTTACAAAATAAAATACAAGTCTAATGATCAACTAAACTATAATTAAATGACTATGGAGTATCAACTACTAAAAATAAGTGACGACGACTATACTGTAAATCCGTCAACCTGCAACTCTCCTAAACTCTTATCCGCTGCCTGAAAAGAAGGAAAAACAAAAAGGAAAACAACAACAGTGTCAGAACGCTTTAGCAAGATCATCTCCATCCTCCCCTAGGGGAAGGACTACTAAATGTTGTGGAGGCTTTACCTATTATGCATAGTCTACCTAAATCATTTACCCTATATCTAAATGGGATTAATATTTAGAAACCTACAACAAGAAACGTAGTACGTCGAACAAAATAATCCAAACAATGAAACCCTTATGTATATACCATATGTCTAACAATTGTGAATCGCAAAATATCAATTCCAAACTAAGAATAAAAGATAAAGGAAAAACAACATAGGTAAATACTAAAATAAAAATGTCAAAATGTAGACCAAATATCTCGCGCTACCCTTGGGTAGATAATGTGGATACAAGAACTAAATCTCCGGTAACTCCCAAACGCGAAGTAATCCAGTCATAATATAACTCAGTGGTGAATCATATTCATAAATGGCTTCTCCCAAAGACTCAGGCTATCAGATATATCACAATACAATATGTCATAAGGTTTTATAACTTATTGCATTATCATGCAGAACAGACTACCAAATCAGGCATCTTAAATATGTACACGGCTCATTAGTCTCATTACAGCATCGTGCGAGATGGACTACCACATCAAGTATCCTACAAGTACGGCTCTCTAGCCTCATCGCATCATAGTGCGGGACGGACTACCAAACCAGGTATCCTAAAATCACGACTCAATAGCCAGTACTAACGGCATATCAACGCACTATCCCAAGTAGTACTAAGCTGTGCTCATAAACAATATCCATACATGTATATATCCATACTATTTTAATTAATTATAACTCATACGTGATCAAAACACTACTTGTAATAATCCTCTTTGGGATATCTGTGTATGTGCCATAACTCTATTCATGTATACCCATGGTTGCACGTGTCTTGTCGTACGACTCGAACCCCATGTTCACGATTAAACATGCAAGACAAGTCATCACAAACAAAATAAGGTGTCGGTCGACCGCTCTAAAGCATCAGTCAACCGACAGCAAACGTGCACAAAAGGCACTGTAAGAAGACCTCACCGGTCAACCAATTGATTCTTATCGGTCGACCGGCTAGAAAAGGTTTAAAAACCTTGGTGACGCAAGCGGTCGACTGATCTCTTGGGATCGGTCGACCTATTACACTTTCGCAGGTATTCTCAGATTTTTGCGTTTTGAACTTGTCTCGAAAACAAAATTTTGTTGGCATGCAAGGTTAAACATGATTTGCTTTCATGATTGCTCAACAAGGGTTAAATTAAGCATGGTTACATCTCTTGAAATTTAAACATTTAGGATTTAACACTCCAATTAACGAAATTCTCAATTAACAACATATTTTTAATAACATGGTTAATACACAAAGATTAATTCTAATTATTCCACAAATATAGATTTGTTTAAACAAGATCACATCGCCTATGTGTCATAACTTATGATTTAAACATCTTAATTAGCAAAAATTCTTTTAAAAGATTAAACTAGGGTTTTTCAACCATATTAAAACATGAATTTACAAATTTAATACAATCCTACTGATCATGATCAACTATTCTTATTAAACAGAGATTAAAAATACAGATCTTTTCATTGGTTTTAGATTTAACGTCACGAAGTAGGTTTTATCACATCCAATTAAACTTTAAGAAGTAGATTAAACAATTAATTCACTAAACATATGATTTTTAACTAAAAATCAGGGAAAAATTAGGGAAAGATGTTTAAAACGAGTATATATACTCAGGTATACAACTGGGCTCAAAGCCAAACAAAACCGACCCGAAAATGAAACCAAACAAAAAGAGGCTCTAGAAGCCCGTTGGTCGACCCACCACAACCGATCAGTCGACCAGTCGGGTATCATCGGTTGACTGATCCGCAAGACCGGTCGACCAACCAGAACGTAGATTGTGACTGCATGGTTTTGTGCATGTTTACACTCTTATTCACATATATACACTGAATTGATCTCAAATCGATTCCTAGCTTACTCAACCATTAATAAATGATATTTATCATGATATAACTCATTTATTAATATTTATCATAATATATCCAAAATTATGGCGTTTTACATTCACCCCTCCCTTAAAAGAATTCTGTCCTCGAAATTCCGCAATCGTATATTAGAGATTAATAATATGAGAAAAGCACGTTGAGGAGATAATCTAGACAAGGAAACCCTCACATATACATCTTCTACCATTAATCTGTAGATATGAAACACAAGCAATATCTACATTTAACACTCTGAAATACAAATACTCCCACTTAACCCCTAACTAATGGAACTAGTACATCGGACGAAAAATCCAAACAAGGAACACCCCATGTATATATCATATGTTTCGAATGATTCAGAGTTAAGTGTTAATACCTCCATTCTAGCGTTAAATGTAAATACGATTATATAGATAACAAAAACAATTCATAACTAAAATTTTACCTGTTCAAACAGGTGCGGGTAGTCGTGACGCATATCCTCTTCGCGCTCCCAAGAAGCCTCCTCAGCTCCTTTCTGGTTCCATTGCACTTTCACTAAATAAATCACATTACTTCTAAGTCTCCTATCCTCTCTAGTAAGAATGCGAAATGGAGTCTCAATAGTGGTCAAATCACCATGAACCTCAACCTCCGGTGCATCCAACACTCTCTGTTGCTCCTCGTCACATAAATGCTTCTTGAGTATTGAAACATGGAAAACATCATGTATGCTCAACATCGATGCTGGAAGATCTAGCCGATACAAAATGGCTTCAATACGTTTCATAATTCGGAATAGATCAATATATCTCGGGGCAAGCTTTCCCCATCTGCTAAATCGATGAACTCCCTTCATCGGGCGATACTTTCAATAAAACATGGTCCTAACCTGGGACTCTAGCGATCATCGTCTCTGATCTTGGTAGCTCTTCTGCCTACTTTGTGCTACAAGAATACGCTCCTGAATTAGTGCTACCTTCTCTGTAGTTTACCTTACGAGCTCCGGCCCAAGTAATAAGTTGTCCTCCAATTCTGCCCAACAAATCTGGGATCTACAAAACCTCCCATATAACGCCTCATACAGTGTCATACCTATAGTCGCTTGATAATTGTTGTTATAAGCAAACTCAATCAAAGGGATGTGTTCCTCCCTACTGCCTTGGAAATCGATAATACATGCCCGCAACATGTCCTCCAACACTTGGTTAACTCTCTCTATTTGTCCATCTGTCTACGGGTGGAAAACGCTGTTGTACGATAGCTGGCTGCCGAAAAAATTCTGGAAGCTCTTCCAAAAATGTAAAGTGACTAAGCCTCGATCTAATATAATCGTCTCTGAAACTCCATGTAGTCTCACGATCTCTCGGATGAAAATTCTCGCATAAGTCTCTGATGTGTATGTTGTCTTCACCGGTATAAAATGTACCGACTTCGTCAATCGGTCTACAATCACCCAAATTGAATCATTCCCTTTATTAGATCTCGGCAAGCCCATAATAAAATCCATGGAAATATCTTCCCATTTCCACTCGGGAATGGGTAAACGTTGTAGGGTTCTCGCGGGTTACTGATGTTCTGCCTTCACTTGCTGATAGGTAAAGAACTTCGATACATACTCCGCGATATCCCTACACATGCTGCTCCACCAAAAATATCTCATCAGGTCCTTATACATTTTGGTTGTTCCTGGATGTACTGTGTACCTAGTGCGATGCACCTTATCAAATAAGTCCTTCTTTAGCTGTATATTATTTGGCATCACTAATCGGCCTTTCATTCGAAAACCTCCATCTTCTCCAACGGTCCAATCAGCCTTGGGCTCTTTGGAAATCTCCTCCTTTCAGGGTTGAATCCAAGAGTCCTCCAGCTTAGTTCTGACCACTCTATCAGTCCAAGGTGGTTGCACGGCTAAAGTTCCTAAAAATGTGCTACTCCCACCAATCGCTGGCATTAAATCGAACTGACTAAGGGTGCGAACATCTCAAAACTGATATTTGATGATGACACTTTCTACTTGATGCATATGCTACAACATTCACCTTCCCTGAATGATACTGAATCATGAACTCGTAATCCTTAATGAAATCGACCCATCACCGCTACCTCTGGTTGAGTTCCTTCTGGGAGAAGAGATATTTCAGACTTTAGTGGTCCGTAAATAGCTCAAACTATATCCCATAGAGGTAATTCCTCCACGTCTTCAGTATGAAGACCACTGCTGCTAACTCTAAGTTATATATGGGATAGTTTTGTTCATGAGTCTGTAGGTGTGAAAAATTACCTATAGGTTCCCGCACGTAGCTCGAGATGGAGAAAAAATGATAAACATCATTATCCAAGTCAATGAAAATTATCTGATTCCATAGCAAAGCTAACAAGTGCATGAAGCGAGTTGGCAAAGCATACGAGTCAACAGGATGGCAAAATAACGAAGAAACAAATTGGTCGGGAGTTATATTTCACCCACAAAGAATGAAGAACCACTCATGTCTCGCTCACTCTATGTGTATTTTACCTATGGTAAGTTGTAAATCTCTTCTCCAACTTTCCAATACATTTTGGATCACTTCATTCTAAGATCAGACGGGAGAGTTAGAGGCAAAACAGTGGAAATACGCCAATGATGTCTCGCCCAAATAAGAGAGGCACCATTGGTGAAACCAATTGTGTCTCGGCCTAGGGGCGAGACACCAGTGGTGTCTCTCACCCAGTAAAGCTATTTTCTCCTAATTTTTGATAAGATTTTATCCCAGAACCTACCCAACTGATTTGAGGCTATCTTTGAATGTGGTTAAGTGGTTATAACTGAAGATGAGATCAAATCATTTATTTTTATCTAAAATAGAGCTTCTGAAGCCTATAAATATAGCCCTAGGGCCTTTACTCATGGGGATCAGGAATTTCGGAGCAACGACGAAGCTCTAACATTTTGGAGAGCAAGGAGCACAAATTTCTGAGAGGAGAAAGCGAGCTTTTGGCGAGTTATACAATAAAAAGAGGAAGAGTTCGAGAGATATGCACCCCTTCAGCGTTCTTCTGCAGTTTCCTTAAGATCGTACCATTGTTGTGATCTCGAGAAGAGTGCTTATCTCATCATTGCTGAGATATTCACTTTAATTTCTTGTTTCCTTTGAGAGACAACAAAATTAACCAAGTCTGATTATTAGTGTTCCATTGATCAAATAATCCCCGTCACAGGTAAAGATCTCACACAAGCAGCAATCGATAAACAATCCTACGTGTGTTTCTAGGAGATCCCTCTATTTGTTTTCATTGTGTAGGAAGGTATTATAAAAAAACTATTTTTCTTTTTTATTTTGAATCTATAAGACGATAAACGTGTAATAGGTTCAACGATAATGAAAAAGATCTCGGACGCGAACATGCTGGCGATCATAGTGGGAGCCAACAGCCTTGCTGCCGAGGCTTTCATGCTATAGCCAATGATTAAGATCCCGATTGATGAAGAGGTCGAGTATGAATTCGACCAGCAAATGTTCGAGGAATACGTATCCTCCTCCTTCTCCAGATCTTCCTCTCCTTGCAAGCGCAAGAAGACCACTTCTTTAAAGAAGGTTCATTGGTCTTCGGATTTGAAGGCCTATGGTGTTGATCTTCACCCAATTATCGTTGAAGACTCCTCCCCGACGTCCAAGCAAGCCAGATCTGATGCTGGGAATAACTCCTCATTAATTAAGGAGTTGCCTATTGAAACTACTTTAATTCTGACGAAGAGGGCTCGTCAGGAACGATGCCAACGTCTTGCCCGTCAGTTTGCCAAAACTCTAGAGCAGGTGGACGGACTCCGCTATTAAGAGGACATAGGATTTAGAAGGTACCAAACCACTAAGCCATCGCCACAACAAGCAATGGGTTCCTCCTCCCAACCATCAATTAACAAATGGGTTCTTGTCAAACGAACCCGTTCTACTCTAGAGGAACGCATCTAGAAGCACCATGCACTTCTTACACACACACGGATCCTTGTACAAAAGACACAAGAGCTACAAAAAGAAGAAATGGTCAAAAATCACCAAAATCCAAACAAGTCTGGGTGCCAAAGGCCAAAACAGCACCAAAAACGGCACTGAAAACACATAAGACACCTCCGCTTGGGGAGAGACACAAGTTGTGTCTCTCATCTAATTCCAACTCCAAGGCTTCTTCCCAGCCTCCATCAACTTTTGATTCCGCTCCTGTTGCTCCTCTATCTCCGGTGAAGCCCTACGACAGTGTGGATCTATCCAAATTCAGAATTCCATTGAAGGATCGCCTGGGTCCTCTACATGAAGATCGAGGCAAGACTCCTGTCAAAGAATGCTTGGGTCCGGTGAACAAATCCTAAGCAACTCTTCAGACTCGGGGTCGTATACGTCCTCCTAACAAACTAATTCCAGTAACCACCCGCTTGGGGTTACGTGCGGAAGACCAATATCCCGTTAAGGTTCCATCTTCGCGAAGGTACGATTCCAAATGTGTGACTCCTACGAACGCTAACAAGGCAATACCTATTCAGAAGAAAACGTGTCTGTCAAAAAACAACGTTATACCTAGAGACTCAAACCAACAGCTTATAGGGTGCTCCGACCATAACGTTGATGAGTTGTACTATCAAGCTGGGGGTATGAATAAATCTCAAAAGAGAAGTACCCTAGAATTAGACTCTCACTATCCTTGTGAGAGGTTAATCAGTGCAGTATTATCAGAATGTAGTTGCCCTAAGATCGCTCCACGGGGGGTCTCGGTATTTGAAATAATCTCCACCGAAGTGTCCAAATCTAAATCAAGATACTTATACAAGAAGAAATCTGTCGGTCATGATGACGAGCTTCCAAAAGTTACCATCAATGTGGCCGATAAAGGAAAATCGACAAGGTGTTATAGCCCTGACTCTTTCTTGGAGGCATCTCAACACAGTGCTTGGTTACGCTCAAGATCTAGACGATCTAGACTGAATAGAGGACACTCATCGGAGGATGAAACGTCAGACGCCAACTCCATGATTGCTTTCAACAATACGGTGTCCAACATAGGACAATCTCGTGAGGCATTCACGATTAATGCTGAACAAATGGACAAAATCCTCGAAGACGCTCTGGCCAAACAGAAAGAGAATTTCAAATTCAAAAAGGAAATGACTGTCTAATGGATAAGGGAATTACATGATCAACAGATTCAAGACTTATCAAATTAGATTGTTGAATCTAGCCGTCGCAACGCTACTAATCAAAGAGGTAGTGATTCAAACGTAGATGAAAATCCCAATGCTAATACCCTTCCTGTTCACCAAAATGATGTGCATGGTCCCACTAAGGGTAACAACGTTGGGGGTGGTCTAGTTGTTCATCCAAAGAAAAATACAAGCAAAGATGAGAAAATAAAAGACCTGGAGTGCAAGATCAACGCATTGATGTCTGTTCAAGAGGTAAAGAAGACCGGTATTCCATGTCCCTACTCCGTCACCCTGTGGCTCTCTGAAACTCCGAACTACCTGAAAAGTAATTTAAAAGAAAAAGAATAACAAGAGCGTCAGAGCGCTACAGCAAGATTACCTCCATCCGCCCTAGGGAAAGGGCTACTAGATGGAGTGAAGCCTCTATCTATTAAGCATAGTCTATGTAGATTCATTTCCCCCGTATCTAAGTCGGATTAACATTTAGAAACCTACAACACGAGACATAGTACGTCGAGCGAAATAATCCAAACAAGGAAACTCTCATGTATATACCATAAGTCTCAAATTGTAGATATCTAAACATTAATACCGAACTAAGAAAAAACAATCGAATGAAACCAATAATTAGAAATCCATAACACGAGACTGGTACGTCGAGCGAAATAATCCAAACAAGGAAACCATCATGTATATACCATATGTCTCAAGTTGTTAATCTCTAATCATTGATCCCAACTAAGAAGTAAAGAAGATAGTAAAAGAAATAAGATATCAACACATCGTATTTATAATATTTTCCACAATCACTGCAGAGATAGAATAAAATACCAACACATAATTGTGTATACTTTCAAAAATAGCGTATCTAAGTCATGTAGTTCAAGGATAGGTTGTATTCATAATCGGCATCTGCCATATTTAGGCTATCAAGTAATTGTCTTAGTGCAATGGACTACCCTGTAGGTATCCTGAACTGTGTACACAGCTCATTAGTCTCATCATGATCTTAGTGCATAACATGAGTGTAGGACAGACTACCAAATAAGTATCCTAGAAATACGGCTCACGAGCCTCATCGCACCCTAGTGCGGGACGGACGGCTAGATCAAGCCTCCTAAAATCCAACTCAATGGCCTGTATACGTGGAATATCGACGCACTACCTCATGTAGTACTGAACTGAGCTCATCAATGATATCCACCTCATGTATAAATTGTGTATATCTAGTGTATCGACGCATTATCCCATATAGTACTAAGCTGTGCTCATCAACGACATCTAACATGTATATGAACTATATCTAATTCAAATATGATCAAATCAAAATTTATCATAATCCCTTTAGGATTCTTAAATGTATAACATAATATATTCATGACTATATGTATAACATCAAGCGGCTCAAAACTCCGTGAACGCACCTCAAAACGGCGCAACACTGCTCCACCAAAACGAGCAGGAAAAACAGACGTGACATCTGTTAGTAAAATAAGCATATCTTTCTCTAGGAAAACTATTTTTACAAATGGTTTTCTGTTTTGAAAACTAGATTCACACATATTTCAAATGACATAAGTTTAGTTCAGTTTGGAGTTTATTTGTTATCCCAAATCGCCATTTAAACATTATATATGTGTAGCCGTTTTTCTGCAGGACATGTTGTTAGTAAATATAACATATATTTCTCTATACAAACTCTTTTTAAGAATGGTTTTTGGTTTTAGAAATTAAATACATATATATTTCATTTAAAACTAGTTTGGTTAAATTTAGACTTTGTTTCCTATCTTAAACTCTCAATTAAAGATTATACAAGTGCTACAGTTTTCTGCAGAAGAACATATATATAGTACATCACTTAAATTTCTCATATATGAATAAAATTATGAAAAACACTAATGATCATGATCCTGATGCTATCATAAACATCAAGAAAAGATTATTAATCTAGCATTTATTTTAAGTTTTACTATCAAAAATCTGACTTTTAATACCTCAGGTAAGATTAAAGCATGAAAACACATATTCAACATCATATGAATCATCTATACTAGTTATTTATCTATGGGGATAGGTTTGGATGAAGATAATCTTGCCTTAAATATCGTTCTAAGCCTCTGAGATAATCAGCAAGCAATTAGAAGTGCAAACAACCAGTTTTTCCTTGCTACACGTCGATGATCTCGCCCTTGTGTCGATATTTGCTTCACAAAGCTCTCAAAATTCTTAATTTTAGGGTTAAGGCTTTAGAGAGAAGAATAGGGACTTCTAGGGTTTGAAACTCTGATGTAAGGGTGATAATTTTCATGAAAACATAAGTGTGTGTGTGTATATATATATATATATATATATATATATATATATATATATATATATGCAAACCCAAAATAAACCCGTTTGACCCGAACCAAGAAACCTAGTCTGACTAGGAAAATAACCTTCAGTATGTTGGCAATAACTTTTGTGTCTGACCTCGGAATGAGGTGATATAAGATTTGTTGGAAAGTTGTTGAAAAGACCTACAACTTTGGTATTTTGAGTTTTTCTAGATTGTAAGTGAATCATTGTGTAAAATCTATAAACTCTTAACTGATTATTTTTCCCAGATTTTTTTTCTCGTGCATGACTTGTGCATTTGCACTCATATATTCATATATATGTATCGGATTGATCTCAAATCAATTCCTAGCATACTCAAATATCTATAAACGTTATTTATCACAATATAACATGTTTATTATTATATCTCATAACATTCAGTATTATGGGGTTTTACATTCTTCCCTCCTTAAAAGATTTTCGTCCCTGAAATTCCGCATTCATATCTTAGAGATTAATAATGCCAGAAAAGCACGTTGAGGGAATAATCCAGATAAGAAAACCCTCACATACACATCTCACATCATTAGTCTCCAGATATGAACATAGCAATATCTACATTTAACAATCTAAGATGCCAATATTTCCACTTAACCCCTAACTAAACGGAACTAGTATGTCAGGTGAAAAATCCAAACAAGGAACCCCCCATATATATACCATATGTTCCGAATGATTAAAAGTTAAGTGTCAATACCTCCATTCTAGCGTTAAATGTAAATATAACCATACAAATAATCACATACATAAATCAATCCACCTTCTCAATAGGTGCAGGTAGTCGCGATGCATAACATCTTCACGATCCCGAGAATCATCCTTAATGTTTATACTTAACAGTCTAACATACAAATACCCCCACTTATCCCCTAACTAAATGGAACAAGTACATCGAGCAAAAAATCCAAACAAGGAACCCCTCATATATATACCATATGTTCCGAGTACTTAGGAGTTAAGTGTTAGTACCATCATTTTAGCGTTAAGTATAAACATTACCATACATGTAGCCACAAATCATAAACAAGTCGTACTAAATTTAATTTACCTGCTCAAACAGGTATGGGTAGTCGCGACGTATATCCTCTTCGCGTTTCTAAGAAGCCTCCTCAGCTCCTCTCCGATTCCACTGAACTTTAGCTAAATGTATCACCTTGTTTCTCAACTTCTTGTCCTCCTTGGCAAGAATACATACAGGAATCTCAATAGTAGTCAGATCCTCCTGAATCTCGTTCTCTGGTGCATCTAATACTCGCTGCTCCTCCTCGTCGCGTAGGTGCTTCTTAAGCATCGAAACATGAAAAACATCGTGTATGCTCGACATGGATGCTGGTAGGTCTAGTCGATATGAAACAGCTCCAATGCGCTCAATAATCAGGAATGGTCCAATATACCTCGGAGCAAGTTTTCCTCATCTGCCAAAACGCTGAACTCCCTTCATTGGTGATATTTTCAATAACACATAATCCCTAATTTGGAACTTTAACGGTTGTTACCTATGATCTGTATAACTCTTCTGACGACTCTGCACTACAAGAATGCGCTCTCGAATGATTGCTACATTCTCCATAGTTTGCCTCACAAGCTCTAGTCCAAGAAATAGGCTATCCTCTGGTTCTACCCAACAAATAGGTAGTCTACAAGGCCTCCCGTACAATGCTTCATACGGTGCCATCCCAATAGTCGCTTGGTAGCTATTATTATAAGCGAATTCGATTAATGGGATGTGGTACTCCTAGGTACCCTAAAAATCAATGACACATGCCCGCAACATGTCCTCCAATATTTAGTTTACTCTCTCCGTCTGCCCATCCATTTTCAGGTGAAACACACTAGAATAAGATAATCTGCTGTCGAAAGAGTTCTGGAAGCTTCTCTAAAAATGTGAAGCGAAAACCGAGCTTCAATCTGACACAATCGTCTCTGGAACTCCATGTAATTTCTCGATCTCCTGAATAAATATCCGTACATACGTCTCTGCCATGTATGTCGTCTTTACTGGTATGAAATATGCTAACTTTGTCAGCCGATCTACTACCACCCAAACTAAATCATTCCCTTTCTTTGATCTCGGCAATCCTACAATGAAGTCCATAGAAATATCTGTCCACTTCCACTCCGGAATAGGTAAAGGCTATAGGGTTCCTGCCGGTCTCTGATGTTCTGCCTTCACTTGCTGGCAGGTAAAGCACTTAGCTACATATTCTGCAATCTCTCTATGCATGCCGCTCCACCAAAAATGTCTCTTCAGATCCTTGTACATCTTCGTTGTGCCTGGATGCACTGTATACCTGGTACGATGCGTTTCGTCGAATAAATCCTTCTTCAGCTGAGCAATAGCTGGTATTACTAATCGACCCATCATCCGAAGTCCTCCATCTGCTCTAACGGTCTAATCAGCCTCTGACTCTTTGGAAATCTCTCCCTTTCGGGCTTAAATCCAAGAGTCATCCAACTGAGCTCTGACCACTCTGTCACTCCAAGATGGCTGTACAGATAAAGCTCCCAAAAATGCATTGCCCCCGCTAATCTCTGGTCTAAAGTTGAACTGGCTAAGTGTGTGGAGATCTCGATATAACGAGCATCTCAAAGCTACAATCTTGTGACGACGCTTCCTACTCAATGCGTCTGCTGCGACATTCGCCTTCCCCGGGTGATACTGAATCGCGAACTCATAATCCTTAATGAACTTAACCCATCGTCGCTGTCTCTGATTTAGTTCCTTCTGAGAGAAGAGGTACTTCAAGCTCTGATGATCTGTGAATAGCTCAAATTGTACCCCGTACAGGTAGTGTCTCCATGTCTTCAATGCAAAGACTACTGCTGCTAGCTCCAAGTCATGTGTGGGATAGTTCTGTTCATGCATTCTCAACTGACGCGAAATGTATGCTACTACCCTCTGGGTCTACGTCAAAACACCTCCTAGACCCGCTAACGACGCATCTGTGTAGACTACGAAGATCTTATCACTGCTAGGAATGGTCAAAACTAGCGCTGTAGTCAACTTAGTCTTCAAAGTCTCAAAGGCCTCCTGACACTCCGTGCTCCAAACAAAAGGTACACCCTTTTTCGTAAGGCGTGTAAGTAGTGTAGCTATTTTTAAGAAGTCCTGAATGAACTTCCTGTAATAGCCAGCCAAATCCAAAAAGCTACGGATCTCGATAACTATCGTCGGTGGCTCCCAATCAAGTACTGTCGTAACCTTATCTGGATCCACTACAATGCTCTCTCTATTGATGACGTGGCCTAAAAATATAACCACGGATAGCCAAAACTCGCACTTGCTGAATTTGACATATAGCTGGTGCTCCCGCAAAGTCTGCAATGCTAATTGAAGGTGCTGCTCGTGCTCTGCCTCCGACCTCGAATAGATTAGAATGTCGTCGATGAATACTATCACGAACTGGTCCAAGTATGGACGGAAAACCCGATTCATCAATCCATGAATACCACAGGTGCATTGGTTAGCCCAAATCGTATGATAAGAAATTCGAAGGACCCATAACTAGTCAGAAAAGCGATCTTGGTAATATCCATCTCCCGAACCTACAACTGATGATAGACAGAACGAAGATCAATCTTCGAGAAGTGCTGCGCTCCCTACAGCTGGTCGAACAAGTCATCAATCTTCAGTAATGGATACCTGTTCCGGATAGTGACCTTGTTCAACTCCTGATAATCTATACAAAGACGCATACTGCGTCCTTCTTCTTCACGAAAAGGACCGGTGCCCCCCATGGAGAATGACTCCGACGAATAAAACCCTAAGGCAACAACTCATTCAGCTGAGTCTGTAGCTCCCTCATCTCAGTAGGTGCCATACGATAGGGAGCTCGAGATATCGGTGTTGTGCATAGCTGCAACTCGATGCAGAACTCAACCTCTCTCACAGGAGGTAGCCCCGGTATGTCCTGAAAGACATCTTGAAAATCTGAGACAACCCTAGTCTCGCATAAATCAGCACTCCGATCTCTCAGCATCACCTCCTCGATATAGGCTAGAAATGACTCCACAAACTGGTTGCCCTGTGAGGTCGCTACGATCAACTCAGACCCATCGAACGCTCGCAAACTGATTGTTTTCGCAAAACAGTCAATGCTAATATGGTAGGATGATAACTAATCCATACCAAGAATGACGTCGAAATCCGACATTCGCAAGACGGTCAAATCTATGATAAACTCGGGCTCATCTAAGCTGATGACACATCTCCTACAGACGTTCTCTAATAGGGATACCTCCCCTAAGGGAGTAGAGACAGACAACGGAACATCTAAAGGATGTGCGACTAACTGGAGCCTATCCATGAAGGCATGAGATATAAAAGAATGGGAAGCTCCGGAATCGAACAGGATCCGAGCTGGAAAAGAGTTTACTAAGAAAGTACCTTCTACTATAGCTCCGCTCGCACTGTGATCATGCAGTACGACTGCATAGACTCTGCCAGTGGTTGGCGACTGCTGAACTAACAATGGTGGAATATACGGTACTATCTGTCCCTTGGGAATCTCCTGAATCGCACGAATCTGGCCTACTAGCCCCTCAATCCTAGGAACAGCTGGCGGTGCCTCAATCCTCTGCTGCGGCTGTTAGCCATAACTAAGGCCCTACTGATGCTGACCTTGACCACGGTTCTGCTGCTGACCGTATCCTTGATTTTGCTGCTGGCCCTGACCTCTCCCTGCTGGCCTCCTACTGGCACACTGTGACATTCCTTGGCCTTATGCCCGATCTTGTTATAGTAATAACATGCACCCTGAATCTTGTGCTGCAGTGGTGCTCTCGAATCATGTTGTGCTCCCTTCTTGAACTTGTCCTGCTGATGGTGATAAAAGTCCTTACCCCGCTGCTGGGGTCCTCCTAGTCCGGCAAAAGGTCTATTGCCCTTGCCTTTATCATTCTGCTGTCCAGACTTGTTGTTGCCCTCCTTGTTCTTCTGGAACATCGGAGTCTCTATCTCCTGCGATATAGCTGCATCTGCGACCTCTCGGATTGAACGGAATCTTCTGGAAACTAGGTAACAACGAAGACTTGGGTGAAGTCCTATAAGAAACATCTACACCTGGCGCTCTCCTAACTGCCACATGCCCGTGAAACGTAGAAGACTCATAAATCGGCTCTTATAGTCAGCCACAGACATATCTCCCTGCTCTAGCTTAGACAACTCTAGCTCTTTCCCGGCCCGTGCTGCGGAAGAAATGTACTGCTCGTCGAAGAAATACACGAAATTCTCCCAAGTGAGGGCCATCCGATGATCCGGAGTGAACTGAAGCCTATACCATCCTCCTGCATCACCCTTCAGGCTAAAATCTGCCAGCCTCTGCTTCTGCACTGAGTTGACATTAAGTAAATCCAGAATGTTACTCACGTCCTCCTTCCACTTGTACGCCACAAGCGAATCTGATGATCCCTGAAACTCTAGCGCCCTCATCTTCTGGTAGCGCTCCACTAAACGGATCCAAGCCTCCTGCTCTACGGCTGCAACTGATGGTAGGGTGAGTCCTGGTGTGGTCTCTGGGGACTCCTTTACGATGGGGATGGCAGGAATAACTGACGGTGGGACCACAGGTGGTGGTGTAGCTAGCGGCATGTGATTTGCCACTTGCTCCTCAAGCGCTGCTAGCCTCGCTGCAATGGGTGCCATGAGGTCTATCAAATACTGGGGAGCCTGCTGCGGCTCGAGTGGAGCCTGCTGCGGCTCGGGTGGAGCCTGCTGCGGCTCGGGTTCTGGTTTAGTCTGTCCCTCTCCCTGAGCATCCTCTCCGTCCACGTCCTCGTCCGGCCATCTATACATTATTGAGACCAAAGGCAAAAGGTATAACACATAACAATAAGAAAATCGTATCATTTATCATTCATGCAAATACTTTTCAATCAAAGTATGATAGTCATAAAAAATTTTTTGTAATTTTTGAGATATACGTATATGTCGTCCTCACTCATTCTAGAAATTGTCCAACTAGGAAATAGACATATCATCAACAGTAAATCATCCCAGACATAAAATATGGGTTCAACATACCCTTATTACAAAATAGACCAACTAGGAAATAAGAAATACATAGTCCATAAAGAAAGTACTGTTAAAATACTAAATCCATCATCAACTAAAGAAAAGTACGGTAAAAGAGTTTGATTGTCAAACTACTACTATGGAAGGAAACCACTACGCTTCAGCTTGTTCTTCTACTCCACCTGCAAGGCGCTCCTACTGAGAATCCTCTGGCTCCTGCACGATTCCGAACTGAGGCTGTCCATCTCCTAAATCTAACGTACACCCAAAAAATAGGAGTATGTCAACATGTATAACACACGGCAAGATCCCCCAAGGTAGGAACAAATACAATAACAGTAATGATAAACCTAAGCTATTTAACTCATGCAGGCAGGTTGAGCATAAAGCTGTATTTGACGACTGGAAAAATTTGACTAGCCATTAGTATCGTGAGCGGCTAGTTGATGGGCTCGGAGCACTGTACTCCTCTCCTTCACGTCGTGTAAGATGGGAGAGCCCATCACTGTACGTAGTACTGCGGCGGTTACGTACTCTGGCGAGCCTACCTGTCATAGGCGAATTCAGACTTCAACTCGTGCGGGCGAGTCGAGTAAGCAGGCGAATTGCCATTGTAGGCGGATTTGGTGCCCATGTGATGCTGGCGAGTCTAGCATACAGGTGAGTCTAATCTTCGCATGGTGCGGGCGACTTGAATACATAGGCAGACTTCGTGTTCGTCTGCAAAGGTAATTTTTACCTCCTACAGTGGGCGGCGCTTCTCTTCGCCTATTGATTGGTGTAAGCGGTGGTCTATATCTCCAACGATCCATTTCAGATTCCTGAAGCGTATTTGCATTAGTTGCTCCAAGGATTGACCCTCTTGAGTTCTCCCGCCTGTTTCCTCAGGGGCCTATAAATAGTTGCCGACGCTGTTGAAAGAGTACTTTATCTCAAGAACATTTCCCTTCGTAGGTTCTTTCATTTCTTCCTAAGAGATTTTATAATGGCCTTTCCTCAGAATAACCGCGAGATGAAGCTTAGGGTTCTGTACTTATCTCGATCGAGAATGTCTGTGGATGACGAGGCATGGTTGCATGATAGGTACGACATCTCTCGTGCAATGACCATAGGGACACTAGATAGCTTTACTATAGTGCATATGCATGGCGAGGACCGAGTGCCTCTCTACCTGGCACACCTATAGTGTGGTCTACGTCTGCCACTACATCCCTTTGTAAGGGAAGTTTTTGTGGCTCAGGGGTTTCCCCTTGCCAATTCCACCCGCACGCTATCTGCACTTTGATGGCATTTATAGACGTCTGCTCCGAGGCAGAGGTGATGCCCAGCATTAGCTTGTTAGGGCACATGGTCAGCATGGGGTCCGCTAAGGGGGACCCCTACTATTTATTCTGCTATCGAGGTGATTTCCGCTTGGATGCTGACCTCCCAGAGTTGGATGAAGAATAGAAGAGGTTCTTGGTCTGAGTGTTCGGCGCCGACAATATATTATCCTGCTCGGGTTGGCCCGAGGTTCAGGAGAATGTTCTAGAGCCAAGGGCTCTTAGTGACCCTGAGGCTAAAGATCTCGAGAAGCTTCGAGGTCTTCTCGGTCTTCAAGAGTCTAGAGCTTTGGTCGAAGAAGAATTCCCAGAGATGGGAGGGTCCTCATCATCCTCCTCTAGCCCTGAAGCGACAGTCCTTCCTCCACCAATGGAGGTTTGTAGAAGAGGTGCCGACTCGGAGGAGCCGAGTTCTGTTAGACCCTAGAGGGAGGGTGATTAGGGTCTTATGCTAATCTAATCTGATTTTATACCAATTAAAATTAATTAACAAATATATTCTTGCAAGATAGATATACAACTAATTATGAGCAAGAATATGCAATATATGAAGGAAATTCATGCTAAATACATGCAAAAAACACAACGGAAGACTATATGTATAATTATGCTATGCATGTAGAGAGCATGAAATACATGATAGGACCATCCTAATTAAATCTAACATAATCCCTATATTAAAGAGAGCATAAAAGAGTTAGAAAGTCATACTTTTGAAGCGTGATTCGATGGAAGATCGAATAACCCCTAGCTCTTGCTCCTTGTAGTAGTAAATCTCCTCGTAGTGGATCTCCAAATCTTCAAGTGAGCTTGATAAAATAGGAGTCTTCTTGAGACACAAGGCAAGATGTCCACCCCGGGGTACTTTAAAATCCTACTACTTCCTCTTACTCAAGATTGCTAAAATTTAGTAAGAGGAGAGCTCTCTTTTATTCTCTTATGGAAAAACCACTTAGCCAATTTTTCATTAACCATTCCATAAGAAAGAGAGCTCATATTTATAGAGTGAAATGTTATCATGACATGAATGACTCATCCTATGAGTCATGCAATGAATCATCAAATATCAATGATTAATCTAGCGAGTCATGCAATGAATCATCTTATGAATCATTACATTTCAAAACCATATGCTAATAAACCATGTGCTCAAACCATACCACTAAATGACTCATCTCATGACTCATTATACATTGTATGTGTATTTCATAAATGAGAATACCAAATCAATATTGTATTTCATAAATACGATATTTTATAATTTTCCAATCATTGATTAATAAGTCATCATATGACCAAAAAGTCAATGAGTTCACCAAAAGTCAACTGTTGATCAAAAAGTCAACTAGTTGACTAAAAGTTAACTTTATAGGAAAAATACTAGAATCCATTTCCTAAGCACATAGCATTCCGATCTTATCGATATACATAACCGTTTATGTGTATCCGGTAAAATCATATATGCATATCAATCATACACATCACTCTATAAATTGTGTTTCATAGGATTCAAGTACGCGCTTGATGTAACCCTAGGGCCCAACTTAAGAACTCGGCAGTGGATCATATCCACAAGTACAACAGATGTGCTAGCTGCACATGAAGACTACCCGGGTATAAGTTGTGATAAATGTCTGTAAGATGCTTACACAATTTTATCAGGACCACTCAGTGATAATGCCGTACAGTCCAGTCTCTTCGTCAAACAATGCCAAACTATTAAGCCTAGGGTATGGAAAACTGTCAAACCCTAATTGCTCAATTAGTGTTTGTAGATATTGAACTCATAACCTATAAGATCAAACTGACACTCAGTTTATCTTATTTACCTTGGCCAAGGATTTCTAGGCTATAGTTATATTAAACAATCTTATGACATCAACCCCCTATACTGGGAGAGACGAATCCCATCTTGGCATCTCAATATCTACTTATGCCTCGGGATGTACCCAACAAGAACCGTTATGCACAACTCGATGAGAACTGTGGTTAGATAAAAGTCTAAGTACACCTATACTGACATGTAAGATATTGCACTCATGCCTCAGGTCATGAGACTACTATGTACTATATCACTTGAGAACTTCTATTTGACAGTTAAGTATAATTACCAACTAGATGTTCTTAGTGAGTCGTTCAGTCAACTCATTCACTAATGAGTCACCTGTATACTATATCTTGATGTCTCACATTAATGATCTAAGAGATAGATCATCATCCTTCCAAAGGAGAAATAGAGTATACACTAGTCTTACCAAAGTGATGATGTCCCATTTCAACACTTCATCAACTAGGAACATTTTAGAATATACTTTGGCGACAAATCAGATCTCTTCATTACGATCATATCCGAAATGTCTGATAGTCTAGTATCATTCTAAGGACTTTATCTGTATTTAAAAATACCAGATAAATCTGACCAAAATAGCATACTATTATTTTGAACAAGCATGTTATATACATATAGGTCCTGTTACAATATACAATTATTGCCTGCAGGGCACCTATATCTAACAATATACACAATGTGATATATCCTAGCAAAGAGGTATACTACATGATATATGCAAGGATATGCAAACACAAGGGTAACATAAACAAATGTGGTGGATAAACTAGATAATGAGACAAAGGCGATATGAGCAATGAGCACAAATATAAATGAACGCCAAAGCACACTCAAACACAATCAAATGATCACGGAGTTCGGACCTTCCGTCCTACGTCTCTGCTCCTCACTCCCAGGGAGAAATCCACTATCATAACTGGGTTTTCTACGCTCACCCGAATAACATTTACAACCACACTATGTCGGTTTTCAACGCTCACCGATCAATGTATACACTCACTCACAATGTCGGTTTTTAACGTTCACCGATCAACATCCACTCCTCACACTTGGTTTTCTAGTGAAAACTTTACAATCTCACAATTATAACAAATAATAAATTTGTTCTCTACAATAGATGAGAACACAATGAAAGCTCACACTCAATTGTTACAACTCTTACCAACCCAAATATACTATGTTTGAAAATTCGATAAGCTCATGTGGGTGTGTGTAACAATGAGAATAAATAAAACTTAACTCAATAAGAACTAGCAATAAGATTGATATGAAATACAATAGTAAAATTACTAAAAAATAGAGTTAAGGAAACTTCTCTATAAACACAAAGAGAGGATGATGAAGTATTAAAGATGAACTCCTCAACACATGATGTAAGCTCCTCTTTGTAAAAACCCCAAACTTAAAACAAACTAAATAAGCTTAAACCCTTATTAAACTTTTGTTTAAAAAACTTCTTAAATTATTTGAAGAATGAGAGCAAGGGGGTAAATATAGCCAACCAAAACCTCAGCCAAAAACCCCAAAGGAAAAGACTAAAAAGTCCAAGAATCAGGAATCCGATTCTGTACAAATATAGCTGTTACAGTATTATGGGCTGACTCGTCACTGTTCACGAGTTGACTCATAACTAGCCGTTACAGGCTAAAAAAATAACTTATGGGTCGACTCATAAAATTCATGAGTCGACTCATCATGCATGGGTCGACTCATGAATTCATGGGTCGACTCAGCAGAACAAAACTCATTTTCCAGCACACTTCATGAGTCGACTTATGACAGACATGAGTCGACTCAACCTGATGGGTCGACTCATGATGTTGTGAGTCGACTCGTCAGAAACAAATGACAATTGTGCAAGATTTTATGAGTCGACTCGTCACTATTCATGAGTCGACTCATGATATGCACACAGTCTGTTTTCTGATTTTCAAACCTCTTTTAAAAATAGCAAATAAAATCAAAAAAATGTAAAACTTTGGAGAATGATTGTAGACATGATAATAAACATGCTATAAAGACTGGTTTCCAAAAAAACTTCCCAAAAAAAATATCATCATTTTACAAAATAGTCCAAAACATGAAAATATGAACATATGAGTTTTGACATTTTAGCTTAACCATGTTTTGAAACAATACAAAATGATTTTGTAGACTTAAAAGATGTATATAATAATTGTTAAGTCTATAAACTAAGAAAATAATATTTTCACAAATACAATAGAAAATAAAACATATGAGTATGTATATGAAAATATATTTGTTTCATATCTAAGAAATTAAACCAAAACATATATGTATATATATAATAACTATATATATACAAAACCAAAATGTGTATGTGTGTATATTGATTGAGCTTAAGGTACTTAACACACAATATAAATCCTAAACTAAATTACCCAAGCTTGATCTTGATCTTCGATTTAGCTCAACTTGGTAAACTTACGGATGAAGCTTGAACTTGAATCTTTAACTTTGAATTGTAAGGCTTCAACCCGACATT
This sequence comes from Asparagus kiusianus, assembly GCA_022839385.1. NCBI lineage: Eukaryota > Viridiplantae > Streptophyta > Magnoliopsida > Asparagales > Asparagaceae > Asparagus > Asparagus kiusianus. The sequence continues at coordinate 97,482 of BQKN01064159.1, forward strand.
CCACCAACCTCCTTTGGATATGTTCGTTGAAATGCAATTCCATCCATCCTCTAACGCGTTGTTTGCCTAGAATAAATACGAAAACACAAACACTAGACAAACAACATTAGAAGTAAATTATTTGTTAAACATCATCAAAACAAGAAGGCCAACAATCTCTCCCTTTTTGATGATGACAAATAATTTACAAAAAGGATATATGCATGAAAGGAAATGAATATACAATGTATAATATTATGCATATAAACAAGAAAGAATATACTCAATATTTCTCCCCCTTTGACAACATCAAAAAGGGGACAAAAGGATGAAGAGAGCTAAAGCTCCCCCTTTCAATATGTATGGGTGAGTATAAAACAAATATAGGCATTGCTCCCCCTATCAAAATGCCTCATAAGATACATGAAATGAATGCTAAGGCAAAAACATGTGAGCAAAAATAAAAAATGCTAAATATTACTCACATACAAGAATACAATGACGACACATATTGATATGTCATTAAAAATAGTGTCTCATTATACTAACATAAAAATCATGTATAAAGGTAGATTTATGAAATCAAAAGAAAAAGAGCATGAGAATCATGCAAAATATTTTCAAATGAAAACAAATCAATCAAATGAAATCATAAATCAAAATTTAAATCATAAAATCAAAACATCATTGATTTAAAAAATCAAGAGATGCAATTATATCTAGCTCTTGAGCTAGTATCAAGCCATATAAATATTTTAGCATCCGGTAAATAAGATTTGGGAATAAACACCCAATAAATCCGGAGGGTTATCTGAACACGAACCTCTCATCAAAATCGAAACAAATAATCATGAAAACAAAAGAATTTGATAAAAAAATTGTTTTCATGTTCAAAAGTTTAAAGTATAATTTTTCAAAACTAAGAAAATAAAAAAGAAAAACACTAAAATACTTGGTTTTAAAAATCAAATTTGTTTTGGTACCCAAGAATTCTTGGTACCAAGAGATTTACGGTCATGACTCCTATCTTTTAAGCTCAAAGCCCTAGGGTTATGAACCCTCTTGGGCATATGTGGTGCACTAACACGGTCAAAACAATATTTACTCAAATAACCCTTCCGATTGTAATTTGCACAATGAAAGAGATCCATTTATTTTTGTGGACCTTTAGCTCGTGCACAGGAATCATTTGCAAATAAAGATTGTCTTTTAAAATTATTTTGTAAATGAGAAACATCATTAAACAAAGATGGTTTACTTGAGAAATTTGGCAAGTTTGAATATTTTTTCAAATCATAACAAAACTTCGCCAAATGGCCAAATCTACAACAAACATTACATTTAAAAACATGTGGTCTACTAGAAACATTTGGCAAATGAAATTTCTTTTTCAAATCAAAATAATATTTTGCCAAGTGACCAAAACGACACAATGATCATACTTGAACACACTAGCATGCTTATGATGAACTTTGTGAGAATGAGCATATGAATGTGTAAGTGTACAAGACAAAGAAGCTACATGAGATGCACAAGGACCATTAGAATTCTTATGTTTGTGTGTATCATAACAAAACTTAGCTAAATGACCTTGACGGCCGCAAATTGAACACTTATAAGTTTTGCTATACATGTGTGCATAATGAGTGGATGATTTTGACTTAGTCTTGACACACATATTCATAAGCTTCTTATGATTATTGATGCATGTTTTTAAAGTTGAATCTAAAGGTAAAATGTGATTATTCATAAGATTCAAATCTTCATTATTAGGCACATATGCATTTTTATTAGAAGTAGAACATAAATAGTCATTTATGAAAGAAGCAGTACCATTTTGTATGTTCTCTACTTCTAACATGGCATTATCTTTTTCATGAGATAAGCTAGTTATAGATGTGATTAATTTTTCATTTTCCAAAATTAGCATGTCATTATTTTCCTTAAGCATGGTATTTTCTTTTATAATGACATGTAATTTTGACACTAGCTCCTCATGATCAGATTCTAAATTATCATGCTTGCTTTTTAAATCAATAAAATATTTATACAATTTGTTGTAGGCATGCAATAATTTTTTACTAGCACAAGCAAGTTCATCACTAGATAAATCATTAATCGATTCGAACTCGCAAACCTCACTAGGGCTATCACCTAGTGGTCGTGTGCATGATGCTCCATGTGAACTTGAAGCCGGATCCTCCAAAGCTTGTCGGATCGCCTCCAAGCCGGATCCTCCAAAACTTGGATCTTTAAGTCAAGGCGATTAGACCTTAAATCAAAGAGCACCAAGCTCTGATACTAATTGTTAGACCCTAGAGGAGGGTGATTAGGGTCTTATGGTAATCTAATCCGATTTTATACCAATTAAAATTAATTAACAATTATATTCTTGCAAGATAGATATACAACTAATTATGAGCAAGAATATGCAATATACACAAGGTGATATATCCTAGCAAAGAGGTATACTATATGATATATGCAAGGATATGCAAACACAAGGGTAACATAAACAAATATGGTGGATAAACTAGATAATGAGACAAAGGCGATATGAGCAATGAGCACAAATATAAATGAACGCCAAAGCACACTCAAACACAATCAAATGATCACGAAGTTTGGACCTTCCGTCCTACGTCTCCGTTCCCCACTCCCGGGGAGAAATCCACAATAACAACCGGGTTTTCTACGCTCACCTGAATAACGTTTACAACCACACTATGTCGGTTTTCAATGCTCACCGATCAACGTATTCACTCACTCATAATGTCGGTTTTTAACGTTCACCGATCAACATCCACTCCTCACACTCGGTTTTCTAGCTAATCGAAAACTTTACAATCTCATAATTATAACAAATAATAAATTTGTTCTCTATAATAGATGAGAACACTATGAAAGTTCACACTTAATTGTTAACACTCTCACCAACCCAAATATACTATGTATGAAAATACGATAAGCTTGTGTGGGTGTGTGTAACAATGAGAATAAATAAAACTTAACTCAATAAGAACTAGCAATAAGATTGATATGAAATACAATAGTAAAAATGCTAGAAAATAGAGGTAAAGAAACTTCTCTATAAACACAAAGAGAGGATGATAAAATATTGAAGATGAACTCCTTAACAAATGATGTAAGCTCCTCTTTGCAAAAACCCCAAACTTAAAACAAACTAAATAAGCTTAAACCCTAATTAAACTTTTGTTTAAAAACTTCTTAGATTATTTGAAGAATGAGAGCAAGGGTGTATATATAGCCACCCAAAACTTTAGCCAAAAACCCAAAGGAAAAGACCAAAAAGCCCAAGAATCAAAAATCTGATTTTGTACAAATATAGCCGTTACAGTGTTATGGGTCGACTCGTCACTGTTCATGAGTCGACTCATAACTAGCCGTTACAGGCTAAAAAAACAACTTATGGGTCGACTCATAAAATTCATGAGTCGACTCATCATGCATGGGTCAACTCATGAATTCATGGGTCGACTCAGCAGAAACAAAACTCATTTTCCAGCACACTTCATGAGTCGACTTATGACAGGCATGAGTCGACTCAACCTGAAGGGTCGACTTATGACAGGCATGAGTCGACTCAACCTGATGGGTCGACTCATGATGTTGTGAGTCAACTCCTCAGAAACAAATGACAACTGTGCAAGATTTTATGAGTCGACTCGTCACTGTTCATGAGTCGACTCATGACATGCACATAGTCTGTTTTAATCAGAAATCTAATTTTCAAACCTCTTTTGAAAATAGCAAATAAAATCAGAAAAATATAAAACTTTGAGGAATGATTGTAGACATGATAATAAACATGCTACAAAGACTGGTTTCCAAAAAGGACTTCCCAAATGAAAAATATCATCATTTTGCAAAATAGTCCAAAACATGAAAATATGAACATATGAGTTTTGACATTTTAGCTTAACCATGTTTTGAAACAATACAAAATGATTTTCTAGACTTAATAAAAGATGTATATAATGATTGTTAAGTCTATAAACTGAGAAAATAATATTTTCACAAATACAATAGAAAATGAAACATATGAGTATGTATATGAAAATATATTTGTTTTATATCTAAGAAATTAAACCAAAACATATATGTATATATATATATATATATATATATATATAAAACTATATATATACAAAACCAAAACGTGTATGTGTGTATATTGATTGAGCTTAAGGTACTTAACACACATAATATAAATCCTAAATTAAATTACCCAAGCTTGATCTTGATCTTTGATGTAGCTTAACTTGGTACACTTGCGGATGAAGCTTGAACTTGAATAATTATCTTTAACTTTGAATTGCAAGGCTTTAACCCGACATTCCACCAACCTCCTTTGGATATGTTCGTTGAAGCGCAATTCCATCCATCCTCCAACGCGTTGTTTGCCTAGAATAAATACGAAAACACAAACACTAGACAAACAACATTAGAAGTAAATTGTTTGTTAAACATCATCAAAACAAGAAGACCAACAAGTTCTTCCCGAAGGCCTCTGAAGAAGATGAAGAGGGATTCTGAGGGTGATGATCCCTAGTCTTAGGAAAAAGCTTTTAAGAATAGATGCCCCCCCCCCCCTCCTCCTTTTTCTCTTTCTTTATCTTTGGCTCCTTTTAAGCCCAGTTGGGCCCCTATTTGTAAAAGATGTACAAGACTCTTTTTTGAACGAGAGTAATTTTTCCTATCTTTTGCTTTTGAGAGTTGCTGAAATGATTTGAACATGTTGAACTCTTCTTCTGCTTAATGGCGAGAAGGGTATGGATGGAGACTTCTGTGTCCTCTTCAAAGAATCTTAACAAGAAGAGTTGCGTTTTGGTTTTTTGAACGCACTCTTGAGAGTTACGTTTTGATTCGAGAACGCACTCCTGAGAGTTGCATTCGGTTTTGGAAATGCTTCCTTGATGGTTGCATTCTGTTTGCGAAACACACCCTTGAGAGTTGCGTTTTGATTAAAAAACACGCCACTGAGGGCTGCGTTTACTCTTACTTGTTAGACCCTAGAGGGGGGTGATTAGGGTCTTATGCTAATCTATTCCGATTTTATGCTAATAAAAACTTATTCAAATATTATTCTTGCAAGATAGATGTATAATATGTTATAAACAAGAATAAGCAATATGAACAAGGAGATATATCATATATGATAAAATATATGCAAGGATATATAAACAACACAAGGGTAAACAATCTACACTAAAGATACAATTGTGATAGGGCAATATAAACAATGCAAACACACAATATGATCACGGAATTTGGACCTTCCGTCCTACGTCTCCGCTCCCCACTCCCGGGGAGAAATCAACTATCACAACCGGGTTTTTTACGCATACCCGAATAACATTTACACCACACAAAACGATTTTCTAGCTTACCGAAAACTTTACAACTTACACAATTGATCTCCACAAGATCACACTCACAATTAGGAATGAATACAACAAATTTGTTCTCTACAATAGATGAGAACTCAATGTAGGATCACACTCAATGTTACAACTCTCACCAACCCAAATATACTATGTATGAAAATACAATAAGCTCAATGTGGGTGTGTGTAACAATAAGATTTATCAAATCTAAACTCAATATGAAAACTAGCTTTAAACAATGATAATCAAACAAATATGCAAATGTAAGGCTAGATATGAGTTTAGAAATTCTTCACTGAAAAACAAGATGGAGAGATAGATTAAGATGAAGCTCAATCAATGTAGATGATCTCCTCCACTTGTAAAACAATCTTTAAAAACCAAACAAACTTTAAACCAAACTTAAACCCTTGTTAAAAACTCTTTTAAACTTGTTTAAAACATTCCATTAGTTGCTCTGGTAGAGAGGGGTTTGAGGGTTTATATAGGAAGAAAAACCAACAGCCAAAACCCCAAGACAAAAGACCAAAAAAACCCACAGAATCAGAAATCAGATTTTGTACAAATAGAGCCGTTGGGCGATCGGCGGTCGACCGTGGAAATTTCGCGGTCGACCGCGAGCAACTCAGAGGCAAAAACCGGACTCATGAAAACATCCGGTCGACCGCCACGATCAACCGCAAGCCATCAAAAACCAATCTGAGTCTCTAGACTCAAGGGCAGTCGACCGTGGCGGTCGACCGTAAACTGACATATGATAATTACAGATTTAAAACAGTTTTTCTGACTTTAAAGCCCTGTTTAAAAATATCAAACAAATTTTAAAAATTATGAAACTTTAGAAAATGATTGTAGATATGATAATACACATGCTACAAAAATTGGTTTTCAAAAAGGAACTCACAAATGAAAAGTATCATCGGTTTGCAAAATAGTCTAAAACTTGAAAATGTAAACACATGAGTTTTGATATTTTAGCTTAACCATGTTTTGAAACATTATAAAATGATTTTGAAGACTTAATAAAAGATGTATATGGTTATTGTTAAGTCCAAAAACTGAGAATACAATAATTTTCATAAAATTGCATATTTTGCAAACTTTTCAAAAACAATAAATACGATTTTATTGAACTAAATAAAGTTAATATTGATAAAATCATATATATGCATTTAAGTATGAAATAAAAAATGTCTTTTTAATTGTATTTAATTGTTTCATATTAAAACTTGAAAACTCAAAACCATGTATGTATATATATAACTAAATATACATAGAAACCAAAACTTAACTTATGTATATAAATATAACTATATATATATACAAAGAAACCAATAAAACATGTGTGCATATTATATTGAGCTTAAAGTACCAACACACATAATATAACACCTAAACTAAATGTTACCCAAGCAATCTTGATCTTCAATAAGCTTGACTTGGTACACTTGCGGATGAAGCTTGAACTTGAATCTTTAACTTTGAATTGCGTAGGCTTCACTCCACAATTCCGCCAACCTCCATTGGATATGATTATGAATGCGCAATTCCATCCATCCTCCAACACGTTGTTTGTCTACAATAAATAAAATACACAGACACTAGACAAACAACATTAATGGTAAATTGTTTGTTAAACATCATTAAAAAAAAGCCAACAATCTCCCCCTTTTTTATCATGACAAACAATTTACAAAGAGGATATATGCATGAAAGGAAATGAATATATAATATTATAATTTTTATGCATATAAATAAAAAGTATATACTCACTAAATTTCTCTCCCTTTGACAACATCAAAAAGGAAAAACCAACAAGAAAGAAGAGAGCGAAAGTTCCCCCTATCAATATGCATTGGTGAGTATAAAAACAATAATAGAATAGGGAATACTCCCCCTATCAAAATGCCATAAAAATATATGAAATGAAGGCTAAGGTGATCATATGTGAGTAAGCATAGATGAATATGCTAAATATCACTCACATACTACCAGATAATGAGAACACGTATGGATGTACCATTGAAATAATATATCTCAAAACATAAACATAAAAATCATGTATAAAAATTGATTTATGAAATCAAAAGAAAAGGAACATGAAAATCATGCAAAAAGTTTTCAAATGAAAACAAATTAATTAATAAAATCATAAATCAAGATTTAAATCCAAAATGACATTTGATCAATAAAGGAAATTTTCTTTGTAAAACTTGATCAAACCACATAAAGATTATATTATATAGCATATTTGAAATTTGAATCATCTATTTGTGCTTATATAATGAATTCAAAAGAACAAATCAAAGCAAAATTTTTATAGTTCAAAATTAACATACAAGAATCATGAACTATGGATTTTAAACACTAAAACTCATCTATAAGAGTATAAAACCAAATCATCATTGATTTTCACAAATGAGAGAGGCAACCATATCAAGCTCTTGAGCTTGTTCCAACCCATATAAGGACTTTTAGTACCCAGTAAACAAGATTTGGGAATAAATACCCAATAAATCCGGTGAGTTTTATAAATAAAAACCTCTCATAAAAACAAAACCAATAATCATGAAAACAAAAAAAATTTGATCATTAAAAAGAATTATTTTTATGTTCAAAAATTTAAAGTATAATTTTCAAAACTAAGAAAAAGAAAAATATAAACACTAAAATTATTGGTTTAAAGATCATTTTGGCACCCAAGCTTTCTTGGTGCCAGATTGTTTAGGGACATGACCCCTATCAATAAAGCTCAAATCCCTACGGTTATGAACCCTCTTGGGCACATGTAGTGCACTAACACGGTCAAAGCAATAATCACTCAAATGATCCTTTCGATTGCAATTTGTGCAATGAAAGAGATCCATTTGTTTTTGTGGACCATTAGCTCGTGCATGGGAATCATTTGCAAATGAAGATTGTTTTTTAGAAATATTTTGCAAATGAGAAACATTCTTAAACAATGGTCTATTTGGAACATATTGCAACTTAGAAGTTTTTTGCATATCAAAACAAAATTTAGTAAGATGTCCAAACCTACCACAAACATCATATTTAATAGCATGTAGTCTACTAGAAGCATTAGGCAGATGAGATTTCATTTTCAAATCAAAATAATATTCGGCCAAATGACCAATCGACCAAAATGATCACATTTATACATATGAGCATGCTTATGATGAACAATAGGTGCATGTGTGTGTACATGTGATGAAGAAACATGATGAGATGCACAAGGAGCATTGACATTTTTATGTTTGTGTGCATCATAGAAAAATTTAGCTATATGGCCTTTACGGTCGCAAATAAAGCACTTGTAAAATTTGCTATATATGTGTGCATAATGAGTGGATGATGACTTATTTGCACTAGACTTAACACACATATTCATAAGCTTTTTATGGTTATCAATACATATTCTCAAAGTTGAATCTAAAGATAAAATGTGTTTATTCACAAGATTCAAATCTTTATTATTAGGCACATATGCACTTTTATTAGAAGTAGAACATAAATAGTCATTTATAAAAGAAACAATATCATTTTTTATGTTCTTAACTCCTAACATGGCATTATTTTTATCATGAGTCAAGTTAACAATATCCAATTTTAAATTATTATTTTTCAAATTTAACATATCATTGTTTACTTTAAGAGCATCATTTTCTTAAGTAATGATATAAAATATGGAAGCTAAATTCTCATGATCGGATTTTAATGCAACATGCTTGCTTTCTAAATCAGCAAAATCTTTATGTGATTTGTTATAGGTATGCAATAATTTTTCACTAGCACAAGCAAGTTCATCACTAGATAAATTATTATCGGGTTCGGAACCGCATACCACACTAAGGCTATCGCCTAGTGGCCGTGTGCATGATGAAGCTCCAATATTACTTGAGGAAGAATCCATCAGAATCTTTTGGATCTCCTCCAAGTTACCATGATGTTCTTCTATGAATATCCATAATTTGTAAGCACTATCAAAATGAGCAAGCTTGTTAGAAATAGAAGAATCAAGTGTATAAAGCATACATTCTAACACAATCTTGTTCATGGTAAACAATCTTTTGTCATTGTTGGCCTTCTTGTTTTGATGATGTTTAACAAACAATTTACTTCTAATGTTATTTGTCTAGTGTTTGTGTTTTCGTATTTATTCTAGGCAAATAACGAGTTAGAGGTTGGATGGAATATGCGCTACAACGATGATATCCAATGGAGGTTGGCGGAATAGTGGGTTGAAGCCTTGCAATTCAAAGTTAAAGATCAAGTTCAAGCTTCATCCGCATGAGTACCAAGTTGAGCTACAATGAAGATCAAGATCAAGCTTGGGTAATCTAGTTTAGATTTTATATTATGTGTGTTAAGTACCTTAAGCTCAATATAATATACACACACATTTTATTGGTTTCTTCGTATATATATATAGTTATATATATATACATAAGTTTTGTTTTCTATGCATATATAGTTATATATATACATAAGTTTTGGGTTTTCATGTTTATAAATATGAAATTACATATTTTATATTTATCACTGTGATTTGGTGTAAATACTAAGATATAAAACATATGAGTATTTGTAAAAGCAAAATGGTTTCATTTTCTATTGTTTTTGTGAAAATATTATTTTCTCAGTTTATGGACTTAATAACAATCATATACCTATTTTATTAAGTCTACAAAATCATTGTGCAAAGTTTCAAAACATGGTTTAGCCTAAATGTCAAAATTCATACGTTTATTTTTTCGTGTTTTGGACTATTTTGCAAAATGATGATATTTTTTATTTGGGAATTACTTTTTGGAAACCAGTCATTGTAACATGTTTATTATCATGTCTACAATCATTCCCCAAAGTTTTATATTTTTTAGAATTTTTTTGATATTTTTAAACAGTATTTTAAAATCAACAAATAGCTTTCAGAACCAGGTTTCTATAGTATCAGTTATCGGTCGACCGTACCGGTCGACCGCTCATATGTTCAGTCGACAGTGGGCAGTAGAGAGTTTGTCGGTCGACCGGTACGGTCGACCGAGAGCTTGAAATTTCCACCAGTCGACCGCACCGGTCGACCGACGAAGTTCTGCTTGTATTCTCAGTCTGGGATCTGCATCGCGGTCAACCGTGAATTCTTTCGGTCGACCGCCGCTCTGTCAGTTCTGTTTCTAACAGCTATTTTTGTTACCATTGCTGGGGTAGTTTTTGACATTTGGTTTGGGGTTTTTTGGCTGAGGTTTTGGAGGCTATAAATACCCTCTTCGATCTCAGTTCTCGAGCAAGCTAAGAAGTTTTTAAACAAGTTTTAAACAATGGTTTAAGTGTGTTTAAGGGTTTGTTTTGTTTGTGAAGAAGTTTTCACAAGTGGAGGAGATCATCTTCTTGTTTGGGCTCCAATCTCCATCTCTCCATCTTGTCTTCCATTGAGAAGTTTTCTAAACTCTACTCTAGCTTTCATTTATTATTTGTCAATTATCATCTCTATTAAAGCTAGTTTTATATTGAGTTTAGATTTGATTAATCTCATTGTGACGCCCCTGGGTTCACACAAGGCTGCAGTCCAAGGTGAAACCAAGAATGTCAAACCTGCCATGCACCACACCGTGCAACAACATGTTTCACCATCATAATTAATATCTATCTAGTAGAGTCAAATACAGGTGTAGGTACAAAAGCAAGTAAAAGATAATACACGAAGTGCTGATGAAATGATAATAATCATATAAATATCTCATCATCCAACAAATAGAAATACATAGTCAATATACAAATAAAAATACATAGTCAATGTCTGAATAAATAAATTGGAGTAGTCAACAAGTCTCAAGTACAATATCTGATAAGAGAAAATAAGGCACACAGCCTTTACAACTTCTAGAACGATACTCTCAATTGCCTAACATAATCTATAGTGGAGCTCCAACAAAAGTATAACTAAACAGCTATCACTAAGGTGTGCCGCCATCAACCTGCGACTCTCCAGGCTCCTGACTCGTTACCTGAAATGTGGAGGGACAACGAGCGTTAAAGCGCTAGCGAGTAACATCACAACCAACCCCAAGGGGACAGGGCTCGTTGTATATGAAAATACAGTCAATACATAATAAGTCTCAAAACATAAGTTTTAAACAAAAAGGGGTTTTAGTATTTAGAAATTTATAACACGAGCATAAGTACGTCGAGCGAAATAATCCAAACAAGGAAACCCTCATGTATATACCTTGTATCTCAAATTGTAAACTTCTAACCACCAAACCCGAAGTTCTAGTGCAGGAACAATAATAGAAGAAATACAACAAATCTCAGGACATAAGTACAGTACCATGGCATAGACTACATGAATATCATGTTATAGCTTACATGGACTTCATGTCAAAATCTACATAAGTGTCATGTCGTGATCTTCTGTGAGAAAGTCATATACAGGGTTAAGAAATATGTCCGACATAGGAACTAAATACTATGATTTCCAAACTCATGGAGTAAGTGGCAAATGTTCAACACGAGGACTAAAATGGATTATAGTCCAACACGAGGACTTCTATGGATTATAGTCCAACACGAGGACTGAGAAATGGTGAAAATATCACTGAGATATATAGTGGAATTTACCTATATCACTCCATAATCAAATTAGTGTGTGTATCCACATTTTGTACCCTCAGGTCTTCTATCATGCATGAATACAGAGTAAGACTAAAAACCAAAGTCAGATAATCCAGGCAAACACTCGAACATGAGTAAAATATCCAAAAATACACAATACAGGGGTTTGCAGCAGACAGTGCGGCGGTCGACCGACTCGGTCGACCGCACTCTGATACGAGCCTGGCGGTCGACCGCTAGGCATCTCGGTCGACCGGCAGAACGTCACGGTCGACCGATTGGACGTTGCGGTCGACCGGTTGGACGTCGCGGTCGACCGCAGGCTATTACCGCCCCTACAGCGAGCCCAGCGGTCGACCGCACCGGTCGACCGCCAAGCGGACAGAAACCCAAATCTGGGTTTCTGTCAGCTCGAAACCTGTAACAAAAAAATTTGTATACTTCCACGATAATACAGATCTAATGTCTCTATAAATCATACTGTAGAAAAACAATAAATTTTAAGCATGAAAACTATATTCCCAACATTCTAAATACAGAGAAACGAGATCAAAACGTTTTGATTACAGTAAACGTGATTTAACTCTTGTTTAAGCAAATTTCAGATCTAAACCTTTATAAAACAGAACATTGGAGAACTTTTACAAACTGAAACCTTTGATTCTTGCTAACCATCTTATAGAGAGTTCATTTTTTATACAAAAATACCACTTTGGCTCATCAAAACTCATAAAAACTCAAAAGAAAACCATAGAAAACAGGGGTGAGGGATTGGGTGAGATGATACTCGCCTTAGATACTGACAAATGCCCTGAAGATGATCCTCCTTCGATCTAACCTGGGAAAACCCCCTGAAAATCCTCCGAACTTCTCAAAATCGCCAGATCCAGCTAGGGTTTAGAGAGGAGAGAGATGGGGGCTAGGGTTTTAGGTCTCAGATCAAGAGAGGCTTTCCTGGGTTGGATTAGTATGTATACTAATCCCCTAACCCGACCCAAAACCCGATAAGACCAAAACAAAAATCCGTAACAACCCAAACCTGAAAACTCTCTGACCGCTGTGCGGTCGACCGACGCGGTCGACCGCCACGGTCGACCACGCAGCAGTAAGATGCCTGCTGCTGGGCATACACTGCTCTGGTCATTTCACATGATTCCTCTCACATATAAACACTTAATGGGTTCCCAAACACTGATAAACATGTACATCATATATCTATATGATTATTTATCACAAAAGAAATATTTATTACTATTAATTCACATATTTATTTCATTATAAAAAGATTTTGGGGTTTTACACTCATTGTTACACACACCCACTTGAGCTTATTGTATTTGCATTCATAATATATTTGGGGTTGTGAGAGTTGTAATTTTGAGTGTGAGCTTTCATTGTGTTCTCATCCATAGTAGAGAACAAACAATTATTATATTGAGCCTAATTGTGAGATTCACTTTGTAATACACTTGTACACTGAGTGAGGAGTGTGTGGTGAGAGTCGGGGATCATTCCAATAGGAGTGGCGTCGGTTGACGAACCTAGGGAGAGGTTGTAACCAAGCACTTGAGGGAGACACGGCTAGGTCCAACACTTATGTGGGTGTAGAGTGTGATTGCTGTTGTGTGAGAATTTTTGGTGAACTTATAAACCGAGTGTGTAGAAGTTCCAGCTTCCAAACTGGATTGAGATAGTGGATTTCTCCCCGGGAGTGGGGAGCGGAGACGTAGGACCGAAGGTCCGAACTCCGTGATCATATCTTGTGTTTGAGTGTGCTTTGGCGTTTATTTATACTTATGTTTATATTTCTTATCGCCATTGTCATTAGCTCATTATCTATATGATTCACTATCATGTTCATATTGTTTACCCTTGTGTTAGTTTGCATATCCTTGCATATATCACATTGCCTATATCTCTTTGTTAGGATATATCTTGTTGTTCATATTGATTATTCTTGCTTATATCTCTCGTATATCTATCTTGCAAGAATATATTTGTTAAGTAATTTTAATCGGCATTTTAATCAGATTAGATTAGCATAAGACCCTAATCACCCCCCACTAGGGTCTAACAACTGGTATCAGAGCTTGGTGCTCTTTGATTTAAGGTCTAATCGCCTTGAGTTAAAGATCCAAGTTATCTTTTTGTGCTAATCTTGTTTTGATTGCATTTGCATCTTGCTTGCATATTTTTATAAATTATGAATATGAATGATGCATCTTGTTTAGGTTATGCCATCAATATTGCTCCTAGATTAGATAATTTCCCCTATGCCCAATGGTGTGCTAGATTTAAATTTTTTGTTTAATCTAAACACTTTGATTTATGGAAAATTATAGATGATGCTTATATTGTGCCCACTATGGAGAAATCCAAGTGAAATAAAAATGATCATCGTATGTTTACAATGAACAATATTTTGTTAGAATATTTGTTAAATGCTCTTGATTCATCTATGCCTAACAAATTTGTTCATTTTGATAGTGCTTACACCTTATGGAAATATATTGAAGCACATCAAGGGGACTTGGAGGCGATCCGACAAGCTTTGGAGGATCCGGCTTCAAGTTCATATGGAGCTTCATGCACACAAGCACTAGGCGATAGCCCTAGTGAGGTTTGTGAGTTCGAACCCGATAATGATTTTTATAGTGATGAACTTGCTTGTGCTAGTGATAAATTATTGCATGCCTACAAGAAATTGCAAAATGATTTTATTAATTTACAAAGCAAGCATGAAGATTTAAAATCCGATCATGAGAAGTTAGCTTCCAAATTTGATATCATTTCTCAAGAAAATGTTGCTCTTAAAAAAAACAATGATATGCTAAATTTGGAAAATAATAATTTAAAAGTAGATATTGCTAACTTGACTCATGATAAAAATAATTCCATGTTAGAAGTAGAGAACATACAAAATGATACTGCTTCTTTCTTAAATAACTATTTATGTTCTACTTCTAAAAGTGCATATGTGCTTAAAAATGAAGACTTGAATCTTATGAAAAAATGCATTTTATCTTTAGATTCAACTTTGAAAATATGCATTGATAACCATAAGAAACTTATGGACAAGTGTACTAAATCTAGTGCTACAAAATCACCTACACATTATGCACACTTGTATAGCAAAGTTTATAAGTGCTCCATTTGTGGTCATAAAGGCCATTTAGCTAAATTTTGCTATGATGCACAAAAACATAAGAATATTAATCCTTCTTGTGCATCTCATCAAGTTTCTTCATCACATGTACACACACATGCACCTATTTCCCTTCATAAGCATGCTCTTGTGTATCATTGTGATTTTTGTGGTAGAGTTGGTCACTTAGCTAAGTTTTGTTTTGATTTGCGAAAAGTTTCTAAATCACAAAATATTTTAAGTAGACCAACATTATTTCAAAGTGTTTCTCATTTGCAAAAAAATCTTAAAAGACCATCTTTATTTGCAAATGTTCCACGTGCACCTTTTAATGGTCAACATAAGCAAATGCCTTCTTTCCATTGTACATATTGCAATCGGAATGGTCATTTGAGTGATTATTGCTATGACCGATCCCGTGCACCACATGTGCCCAAATGGGTTCATAACCCAAGGGCTTTAAGCTTAAATGATAGGGGGTCATGTCCCTAAACCTTTTGGTACCAAGAGTTCTTGGGTACCAAAACAAATTTAAATTTTAAACCAAGAATTTTAGTGTTCTTACTTTTCCTTTTCTTGGTTTTGAAAATTATGCTTTAAAACTTTTTTTTGAAAACAAATTTTCTTTGATCAAATTCTTTTGTTTTCATGATTATTATTTTTGTTTTGATGAGAGGACTACGTTTATATAACCCTCCGGAGTCATTGGGTGTTTATTCCCAAACATTATTTACCGGATGCTAAAAATGTTTATATGGGTTGTTACTAGCTCAAAATCTAGATATGGTTGCCTCTCTTGATTTTTAAAAATCAATGATGATTTGGTTTTATGTTCTTGTATGATTTACTTGTGATTTATGATTTCATTTGGTTGATTTGTTTTCACTTGAAAACGTTTTTGCATGATACTCATGTTTTCTCTCTTTTGATTTTATAAATCTATTTTTATACATATTTTTTGTAGTTGTGTAATGGGACACTTCTTTCATAAGTAATACATCTTTATGTGTTCTCATTGTCTTTTGTATGTGAGCAATATTTAGCATATTTTTTCATTTATGCTTGCTCACATGTTTTCCTTAGCATTTCATTTCATGTATCTATGAGGCTTTTTGATAGGGGGAGCTATCCCCATATCCTTCTATGTTTTATACTCACCTATGCATATTGATAGGGTGAGCTTTCGCTCTCTTAATTCTTTTGTCCCCTTTTTGATGTTGTCAAATGGGGAGAAATATTATGAGTATATTCTTTCTTGTTTATATGCATGATATATTGTACATTGTATATTCATTTCCTTTAATGCATATATCCTTTTTGTAAATTGTTTGTCATCATCAAAAAGGGGGAGATTGTTGGTCTTCTTGTTTTGATGATGTTTAACAAATAATTTACTTCTAATATTGTTTGTCTAGTGTTTGTCTTTTCGTATTTATTCTAGGCAAACAACGAGTTGGAGGTTGGATGGAATATGTGCTACAACGATGATATCCAATGGAGGTTGGCGGAATAGTGGGTTGAAGCCTTGCAATTCAAAGTTAAAGATCAAGTTCAAGCTTCATCCGCATGTGTACCAAGTTGAGCTACAATGAATATCAAGATCAAGCTTGGGTAATCTAGTTTAGATTTTATATTATGTGTGTTAAGTACCTTAAGCTCAATATAATATACACACACATTTTATTGGTTTCTTCGTATATATATATATATATATCTATATATATATATATATAATATACATAAGTTTTGTTTTCTATGCATATATAGTTATATATATACATAAGTTTTGGGTTTTCATGTTTATAAATATGAAATTACATATTTCATATTTATCACTGTGATTTGGTGTAAATACTTAGATCTGAAACATATGAGTATTTGTGAAAGCAAAATGGTTTCATTTTCGATTGTTTTTGTGAAAATATTGTTTTCTCTGTTTATGTACTTAATAACAATCATATACCTATTTTATTAAGTCTACAAAATCATTGTGCAAAGTTTCAAAACATGGTTTAGCCTAAATGTCAAAATTCATATGTTTACTTTTTCGTGTTTTGGACTATTTTGCAAAATGATGATATTTTTCATTTAAGAAGTCCTTTTTATTAGCCTAAATCATATACCTATTTTATTATACATATCATTATTTTATTATCATGTCTACAATCATTCCCCAAAGTTTTATATTTTTTGAAATTTATTTGATATTTTTAAACAGTATTTTAAAATCAGCAAACAGCTTTCAGAACCAGTTTTCTGTAGTATCAGTTATCGGTCGACCGCACCGGTCGACCGCTCATATGTTCAGTCGACAGTGGGCAGCAGAGAGTTTGTCGGTTGACCGGTACGGTCGACCGAGAGCTCAAAATTTCCATCGGTCGACCGCACCGGCCGACCGATGAAGTTCTGCTTGTATTCTCAGTCTGGGATCTGCATCGCGGTCGACCATGAATTCTTTCGGTCGACCGCCGCTCTGTCAGTTCTGTTTCTAACGGCTATTTTTGTTACCATTGCTGGGGCTGTTTTTATCATTTGGTTTGGGGTTTTTTAACTGAGGTTTTGGAGGCTATAAATACCCTCTTTGATATCAGTTCTCGAGCAAGCTAAGAAGCTTTTAAACAAGTTTTAAACAAGGGTTTAAGTGTGTTTAAGGGTTTGTTTTGTTTGTGAAGAAGTTTTCACAAGTGGTGGAGATCATCTTCTTGTTTGGGCTCCAATCTCCATCTCTCCATCTTGTCTTCCATTGAGAAGTTTTCTAAACTCTACACTAGCTTTCATTTATTATTTGTCAATTATCATTTCTATTAAAGCTAGTTTTATATTGAGTTTAGATTTGATTAATCTCATTGTTACGCACACCCACTTGAGCTTATTGTATTTGCATTCATAATATATTTGGGGTTGTGAGAGTTGTAATTTTGAGTGTGAGCTTTCATTGTGTTCTCATCCATAGTAGAGAATAAACAATTATTATATTGAGCCTAATTGTGAGATTCACTTTGTAATACACTTGTACACCGAGTGAGGAGTGTGTGGTGAGAGTCGGGGATCATTCCAAGAGGAGTGGCGTCGGTTGACGAACCTAGGGAGAGGTTGTAACCGAGCACTTGAGGGAAACATGGCTAGGTCTAACACTTGTGTGGGTGTAGAGTGTGATTGCATAGTGTTTGTTATGTGAGAGTTTTCGATGAACTTGTAAACCGAGTGTGTAGAAGTTCCGGCTTCCAAACCGGATTGTGATAGTGGATTTCTCCTCGGGAGTGGGGAGCGGAAATGTAGGACGAAAGGTCCGAACTCCGTGATCATATCTTGTGTTTGAGTGTGCTTTGGCGTTTATTTATACTTGTGTTTATATTTCATATCGCCATTGTCATTAGCTCATTATCTATATGATCCACTATCTTGTTCATATTGTTTACCCTTGTGTTAATTTGCATATCCTTGCGTATATCACATTGCCTATATCTCTTTGTTAGGATATATCTTGTTGTTCATTTTGCTTATTCTTGCTTATATCTCTCGTATATCTATCTTGCAAGAATATATTTGTTAAGTAATTTTAATCGGCATTTTAATCGGATTAGATTAGCATAAGACCCTAATCACCCCCCTCTAGGGTCTAATAATTTTTACTCTACTTGGATTTCTCTATAGTGGGTACAATATAAACATTAACAATAACTCCCCATAAATCAATATTTTTAGATTGCACAAATAGTTTAAATCTAGAAGCCCATTGTGCATAGGAAAAATTAATGATTTAGGAGCAACATTTGATTCATAGCCTAACAAAGGTGCACAATTCATGTCCATGATAAATATATATGTGCAAGCAAGACTAATACAATCAAAACAAGATTAGCACAAAAAGATAACATGGATCTTTAACTTAAGACGATTAGACCTTAAATCAAAGAGCACCAAGCTCTGATACTAATTGTTAGACCCTAGAGGGGGGTGATTAGGGTCTTATGCTAATCTATTCCGATTATATGCCAATTAAAACTAATTCAAATATTATTCTTGCAAGATAAATGTATAATATGCAAACAAGAATGAGCAATATGAACAAGGAGATATATTTTATATGGTAAACTATATGCAAGTATATATAAACAACACAAGGGTAAACAATCTAAACTAAACATACAATTGTGATAGGGCAATATAAACAATGCAAACCCACAATATGATCACAGAGTTAGGACCTTCCGTCCTACGTCTCTGCTCCCCACTCTGGGGAGAAATTCACTATCACAACTGGGTTTTCTACGCTTACCCGAATAACGTTTACACCACACAAAACGGTTTTCTAGCGAATCTAAAACTTCACAAACTACACAATTGATCTCCACGAGATCACACACATAATTAGGCACGAATACAACAAATTTGTTCTCTACAATAGATGAGAACTCAATGTAGGATCACACTCAATGTTACAGCTCTCACCAACCCAAATATACTATGTATGAAAATACTATAAGCTCAATGTGGGTGTGTGTAACAATAAGATTTATCAAATCTAAACTCAATATGAAAACTAGCTTTAAAGAATGTAATCAAACAAATATGCAAATGTAAGGCTAGATATGAGTTTAGAAATTCTTCTCTGAAAAACAAGATGGAGAGATGGATTAAGATGAAGCTCAATCAATGTAGATGATCTCCTCCACTTATAAAACAACCATCATAAACCAAACAAGTTTTAAACCAAACTTAAACCCTTGTTAAAAACTCTTTTAAACTTGTTTAAAATATTCCATTAGTTGCTCTGGTAGAGAGGGGTTTGAGGGTTTATATAGGAAGAAAACCAACAGCCAAAACCCCAAGACAAAAGACCAAAAAATCCACATAATCAGAAATCAGATTCTGTACAAATAGAGCCGTTGGACGATCGGCGATCGAACGTGGGAATTTCGCGGTGGACTGTGAGCAACACAGAGGCAAAAACTGGGCTCAGGAAAACAGTCGTTCGACCGTGACGGTCGACCGCAAAAGACCATGTACTGCATCCGGTCGACCGCCACGGTCGATCGCGAGCCATCAAAAACCAATCTGAGTCTCTGGACTCAAGGGCGGTCGACCGTGGCGGTCGACCGTAAACTGACATATGACAATTACAGGTTTGAAACAGTTTTTCTAACTTTAAAACCATGTTTAAAAATATCAAACAAATTTCAAAAATTATGAAACTTTAGGAAATAATTGTAGACATGATAATACACATGCTATAAAAACTAGTTTTCAAAAAGTACCTCCCAAATGAAAAATATCATCGGTTTGCAAAATAGTCCAAAACTTGAAAATATAAACACATGAGTTTTGATATTTTAGCTTAACCATGTTTTGAAACATTACTAAATGATTTTGTAGACTTAATAAAAGATGTATATGATTATTGTTAAGTCCAAAAACTGAGAATACAATATTGTCACAAAATTTCATATTTTGCAAACTTTTCAAAAACAATAAATACGATTTTATTGAACTAAATAAAGTTAATATTGATGAAATCATATATATGCATATAAGTATGAAATAAGAAATGTATTTTCAGTTGTATTCAATTGTTTCATATTAAAACTTGAAAACTCAAAACCATGTATGTATATATATAACTAAATATACATAGAAACCAAAACTTTAGTTATGTATATATATAACGATATATATGTATATACAAAGAAACCAAAAAAATGTGTGTGCATATTATATTGAGCTTAAAGTACCAATACACATAATATAACACCTAAACTAAATGTTACCCAAGTAATCTTGATCTTCAATAAGCTTGACTTGGTACACTTGCGGATGAAGCTTGAACTTGAATCTTTAACTTTGAATTGCGTAGGCTTCACTTCACAATTCCGCCAATCTCCATTGGATATGATCGTGAGTGCGTAATTCCATCCATCCTCCAACACGTTATTTGTCTATAATAAATAAAAATAAACAGACACTAGACAAAAAACATTAGTGATAAATTGTTTGTTAAACATCATCAAAACAAAGAGGCTAACAATCTCCCCCTTTTTTATGATGACAAGCAATTTATGAAGAGGATATATGCATGAAAGGAAATGAATATATAATATTATAATTT